>CAJNDS010000540.1:0-97500 GCA_905221605.1 Symbiodinium natans
CCCCCCCCCCCCCCTCCACCTCCCCCCCTCCCCCCCCTAAAAGAGCGAGAGGTTCCCGACTTGAGCCGGGAGGGGATGTACGACATCATCGAAGTCCATGCTGTGGACAGTGGCTTGACCTCGGCTGGCTTCTGAACCCCTCCGAAGAGTTTTCAACTTTTTGTCCCTAAACCCTAAACCTAAACCCTAAACCCTAAACCCTAAACCCTAAACCCTCAGAACCCTCAGAACCCCAAGAAGAAAGCCAAGTGACTTCCTTTGAGAATCTGCACGTCGGTCAGGTCGTCATCCGACACTTCGTTCAGCTCCTCGGAGTAGGAGGGGCTTAGCGCTTCAGGGGTTCAGGGGTTCAGGGTTTAGGGTTTTAGGGTTTTAGGGTTTAGGGGTTTAGGGTTTTAGGGTTTTAGGGTTTTAGGGTTTTAGGGTTTTAGGGTTTAGGGTTAAGGGTTCAGGGTTTAGGGTTTCAGGGTTTTAGGGGTTTAGGGCTTCAGGGTTTTAGGGTTTTAGGGTTTTAGGGTTTTGGGGTTTTAGGGTTTTAGGGCTTTAGGGTTTTGGGGTTTTAGGGTTTTAGGGTTTTAGGGTTTTAGGGCTTTAGGGTTTTAGGGTTTTAGGGCTTCAGGGTTTTAGGGCTTTAGGGTTTTAGGGTTTTAGGGCTTTAGGGTTTTAGGGCTTTAAGGAATTTATGGTTTTAGGGTTTTAGGGTTTTAGGGTTCAGGGTTTTAGGGTTTTAGGGTTTTAGGGTTTTAGGGTTTTAGGGTTTTAGGGTTTTAGGGTTTTAGGGTCTTAGGGTTTTAGGGTTTTAGGGTTTTAGGGTTTCAGGGTTTCAGGGTTTAGGGCTTCGGGTTTGGGGGTGTAGGGTTTGTTGAACCGCAAAACCTTAAAAGATGGAAAGCCCTATGAAGCCTATGAAGGGTATAAGCCCTAAGCCTTAGTGTTGGTAAGTAGGGAATGCGCAATATGGTTCTTTGACCCTTCTTCCCTCCAAAGCCAGTGTGGCAAATCTGAGCTTCAAGTGGCTTGGGGTTTAGGGTTTAGGGTTTAGGGTTTAGGGTTTAGGGTTTAGGGTTTAGGGTTTAGGGTTGTCGAAACATCCCTTGTCTTGGAACTTGCAAAGGTAGGTTGCCCAGCAAGCCTGAAGAATACCATGGTTGCCTGTTGCCGCTCGAGGGCCTGTAAGGGAGCACTCGTCAACCCTCAACCCTAAGCCCTACATCTGGATGTTTTCGATATTCGGGGTACCTTATTGGGGTCCTGTTTTTGCAGGAATCCTACTACTTGGTGTCTATTTTAGGGGTCCCCTGTTTTCGTAAACCCCATCTGGGGCATGTAGACAAGGCTACCAAAGACCTGTGGCTAGATCCATAGAACGGCTTCTCTGGGAATAGGGGCTATGGCCTGCTCAAACTCGTTTAGGGAACCCTAACCCTGGACCCTAAAACCCTAAAATCCTAAAACCCAAAAACCCAAAAACCCAAAAACCCTAAAGCCCCAAAACCCAAATGGGCTTAGTTTGACACGTCGAGGATCAGATACGAAGCGCCGGGCGTACATGGCGATCTCGGCAGCAGCAGACCTTGGGACTTGAACGGCTCACCCCAAACTTCCGGGTGACTCTAGGCTAACATAAGCCCCTACACCCTAAACCCTAAACCCTAAACCCTCCTGAACCCTAAACCTAAATTGCCCTAACCTAGGTGCCCTAGACCTTTAAATCCCTAACTTCTGGACACCTAAACCTCGAAGCCCCGAAGGCTAAACAGCCTAAACACCAAAACCCTAAACACCCCTAAATACGCTGAATCCTAAACCAAAAAGCAACTCGCCCCTGAACCCTAAATACCCTGCACCCTAAACAGCAAAACCCTAGATACCCTGAACCCTAAACAACACAGCCCTAAAATACCCTGAACCCTAAACAACAAAACCCTAAGAGACCCGAAAAACCCCTAAAACAAACCCCTGGACCAAAGCACTTGTGGATGGAGACCGCTGACAACAGCCTGCTGTGCCCCAGGCCCACCTCAAGACCAACTCGGCTGTGGGTTTTAGGGGTTTAGGGTTTAGGGTTTTAGAGGTTTAGAGGTTTAGAGGTTTAGAGGTTTAGAGGTTTAGGGGTTTAGGGTTTAGGGTTTAGGGTTTAGGGTTTAGGGTTTAGGGTTTAGGGTTTAGGGTTTAGGGTTTAGGGTTTAGGGCAAGTTTAGGGTTGGGTTTTAGGGCTTCAGTGTCTTTAGCGGGCAAATTTACTCCTTTCTTTCTCTTCACGTATTCTTTGCCCGTTAAGATTATAGTAATAATGCACCAACAGCCAGCAATACATTACAGGTGCATTAACTGGCTTTATTAATATCGTATGCACGCACTAAGAATATACAATCCGGGCCTTCATTTGGTTATCTTACTGGCACGTTAAGCTACTACTGATCTTTTCCATCTTCTAATGTTCACTTCATTCTCCTTTCCCCTTGGAAATTGATCTTTACTGCGTGAAGAGAACTAAACACCTGACTCATTGGCGGTGAAGGGTACGTTCATGTGCTACATCTGGGCTTTATTACTACCCCGGAATATGCATTTTGGTAATTAAGGTCTTTTAGGGTTTTTTAGGGCTTTTCAGGTATTTACGGTTTTTAGGGTTTTTAGGTTTTAAGGGTTTGAAGGCTTTTAGGGATTGTAGGGCTTGAGGGCTTTTCGGGTTTTTAGGTCTTAAGGGGGTTTGAGGGCTGTGAGGGTTTATAGGGTTTTTAGGATTTCAGGGTTTTAGGGTTGCGGGCTGAGGGTTCCAGTGGCCTCTCAGTGAACACTTTTACTGGGGCTCACGGGCCTGGGCTCAACGCAAACCTGAAACCCTAAACCCTGAACCCTAAACCCTAAACTCTAAACCCTAAACCCGGAAAACTAAACCCCAAACCCCAAACCCTAAACCCTAGACCCCATCAAGAAAACGGCACAGCTGAGGCGAAGCGAGCCACCAGGAGAGTGTCAGAACCGGCCACTGCCTCCGATGTGGGACGACTCTACAGTACATCATCCATAACATGTAACAAACAAACAATGGATAGAAAAAAACCTGATATGTAATGACATGTACTATGACATGACATAACATACAGTTATGATACATATTATACCAGTACATGCTGCCAGGAAGCGAACAAACATGGGGGTCTTGGGTCAAGAGAGCTGAGGGCTGCTTGAAAAAGGGGGGGCTTGCTTTGCGAAAGCGCTGATCCTTAGGAGTCTACCTTCACAGCAGGGCCATCCCCACTGCTGCTTGAGAGGGTTTAGGGTTTAGGGTTTAGGATTAGCAAAGCAGAAGGCGTCGGATCTTCCCACCCACGTTCGCAAAAACCCGTAAGCCAGGGCTCTACTAGCAAAACTGCACCGGGCCTCAGAGAGAAGGGGGACTCAAGGGTTTAGGGTTTAGGGTTTAGGGTTTAGGGTTTAGGGTTTAGGGTTTAGGGTTTAGGGTTTCCGCGCCCGCCCCCGCCTGCCCCGCGGGGGGGGATTCGGCTGAATGATGGGCACTCCCCACACCAAAGCATGGATGAAACTCAAAACCCAAATTTGAAACCCGAAACCTAAATCCTTCTCCCTCCCAATACAAAACGCCCTTGAAACCTGCCCCCCCCCCCCCCCCACCTTTGTCAGGGTTTCGGGCTGAGATTTTGTTGACCAAACCGAGTTCTTTGGTGCGCCAAGGGCTCAAGAGGGGTATCCGGACGCAAGCCCCGCAGCCCAGAACCCTCCCCTCAACACTCCCCAGCACCTCCCGAACCCTGAACCCTAAACCCTAAACCCTAAACCCTAGACCCTAAACCCTAAACCCTAAACCCTAAACCCTAAACCCTAAACCCTAAACCCTAAACCCTAAACCCTAAACCCCAAACCCTAAACCCTAAACCCTACACCCACCCACAGATGGAACCCCTCGCTTAAGCGGGTGATCGCCTTGCCGACGTACTCCCAGGAGGTCCACAGGCATGGCTCGCACATCCAGTCTCCGGATGTGAGCTCCTTAAGAGGTGCTTGTGGAGGACGTTTGCCGGGTTTTAGGGTTTATAGGGTATAGGGTATAGTATAGGGTATAGGGTATAGAGTGTAGGGTTTAGGGGTTAAGGTTTAGGGTTTGGGGGTTTAGGGGTTTAGAAACCCGAGAGAACCTTAACTTCTACATGCCCTGTAAACCCTACGCCCTTGCGGTCGACACAGGGTTTTGTAGGGCTTCGGGATGGGATGGGCAGAACCCCGGCTCTCATAAAATGGTCCGGACAATCTCTGGCACCCTTTTTCCCAAAATCTTAGGATGTAACCCTGAACCCTAAACCCTAAACGCTAAACCCTAAACCCTAAACCCTAAACCCAAAACCCTGATCCCCTGCAGAGCCTTGTTTGGGCTTCTCTGCAGCCCTTGAAACCCGGGTCTCACCAGCACCCCGAGGCCTGCGAATCCGTCCCACCCAAAAAAAAACAAACAAACACGAAAACAAACGTTCCCAACAAGCTTTCACAGGTCAAGGGTTTTAGGGTTCAGGGTTTCTAGGATCTCGGGTTTTTAGGGAGAGATGGTCTAGGTTTGAAGGCGAGGTCCTCGATTTGTACCCTGCCCCCCCCCCCCCCGTGCCCCACTCCCTGTTCCAGTCACTTCATCCCAGGAGCAAGCGCTTGAGGGAGCGGGCCCATAGGCACGACCGCCTGGCAGAGCATTGGAGTTTAAGGGTTTTCGGGGGGCTAGGGGTTTGGGGCTTTAGGAGTTTAGGGGTTTAGGGGGTGTAGTTCTGAGGCCTACGGCGTTGGTTTGCGCTTCCGAGGAAGTTCTTTGTGACGAGGGGGTATCGCTGGCAGGAATTGTGGTTCTAGGGAAGTCAATGAGGAGTTCAGCTTTCTCAGGAGCCTCGACCTTCCCCCCCCCCCCCCCCTAAACCCCAAACCCAAAACCCTAAACCCTAAAACCTAAACCCTAAACCCTAAACCCTAAACTCTAAACCCTAAACCCTAAACCCTAAACCCTAAACCCTAAACCCTAAACCCTAAACCCTAAACCCACCCCCCCTCACCCCCCAAACCACGGCATATCGCGGCATGTCCGGCGTTCAGGGGCCTCCGGAGAAAGCATCACCAGCCCTTCACCCTGGAAAAGTTCCCTAAAGGTTTAGGGTTAAGGGTTTAGGGTTTAGGGTTTAAGGTTTAGGGTTTAAACCCCTGATAGCTGAACCCCAGAACCCTCCAAAACCTCAGCCCAAAATCAAACCCTGAGACCCCAAAAGCCTCAAGAATAGAAAGGGTACCAAAACGTTTGCTACACAGACTTGCTGCACAGATTCTGGTAACCGTTGCTAGTTAAAGCTCCTTCACAGCGCGTTTAAACCTTAGAACCACCACTCTAAAGACATGCTAAACCCTAAACCCTAAACCCTAAACCCTAAACCCTAAACCCTAAACCCTAAACCCTAAACCCTAAACCCTCAACCCTGTCCAGGAGAACCATCAACTCCTGACTCCTTCCCCCCCCCTGAGAACCCTTAGCGCAACCCAAAGCCCCCCCTCCCCCCTCCCCCCTCCTCCCCCCAATGTTGAGAGGGTTTAGGGTTTAGGGTTTGGGGTTTGGGGTTTAGGGTTTAGGGTTTAGGGTTTAGGGTTTAGGGTTGAGGCTTTAGGGTTTAGGGTTTAGGGTCTGAGGTTTAAACGTAAAACCCTCCAAGCCCGAGAGGAGCAGTAAACTTACGATAAAAGGAGAGAGTTGATAGATGTAGCAGTTCTTAATTTGGACAATCGTACCCCCTATTATAAACCCCATTAAGGGCTGTCATAGTATCAGGGGGCCTACACCCTACACCCTACACCCTACACCCTACACCCTAAACCCTAAACCCTAAACCCTAAACCCTAAACCCTAAACCCTAAACCCTAAACCCTAAACCCTAAACCCTAAACCCTAAACCCTAAACCCTAAACCCTAAACACCTAAACACCTAAACACCTAAACACCTAAACACCTAAACACCTACACCCCAAGATGTAACGTGGCCAAGCAGAAGTATGCACCTTCATTCGACCGCCGCCAGGCAAGTTTTCGCGCGTACCGCTTCCGCAGCCTTCGGCGAGCCGGCGGTACCTGAGCTGGTCCGCAGGGTTTAGGGTTTAGGGTTTAGGGTTTAGGGTTTAGGGTTTAGGGTTTAGGGTTTAGGGTTTAGGGTTTAGGGTTCAGGGTTGAGGGTTTAGGGTTGAGGGTTTGCTGTGATAGGGCGTAGATGATGTGAAGGTTAGGTTTCGGAACAAGCTCGAAAGCTTCGTGAGGTGCGAAGAGCAGCTTTGGCCCGATTGTGGAGGGCCATCTAACACTTTTCTCCCACCCCACGCCATCCAAGGCGGCCAAGCCACCCAAACCTATTCCTTTTCGGGTTTAGGCCTAAACTCAGCAAATAGTCCACTTCTAAAAACTTATTTAGTTTCATGACGTCAGCAAGGTGTCGAAGGGCGGGCTCGGGCCAGGCAACTCAGAGGCCCAGGGCCAGGGTTCAATCCAGGTGGGGCCAGAAGGGGCCAAGGAGGCTTGGGGGCCCAGGCGGTTCGGGAACTGATTTTTGAGAACCCGTTTTTGCCTTCAAACCCCTGATCCTTGGGCACGCTGCGGTGAGGGGTCCGGAACGCCCCAGGCTGGGGCCTTGGGGGTACCCTCCCTGAAGGGACCAGAACGTGTTCCGGTACGGGGTCCATCGTGGGCGCATGCTGTGGGAGGCGGGCGAGCGACCTGGGTCGGCTTGTGCCATCCAGGTCAAAGGGCTTAAGCGCCGCCCTCCAACGTAGGGGGGCGGCCTAGGCCCTGAGTTTAGGGTTAGGGTTTAGGGTTAGGGTTTCCTGACCATTGACCGTGGGGCTTTTCTCACAGGGGATACCACCCCCCTTATGGAGAGGAGCGTAGGCAAATTAAACCCTAAACCCTAAACCCTAGACCCTAAACCCTGAACCCTCAGCTTCGTGAAGCAGGGGAAGGTCGAGCCCTCTACGTGCCACTTCGCACTTCTGTGCTTCGGAGCCAGATCAGCTACAGACTCAGAGAAGAAATGGGGTTTAGGTTTAGGGTTTAGGGCTTAGGGTTTAGTTTTTAGAGTTTAGGGTTTGGGGTTTAGGGTTTGGGGTTTAGGGTATAGGGTTTGAGGTTTAGGTTTTACGAAAGTGGGGGACCCCCAATCTACACCCCCAATTAGTGGCCCCAATAGGGTGTCCCTATTTTCGGAAACACCCAAATGACAAACAATCAAGCAGCCCTTGTTAGAGGGTCGGTTCAGGGTGTTGGGTGTTGGTTTGGAGTTGATGGTACTTAGGGTGCCCTAAACCCTAAACCCTAAACCCTAAACCCTAAGCATCTTGCCCAATATGATCGCGACCCGGCTGCGCAACCTTGCCGCCAACCACGAAGAGCATGTTCTCACAGTGAGGGCCCGGTGAGAACAAAGTCTCCTGGGTTTAGGGTTTAGGGTTTAGGGCTTAGGGTTTAGGGTTTAGGGTTTAGGGTTTAGGGTTTAGGGTGAAACCCTAAACCCTGAACCGTAAACCCCTATGAAAGCTCCCGTCTCCTCTGGAACCACGCGCACCTCTTCGAGGCCGTTGGCGCAGAGCTCGTACTGCAAGCCGGCGTGCCTGCGCGTCGCGAGAGAGAACGCAGCACGCAGGGTTTAGGGTTTAGGGTTTAGGGTTTAGGGTTTAGGGTTTAGGGTTTAGGGTTTAGGGTTTAGGGTTTAGGGTTTAGGGTACAAGAAAGCCGAGAACCCTAACGGAGCCTCTCAGCCCCAGTTAAACCCCCAAGCCGGCACAAACATCGCTTTTGTTACGGCCTCTTTCGAGCCCCTGTTTTTGCCTGAAAGAAAAACACTGAAAACCCACTTAGAAAAATAGAAACCCCATGAGCCGGACGAAAGGGTCCAAGCGGCTTCTTGAGGAGGGTGTCGAGGAACCGGTGCTCTGCGAAGACAGGTCCGAGAGCTTCCCGGCACAGCTCGCGATACAGGAACTGAGGCAGGACGTTTCCTTGGAAGCAGCCAAGTGTTGTTGGGCTTTAGACAAAGCTGAAGAGATTGTAGGGTTTTGGGTTTTTACGGCTGGCAGGTTTTTCAGCTGTGGTGAAGGTCTGTTTTAATTGAGCTTCGGGGGTTTTAGAGGCTTAGGGCCCGAAACCCGAACCCTAAACCCCGCACATCCCGAAGGTTTATACAAACAGCGCCCTCTGGCTGCAAGCCCTCAGCAAGCGAGCCCTTGCAGGAATTCACTGTGCTTTAACAGAAAAAGGTTTTAGGATTTAGGGTTTATACAATTTTAGGGTTACCCCCCCCCCCCCCCCCAAAAACCCCTTCGCCGGAAGAGAGTGGCCCCCCATATTGGAGTTTACGGCCGCTACGGGTGAAACTCCCAAAGCCAATAAGCCCTAAACCCTGTAAGGACTGTGAAGAAAGTGGCAGCGCAAACCCTAAGCCCTAAACCCTAAATTAACCCTAAACCCTAAGCCCTAAACCCGAAACCCGAAACCCGAAACCCTAAACCCTAAACCCTAAACCCTAAACCCTAAACTCTAAACCCTAAACCCTAAACCCACCCAAAAAAGGATGAAGATGGTGCAGCTTGGCCGCTCATCTCTTGCTTCGAGGGCTGCTGGATCTTCGACTTGTTTCGCTGCCTTGGAGCTCAAAACGGTCTGAGGTTTAGGGTTTAGGGTTTAGGGTTTAGGGTTTAGGGTTTAGGGTTTAGGGTTTAGGGTTTAGGGTTTAGGGTTTCATATGGTCTTTCGCGTCGTTAGAGCTTCGGAGTTTGGGTTTTTAAGGGTTTCAGGTTGAGGGTTTGGGTTTTTGGAAGTTTTTGGGGTTTAGGGATTTGGGGTTTAGGGTTTAGGGGTCCCAAAGTTTTCAAAGGGGGAACCCCGGCGCAACATCCGGAGAAGAGACCGTTCGCACGGAAGTTTCGAGGGCGCAGGGTTTAGGGTTTAGGGTTTAGGGTTTAGGGTTTAGGGTTTAGGGTTTAGGGTGTCGGGCTTGGGGTTTAGGAGGGTTGAGGGATGTCCGAGCGGCAGGTACTCCCTGAGCTGCACTTGCAACTCCGAGGACACAGGATACATCATCAAGTAGTCTGACACCTCGCAGGGGCTTCAAGGAACTCTCTTGCTTAGAAACCTAGTCTACTGTTTGCTCAAGAACCCACACAAAATAGTAGTCCCTATTTTGCCCCTATAAGGAAGGTGTTGTGTTTGGGGGAGGGGGGTTCCAAAGCAGATAGTCGTAGTTGCCATGACTATCCTTCTTAATGCCGATCGTTGACATTTTCCAGCTGGCACTTCTACGCGCCAAGCAAGGCGTAAACGGACAGGATCTCCAACAACTCTGCTCACTAAGGGCTCGGGCTCGGAACGAAAACCCCACAAGGCCCTCATTTAGGTTTAGAATTGAGGGTTTAGGGTATGCATTGCCCACCAAGGCCCAGAACGGTTTAAAAGTTTAGGGTACATGGGGGGGGGGGGTTCGGGTACGATTCTTAGGTTCGTGTTGCAGTGCTGCCGGCCTGGTACTCCGCCTCCTTCTGCTGCCTCCTCACACGCCGAATGTCCGAGATGTCCTTGGGTCACCGGCTCACGAAATCCCCTCCCCAGCGTACGCAGCAAGAAAGCACACCATGAGCACAACGAACCCGACATCTCCAGCCTTGAAACCGAAGCTTTCGGATGTTCCCCATTATACTTCCAGTCCTTAATCGAGGACTATAGTTGAGGGTACTATAATCCCTGTGAAGGACTGTCAGTAAAGGGGGGAACATCCCAACTTGGAATCGAAGCTTTCAAAGCAGTGACGAATCGAGTGGGAGCCATATATTTGCATGCAAGGACCAAAGCCGAAAACACGAAAACTCCTGAAACCCCGCACCACGGCCCCGCGCCCTGAAATTCCCTTAATCTAGGGCTTCTACCTTGGACCCTTAAGGTGGTACCCTTGGGTTTCGGGGCCCCTTTTAATAGGATCCCTCAGTAAATATAAGGCCCATATTGGAGTACATTGAGGGGAACCTTTAGGGGTACAACCTTAGGGCTACGAGTCTTCACCCCTTGACTTAACAGAACCCCGGAGCCCTAAACTCTCTAGCAGAGCAGGTCAAGGTTATGTGGGTTTAGGGTTTAGGGTTTAGGGTTTAGGGTTTAGGGTTTAGGGTTTAGGGTTTAGGGCTTAGGGCTTTGGGCAAACCCTGAAGCCTTAAGCCCCGGCGGGAGATGGTACACCCTATGTAAACCCGAACCCCGAACCACTAAACCCCTAAACCCTAAACCCCAAACCCGAAACCCTAAACCCCAACCTCCCCCCCCTTTTTTTGGCGTTTTGAATAAGCACAAGTGGCGTTGGTGACCATCGAAGTGAAGATAGAGCCGAAGAGCATCATCAGCCCGGTCCCCATCCTCATTTGCAGAAGCTGTAGATGATCATTCCTTTCTTTTTTTTTTTTTTTTTTTGGGGGGGGGGGGGGGGGGGTTGGCTTTTGGCTTTAGGCTTCAGGCTTCAGGCTTCAGGCTTCAAGCTTCAGGCTTCAGGCTTTTGGCCTGATTAGGGTTTAGGGTTTGGAGCGTTTGGGTGTTGGGGTGTTGGGGTGTGGGGGGTTCAGGGTTCCGGGTTCAGGGTTGAGCCAGGGGTTTGGGATTTGGGGTTGGAGTGTTGGGGATTAGGGTTTGGGATTTAGGGGTTAGGATTTAGGGTTTACTTTACGGCTATGCCGTCAACAGGTCCACCCGCTGATGCTCGCTTGACTTGCGTCTCCAATGGTCATCATACCGCGACATGGCGCTGTCGGGAAACATGCATCTCTTCCAAACATGAAAGCAAAAAGTGGGTTTAGGGTTTAGGGTTTAAGGCTTAGGAACATTGAAGAAAAATGGGGGGTCTGAAGTGCTTCGAGGCCCAACCCTATCGGTCGGTTTGCTCTTTCTCGGGGGGAGGGGGGCGGGTCGTCGAAGATCACGTGCCTGAAGTCCAAGGCACAGAGAGACCAACTTTTCCACTGAAGTTTCGAGCTGCATGTTCCTGGGCGCTCCCTATCTCCCCCCAACCTAAACCCTAAACCCTAAACCCTAAACCCTAAATACCCTATAAACCCTAAGTTTGCCCTAAACCCCAAATTCTTGCGGTTGCCGCTTTGGGGGGGAGGTTTGTGAGGACCCGTGCAGTGGGGATGAACTTTGCACCCTAAATCCTAGACCCCAAACCCTCAACCCCTTCAACCCTTTCAACCCTAGGCCCTCTAAACCCTACATTTAGGGTTCAGGGTTTAGGGTTTAGGGTTTAGGGTTTAGGGTTTAGGACGCCCCTTGACTCCACACCCTTAACCCCTGACCCTGCGGATGTTCCCCCTTGTACAAACAGCACCTAATCGGGAGTACAATTGGGGGTACTAGAGTCCCTACTGCTATAAGGGGGAACATCCCACCTGGACCCCTGTTCTCCCCAAACCCTAAACCCTAAACCCTAAACCCTAAACCCTCAAGACAAAACAAATAGAATTGAATGATACCATCCAACCGCCGCACCACCCTCCACCCACCCCCTTGTCCACCCCCCCCCCACGCCGACCCTAAAACCTAATATCTAAAACAAACGTTCGCTCAAAACTTTCGCTCAAACCGTTTCGCTCAAAACGTTTCGCTCAAAACGTTTCGCTCAAAACTTTCGCTCAAAACTTATTGGGGCCCAAATCCTATACAATTTCTATAAACCCTAAACCCTAAACCCTAGGTAGTTCTTTCAAGGTGCTCGGTCATCCGCGAGGGGGGAAGTCTAGCCATGGCCCACTCCAGGCTGTGCTGGTACTGTGTTGTCCAGCCTGGGATGTAGGGTTTAGGGTTTAGGGTTTGAGGCTGGAGGTTGGAGGTTTAGGGTTTAAGGTTCAGGGTTCAGGGTTTACTCGCAAGAGGCTTTTGTGAGGTGTTAGGATTGAGGGTTTTAGGGGCTTTGGGTTCAAAACGTGAGAGTCTGATCAATGATAAAGGGGCCGGTGTTCTTGGGATGCAGCCGAAATCCTGCACCCGAAACACCCTAAGCCCTATACAACTTAAACCCCACACTTCCCTAAACCCTAAACCCTAAACCATGAACGCTAAACCCCAAACCCCTAAACCCTAAACCCCCTAAAACCCCCTAAAACCCCCTAAACCCCCCTAAACCCCCCTAAACCACCCCCCAAAACCCCCGAAAAACCCCCTAAACCCCCTAAACCCATACCCTAAACCCCTAAACCTTAAACACCTCTACAGCCTAAACCCCAAACATCCCCCCGGAACAGGAAGCCAATGGGTTGGTGGGGAAATCCGAAGGATTCGGGTTTAGGGTCTGTGGGTCTCCGCTCGTGGCTACAAAGGGGTCTGTTTGGTACCTGAAGCTATTGCAGGAATCGCTATGTATGTCAAAACCCTAAACCCAACCCTAAACCCTAAACCCCAAAACCTAAACCCTAAACCCTAAACCCTGTGTATGTAAATATACATGCTCGCCCCCCTCCAGCACCGCCACTTTTGCGCGGGCTGCTGTGATGAGCGGGCTTTGCCGCGTGGAATGCGCATATCCGTTTCGGCAGAAAGAACACGAACATCATGACCGAGGCCGGGGAAGGGTTCAGGGTTGAGGGTTTAGGGGTTTAGGGTTTAAGGTTTAGGGTTTAGGGTTTAGGGTTTGAGGCTGCAGGTGTAGGGTTTAGGGTTTAGTTAGGGTTTAGGGTCCATGGTTCGGAGGAGGTCTCGGGGCGATGCTTTCCTAGCGGCTAAACGACCACCCAGCAAGGTTTAGCATCAAAAGCTCTCCGGAGGGAAATGGAGGCTTCGGGTTTAGGGTTTAGGGTTTAGCGTCTGGGGTTTAGGGTCTAGGGCTTAGGGTTTATTTCGGGTTCTGTTTGTCGAACGTGTACGGAATGGCAGGATGACTTGCAAACACTGGGGCTTCAACTGTGTGTGTGTGTGCAAACGCCAGCTTGTTGCAGGCTTGTGGAAACATGTAAGCTTGTGCACCCCCTAAACCCTAAACCCGAAATCCTAAACCCCTAAACTCCTAAAGCCCCAAACCCCTAACCCCCCCCCCCCCCCCCCCACCCTACAATGCCTTGGCCGTCATATCTCGGGAAACCCACGGAAACAAATGAACCCGAACCCCCTAAACCGCCTGAATCCTAAATCCCAAACCCCAACCCAACACCCAAAAACCCAAGACCCTCAAGACCCTAAACAACACCAAAACACCCCAAAATCACTAGCCCTCCAAAACGCCCTAAAGCTCCGAAACAACCCTACACCCCTACAAAGCCTCAAAACTAGCCCTAACAGACAACCCTCCAACAGCACTCAAAAGACAGAATCGAACAAAAGCACACCTACAAACAAATTCAGCCTCGAAACCCAACAGCCCTTCATAAACCTCAATGCTAACCTCAAGCAAAACCCTACGCAACCCATGTAACCCCCCTATGACAACCCTAAACCCTAAACCCAAAACCCTAAATCCTCAACCCTAGACCCTAGACCCTAAACCCTAAACCCTCAAAAAAGGGCTTGGGCCCGAAGCTCGCTGTTGTCTTTTCAAGTCCGGGAGCTGGCGTCATCGATGCCATGGGCGTATACCCAGCCTCTGCGCGGGCTTCGGAGTTGAAGCTTTAGGGGTTCTCAAGGGGGGTTTAGGGTTTAGGGTTTGGGGTTTAGGGTTACAATCTTTAGGGTTTTCGGCTGGGATGTTCCCACTTATACTCACGGCCCTCAATGAACATGTAAGGCTGAAGGGTGAGGGTTTACTTACTGCGAAGCTGGTGTAGGGTTTAAGGCTGGGGGTTTTCTTGAAGGTCCCTGGGAGAATGATTTTGCCAACCAATTGAAGCCATGGAGCCGTTACATTGACACAACACCAGGGAACGTGCCCTAAACTCTAAGCCTGAGACCCTAAACCTCCAGCATTTATTTCGCCTCTTCCGGGGGTTAAATTGCCCGCCCCTCCCCCCCCCCCCCCCCCCTCAAAGCCTTAAACCCTCAAAGCCTTAAACCCTTCAACCCTTCAACCCATAACCCCTTGAACCCTTATAAACCCTAAACCCTAAACCCTAAACCCTAAACCCTAAACCCTAAACCCTGAACCCTAAACCCTAAACCCTAAACCCCCCCCCCCCCCCCCCCCCCCCCCCCCCCCCCCCCCCCCCCCCCCCTCACAGTGTCCACCCAAGCGGGATGTCGGGTACATGTGGGCTCTGGGCATGCAGAGTTCCTGGGGGGCCCTTGGATAGTTGGGGTTTGGGCTTCGGGGTTTCGGGGTTTGGGGGGGGTTTAGGGTTTAGGGTTTAGGGCTTAGGGCTTAGGGCTTAGCATCTTCTGTTTAAGAGAGCCCCAAGCGCTATGTCCCTGGAGCAACTCCTGAATGCAGAAGAGCGCGCACAAGCCAAGAACAAGCTATCATCCACAGCCCCCGATTTAGGGTTTAGGGTTTAGGGTTTAGGGTTTAGGGTTTAGGGTTTAGGGCAAAGCAAGAACAAGTAGCAAGCTCAAAGCAGGAAAGAGAGACCAGCGAAGTCCCACAGTGCATTTTATTGGGTAACCCTGGACCCTCCTTAAGCCGATAACTTGGGATGTTCCCGCTTGTACTAACAGTCCTCAATAGGGATTGTCGTATCCTTTATGATGAATCCCTCGGGATGCGGAAGCTAAACCCAAACCGAAACCCGAAACCCTAAACGCCCTCAACCCCCCCGCCCCCCCCCAAAACTGCAAAGTGTTGCGGGGCCCCCCTGAACGCCTAAGGCCCTAAACCCTAAACCCTAAACCCTAAACCCTAAACCCTAAACCCTAAACCCTAAACGCCTAAGGCCCGTGGCCTCGGCTTGTCCGGTGCCCGGCCGCGAACCACACGCAGGTCAGGCAGTGCCTGGAGTTAGGGTTTAGGGTTTAGGGTTTAGGGAGTAGGGTTTAGGGTTTAGGGTTTAGGGTTAAGGGTTTAGGGTTTTGGGGTCCCTGTGTAAGGTTCCCTAAGGGAGTATCAGGGGCATATTAGGAGTATAGTTGAGGTCAAGCAGTGCCAGGAGAAAGAAGCACCTTCTGTTCGCCCAAGGGAAGAGAGTTCAGGGTTCAGGGTTTAGGGACCCCAAGTCGGAAACCCTAAACCCTAAACCCTAAACCCTAAACCCTAAACCCTAAACCCTAAACCCTAAACCCTAAACCCTAAACCCTAAACCCTAAACCCCGAAAATCGAAACCCTAAACCCTCGACCCCGAACCCTGAACCCTCAAAGGGCTTGAGGGAGCCTTGGTCGAAGGATGCCGAAGATAGATGCGCCCTTTCACTGCGAGGTTACATGCTCAAGGGGCTTAGGGCTGAGGGGTTTATGAGCGCAGCCATATGAGAAGATGCAAGATTTGGGGGGGGGGCTAATCATCTTCTTCTTCTTCCTCTTCCTCCGTGCTCTTTATTTGTATGTATGCGTGTGGGGGGAGCGTTTTTCGAAGGGGCTGCTTCGATCGCGATCTTTTTGTTGAGACTCGACGCTTTCATGGAGTTGGCCGCCCTAATCCCGGACCCTACAGGTTCATGTGCGGGCTTAGGGCGACGGATTTCGGGGTAAACATGGCTCCGTACTGTGAGAAAGGAAACCCCCCCCACCCCCCCGCGCCACCCAGCCACCCCACCCAACCCTTTGTCAGGCCCAAACCCGAAGCCTCTGTAACACCGAAGCTGAGCTATCCTAAACACCTAAACCCCTAAACTCTAAATCCGCCCTGAAAAAAACCTCAACCCCTAAACCCCAGGCCCTAGACCCTAAACCCTAAACCCTAAACCCTACACCTTAAACCCCAAACCCTAAACCCCTCTTCGAGCTGAGCTGCAGAAAGAGGCAGCCCAGGACACAGAGGCACATGACGTTCCAGAAGGCCCGGAATTCCCGACTCCGATGTCGCAGCCACTCCTGTGATTTGGCTTCGTTTCTTCTTGCTTGTTTTTGGGTTGGGGGAGGGGGGGGGAGGCGGGGGTTTAGGGTTTAGGGTTTAGGGTTTAGGGTGTAGGGTGTAGGGTTTAGGGTTTAGGGTTTAGGGTTTAGGGTTTAGGGTTTAGGGTTTGGGGTTTACGGTTTTCGGAATCGCCGCCGCGTCCTGCTGCTGGCCCTGCGGTGATACAGGGGTGGTCTGGTAACAGTAAAAAGATCGGCCTCAGCTATATATACAAGGGCCTACGACAGCGAGAAAATCCACAAGGGTTTTGGGTTTATGGTTAGGGTTTAGGGGTTCAGGGTTTAGGGTTTAGGGCCGGGGTTTAAGGGTTGTTAGGGTTTTGGGCTAAAACCCTAAACCCCTAAAACCTTAAGACCCCTCCAAACCCTAAACCCTTAATCATAGAGGCTGCGCTCGTTTTGAATTGCCTGCAGGGTGCCACCGAGATGCGCCAGCTGGCTGAACTTTTGTTTTGAAGATTTTCTTGAATCGGGTTATGTGAATCCTTTAGTTCCGGCACGAGGACGGGATTTCAAACACCAGAGAAGTGCAGTTTGCAGCAAATTTGGGCTTTTCTAAACGGTTTTAGAGGGTGGGTTACAGCGCTTTAGAGGTTTAAGAAGCTTTTAGAGGGTTTTAAAGGGTGTAAGAGGGTTTTTGAAAGGTTTAAGAGTGTTTAAGAGGGTTCCAGAAGTTTTTACAGGGTTTTAGAGGGTTTGAGAGGGTTTCAGAGAATTTGACAGGGTTTAAGACGGTTTTATTAAACAGGGTGTTAAAAGGTTTGCGAGAGTTTTGGAGGGTTGTTTCGGGTTTTGTCGGGTTTTAGAGGGCCTTGAAGGGTTTTAGAGGGGTCTTTGAGCTGAGAGAGAGCTGGAAACAATTGGAAAAGAGAAACGGAGAGACATCTGGGCGCATCCTGGGCTAACGCCCCAGAGACCACCAAATCAGAAGATCCTTTTCCTATTCGTGCTCTGTGCGCCAACTAGCTGACGAACCCTAAACCGTTTTCATCAAACCCTAAACCCTACACCCTGAACCCTAAACTCCAAACCCTAACCCTCTGCCGAGGATCTCTCACGCCGCTTTCGAAGCCCGTGATGCGGTACCAGGCAGGAATCTGCAAGACCCTTAGGAGCTGCAGAGCTCGAAGAAAGGCCTGTCACGGGTCTTTTTTTGGTCGGGGGGGGGGGGGGGAACCTAAACCCTAAACCCTAAACCCGGGGTTTCAGGGTTTAGTCTAAAGAGAGGCCGTGGCCCTGACTAAAGGGGGGGGGGGGGCGCCTCTCAACATCTGGTGTTTTCTAAGCGTGGGCCCTTGCTGCTACATAACCCAGATAACCCCTATATATGCTGTATGTGATATGTCCCCAGACCTTGTGAGACCATTCTAAGGGCCCACGGTTCCAAC
This sequence comes from Symbiodinium natans, assembly GCA_905221605.1. Taxonomy (NCBI): domain Eukaryota; class Dinophyceae; order Suessiales; family Symbiodiniaceae; genus Symbiodinium; species Symbiodinium natans. Next base: position 17,376 of record CAJNDS010000540.1, read on the forward strand.
CTTAGACAAAACCAGCAAAAAACCGATAGGGCCCTTAAGGGCCCCGAGCCTGCATCGTGGAAGATCCTGGGTTGATCAGGTCGATGAAAGTTGGCGTTACCTCGGCTGGCATGTCTGACTTCTACTTGTGACAACCTTCACAGATTCACAGAGCCAAGGGCTTGGGGGGTCGAGTTTGAGGAGGATGGGTTTCAACGCGGGTCCCTTTGACACAGAAGGGGTTCCCGAAGAAGTTCCGGCACGACAAGCTTCATTTGAGCATGGTGCTTTCTTGTATCTGAGGCTTCCTTCGCCGGACGTTTGAATGCAACCAGTGAAGCCCTATAAACCTTATAAACCCTATAAACCCTATAAACGAGCTGGCCAGAGTTGGCAAGTCCAAGGAAAACTGAAGTCAGACTGGCGAATGAGCAACGCGAATCCCTTCAGGACAAATCCTTAAAGTTGCCGTCCCCGATTTATGGCAAGGTTTAGGGTCTCGCGTTCAGCGACTTTTTTGCTTTTTCAGGGATCCTTTTACTCAGGATCGTCAGCTGGCTCAGGGACGTTGCCACGACCTCTCCGCTGTGCAAAGCCGAATGCATCGATTGGACCGATGCACAGGAAAGTCCCTGCCGTGAGCGATAGCATGATGATAGCAAAGACACATGATCCTGGAAGTAAGTTGTACCAGTGGTTCCCATCGGTCACGAAGTCAAAGTGAGTTCCCCAGCACCAGGTTTCGAAGGACAAGCATCCCAGAAACAACGCCACCAGGATCAAGAGAATGAAGCAGTTGGTCAAGATGTCTCTGCATCCTGCTTTGCGCCTGCCACGAAGCAGCCAGGCGAGATTCACTGCCAAGCAGAACATCAGGGGCAAAATTCCGAGTCCCCAAGCTATTCCTCGGACAAGCCTCCTGAGATCCCCAGCCCAGTGCCAGTTGCTCTCTAGGCCTTCTACCCAGATGTTGTGTAAAGCTCCTTCTGTGGTAATGTCGTAGAACGTGGACCAGAGCAGCGGCAGAGATGCTGCAGCCAACTGCTTGTATGTAAAGACCTGCCTCGACAGCTGGCCAAGAAGATTTTCCTGGACTTCCGTGCGGACCTTCTTCTCGAAGCTCTCAAGGCTGCCGAACCAGGATATGATGCAGCTATAGATGACCTTGCGATCGCAAATGAGCCGTTCTCCAGCTTCGGTCAGATGGCCTGTTGAGCAGCACCAGCACAGCGAGTCGGCTACGGTGAATGTAGACAACTGCGTCCGCAACTCATCCACAGATCTGAAGTACGCACGCAACGCCGCCACAGAGACATAGAAGCCAGCAAAAGCCAGTAGACCCATCAAGGGCCAAACGAACTCATGATTTTCATTGCCATGCACCTCTGCTGCGGGTCTTTGGGCAAGAGAAAGAAGCAGAATGACAAATGACAGGCCCGCCGGCAGCGAAATGAAGACCGGACCCATGACCTCAGTTTTTGCTTGTGGCTTGGTAGGGTTTACTTTAGGAACCCAAGGCCTACTGTTTTGTAGGTTGCCTAAGAAGCCTACCAGGGGCTTTATAGCAATAACCTGCAAAACAGTAGGTTTTGGGTTCTTGAGGTAGGGCTTCGGGTTTATGATGCTTTCCGTCCTCACCGACCTCAATGCTCATGAATATCGTTGCTGGTCCCTTGGCGCCTATTGAAGACTCCCAAATCACAGACGCTGCCTATGAAACCTGAGCAACGCTGCCTATCCTCGTGAAGCCTTTTCCAACTCATGAGGACTTGGAGGCACCACGCCGAACTCCTGCAAAGACCTTTTCGGCTTCAAACCCCTCATCTTCAACGCCTCACCCAAGGCCTCCAACCTCGCAACCTTTGAGCACCTGGGACAAGCACCCTAAACCCTAAACCCTAAAGTCTAAAGGCCAAAGCCTAAAGCCCAAAGCCGAAAGCCTAAAGCCTAAAACACATTTAAGCAAGTGCAAGGCACCGTTGGCCGGATGATGATTCGGGCTTTCTTGTTCGCTGGGCGGCTGTGCAGAAATGCTGCCAACTCAAACCTCAATGACCGATTTGACGTGGAAGTCGTATTTCTTGTACGCCCAAAATGGACACCCAACATACACACTCACCAATATCAAAAAAGGAACCCTTTCTCACCACGAACAGGAATATAAACCCTCTTCCATTTGGGTGGTGGTCAAAATTATGACACTTTTTGTACCCGAAATATTCGGTGCCGTAATTTAGGGGGGATACAGAAAAGGGAACCATAATTTTGGCATCCCCTATTTGAACCCTAAACCCTAAACCCTAAACCCTAAACCCTAAACCCTAAACCCTAAACCCTAAACCCTAAACCCTAAACCCTAAACCCTAAACCCTAAACCCTAAACCCTAAACCCTAAACCCTATGCCGTGTTCCAAGGGTGCCAAGGCAAAGAGGCACTTGAAGGCTGCGACTTAGTTCTCTGGGCGCACGAGGGAGGCAGATACACACGGAAGTTCTTGGATCAGTGCCCTAGAATCCCTAAACCCTAAACCCTAAACCCTAAACCCTAATTCCTAACTTCCTGTAGTCTGTTGCGCCTCATCGGCCCAAGGAGCACGCACTAGAGGCGCCGCGTGTACGAAGGATCCCACAAGACGACCATGGCCTCCGAGCACTTCAGAAACGCTCCCATACCTGAGCTTGTAGTGTTTAGGGTTTAGGGTTTAGGGTGTAGGGTTTAGGTTCTAGGGTTTAGGTTGTTGAGATCATCTCGAAAAAAGTCACGTCTGCTCATGCGTTGGGTTCGGGGTTCGCACACATAAAACCATGACAGCACTCCAACCATAATGCTCCTCAGAGGCTTATCAATGCTGCCTCTTTCATCTCATGGTTGTCCTGATCTATGCACAAGACGTCCAAGAAGATGCGGCGCCTTGGCCTCCAGAACAACAGCATCGAGCAATAGACTACGGAGCCAGTGAGAGTGCTCCAGTGCGGCACGAGGCTGAACCAGGAAAGAAAGCACACTACCAGGGAGGCCATTGTTGCCAAAAGCATTCCAGCTGTGTTGTTGTTCATGTAGATGATGGTCCACACCTTCGACCATGTCCTTCCATGCCAGCTGTGACTCCAAAACTCATCTATGCGCTTGGTGGCGAAACTTCTGGGAGCCATCGTGGTGGTCCCTCCTCGTACGACTCTGCACAAGCAGGAGAGGGCTTCGCCAACATAGGCAGCTTGAATTATGCCCGGCCTGCACTCATCCATCCTTGCCAGCGCTCCAGCAATCTGTTGCTTCTGTTGCTCGGCCATCTGCACAACGAGATCGGTCTCTGGGACCTCGTCTTCAGCGGACAGGCCTTTCGATACCTTGGTAGCACTGGAAGCAGGGTATTTACTTTCTTTCTGGGTTGGCCACCCTATACGGCAACATAAACCCCAACAAAAACAAGGAGAAGGGGTACTCCTGGGCTCTTAAGATGCAGAGAACGAGGCTTCGCTCTCATTTTGGCCCTGCAAGGGCTCCACGGCGGCATCGAGCTCGTGCGGGACCGACAGCGCTTCCAAAACTGGTTGGACATCGTCTTCGCGGTTGTCCATCGAACTCATGCTTCCGCGGCCCCAACAACAGGTTTAGCGTTGGGGGTTTTGGGTTTAGGGTTTCCCTGAAAATTTGGGGGGGGAGGGGGGGGAGAAGGGGGGCAAGGGAGGAGGGTGGCGAGGGTTCGGAAGTTGTGAAACCTACATAACCCGCTACACGCTGCAGAACAACATCTCCAAGCTTGTCAAGGTCTGCGTGCAGTGCAGTCCTGCTTCTACATGCCCCTCAAATTCCATCTTCCATCTGAGGCCTTTTTCCGCACCGATGTACTTATATGAGGAGGCATGTGACATGTCTTCAGCTCAGGTCCTACTATGCACCCTATTCTTTGGGGGCTGTTGCGCCCTGAACCTTGAACCCTGAACCCTGAACCCTGAACCCTAAACCCTAAACCCTAAACCCTAAACCCTAAACCCTAAACCCTAAACCGCAGCATTCAGGCCATGGTGGCCGGTGCAATCATGCGGCTTCTCATGCGATCCAGGACAGACATCCTCCAGACGATTGAAGGGCTCCCATTTACTGTTCTACCAGCCTGTTGCGGCAAATCAGTCCGCACAAATCTCACTCAACCCTAAACCCTAAACCCTAAACCCTGAACTAGGACCTACATCCTAAGCTGTTTGGGGGGGGGGGGGGAGGAGTTGGAGTTTACAAGATGGTTCAGGCTTAGGGGTCAGGGAGTGAACGTTGCAGAGGTGAACCCAGCTCCCGGTGCGGGTGTTCCTGTGCCCAGCCCGAAAATTCGGTTTAGGGTTCAGGGTTCAGGGTTTTAGGGTTTAGGGTTTAGGGTTTAGGGTTTAGGGTTTAGGGTTTAGGGTACCCTAACATACCCCAAAACCATGAAGCCCTATGTAGGGTTGAGGGGTTAAGAGGGCTTACAGTTGGAGAGCCCCAAACAAAAGCTTCTATCAGGCTTGTGTGAACCAAACAACACTCAAGTCCCTAAACCCTAAACCCTAAACCCTAAACCCTAGACCCTAAACCCTAAACCCTATACCCTCAACCCCAAGCATAAACCCTAAACCCTAAGCCCTAATCGACTCTTGGCCAGGCTGCCAGAATGACTTCGAGGAACGTTTGCGCCAAGAACCAGTGCCAAATGGTCTTTCGATACATCGCCTCAACGAGGGGCGTTTTGGGGGGGCCGTTTGCGTGGGGGGTTTAGGGTTTAGGGTTAAAGGGCTAGGGTTAGGGTTTAGGGTTTAGGGTTTAGGGTTTAGGGTTTAGGGTTTAGGGTTTAGGGTTTAGGGTTTAGGGTTTAGGGTTTAGGGTTTAGGGTTTAGGGTTTAGGGTTTAGGGTTTAGGGTTTGGAGTTTGGGGTTTGGGGTTTGGGGTTTGGGGTTTGGGGTTTGGGGTTTAGGGTTGCAGGGTTTAGGGTTTAGGGGGATTGAATTGTGTGTCTTTGGTCTTGCTCTCCGCAGGCAGCTCCTCCACAACTCTTCAGCTCAGTCCGAACTGTCGTGTCGGGTTTCGGTCTTCGACACGCAGGCTCATGGTTCCTGCTGGATTTCAAGCCTTTCTCTCTCTCTCTCTCTCTCTCTCTCCCCTAAACCCTAACCCTAAACCCTAAACCCCAAACCCTAAAACGCCCTCAACCCTAAACCCTAAACCCTGAACGCTGCACCCTGAACCCTGAACCCGAAACCCTCTCCTCAACGGAAGATTCAGCCGAGGTGGCCAGGAAGATGGAGACAAGGATGTTCAGCACCCAGAACCTGGTCGAGGGGGGGGGGGGGGGGGGGGCGCGGGGCGCTTAATTAATTCGGGTTTCAGGAAGGAGGCGTCGAAAAAAAAACAATGTCTTCCGGAAGACACGATTTCATGTAGGCTTCCTAGCCACCCCGCCCCCCCCAAGGGTCTTGGACATTTTCGGTTGTAGATTCTTGAAATGAATGCCCTAAACCCTAAACCCTAAAACCTAAACCCTAGGCCCTGAGCCCTAAACGCATCGTCCTCCAGGGGCCTTTGTGGCTTAAGTTTCAGGAAGTCGGAGCATCTGCAAGTCAACATCCCGGAAGATAAGAGCTACGATCCCCAAACCTGTAAACTCTAAGAGAAGCCCTCTGCCCTCTGCCCACGAACAACAACATCCAAACAAAATAATACGGTAGAGATGCACATGCTATGATGAAATGCAGTCGTCGTCATCATCATCATCATCATCTCTGGAACCTGATAGCCCCTAAACTTTACACCCAGACTTTCGTCCTCCTGAAGCCGAGAATCAGCCCCTGAACTGTGCACTTTCTCAGCCCAGCACCTCTACGAAACCTTAAAAACCCAACCTAAACCCTAAACCCTAAACCCTAAACCCTAAACCCTAAACCCTAAACCCCCAAACCCTAAACCCCAAACCCCCAAAACGGGAGCGAGCAGCATGGCGGCCGAGACATCCACAAACCAGAATGCGAAGTCGGTGCCGAAGGACATCAGCGGGATGCTGAAACCTAGGATCCCGAGGGGAGTTTCAGGTCCGGGGATTAGGGTTTTAAGGTTTTAGGGTTTTGGGGTCTTGGGGTTTTGGGATTTTGGGGTTTGGGGTTTGGGGGTTTGGGGGTTTTGGGGCTTTGGGGTTTTGAGGTTTTTGGATTTTAGGGTTTTCGGGTCTTCGGGTTTTAGGGGAGTTGGGGATCTAGTAGGTTCTTCAAGCCAGGGGGCGCCTCAATGCCGGGTACCCTTATGGGGCCTGCGTGGGAGGTCAGGGGTTTGGGACCCCACCCTAAACCCTAAACCCTAAACCCTAAACCCTAAACCCTAAACCCTAAACCCTAAACCCTAAACCCTAAACCCTAAACCCCAAACTTAAACCCTAATCCAAACAGGGAGAAGGGAGCAGTCGCGGAAGATCAGCCCCACGGCAATGGCCGCCCAGGCTCGAACAAGTCTGGCCGTTATGCTCCATTGCACTTTCGGCACCTCGGGGGGGGGGGGGGGGGGGTGGGGGTTTAGGGGTTTAGGGTTTAGGGTTTAGGGTTTAGGTTTAGGGGTTTAGGGTTTAGGGTTTGGGGTTAGGGTTTAGGGTTTAGGGTTTAGTGTTTAGGGTTTAGGGTTTAGGGTTTAGGGTTTAGGGTTTAGGGTTTAGGGTTTAGGGTTTAGGGTTTAAGTGGGTTTAGGGTTTAGGGCTTAGGGCTCAGGGTTTAGGGTCTACATCGCGGGACCGACAGGTTATAATCGTATAAACCGACTGTGGGGCCCATAGAACAAACCCCAATTTTTCCCCCCCAAAACCCTAAAACAAAACCCCACACCCCTCGAAAATCCCAAAACCCTGACTAAAAAAAACAAAAAAAACACATTCCGAACCCCTAAAGCCCCCCTCATGCGGGCTGAGATCCCGCCGGGCCCTAAAAGAAGGTGCGCGCCCCGTCTTTGGACATCACCTTCCCAAGCACGCAGAAGCTGGTAGGGGTCCCTCAACCCTAAACCCTAAACCCTAAACCCTAAACCCTAAACCCTAAACCCTAAACCCTAAACCCTATACCAACCATAACATCCACTTCTGCAAGGTGCGAGAACCGGGCACACCGGCCGGGGGCTCAACTTGAATTTGCTAGACGACTCCTGGCGCCGGTTCTTGGGGTTCTTGAGGGTTTAGGGTTTAGGGTTTAGGGTTTAGGGTTTAGGGTTTCAGGGCTTCAGTTCTTGGGGTCTACAGGATGTTAAGAGGGTTCGGGGCTTAGAGCCTCAGTTTAAGACTCGGGCTCTGACTTTGCGAACCCGGCGTTTTCCTATAAACCCTAACCCCTGAACCTAAACCGCTGCTAGATCTAAGTTCGGCCATTCTCCCCCCCGTGGTGTGCATGATGCCATGGCCACTCAGCCCGACTATGCTGTTCTAAACTCCAAACCCCTCAAACTAGAACTAGAAAATTCCAAAAGCCCTCAGCCCCAAGCCTACACCCGATTCTGGGGTCCTTGCGGGAAGGTTTCAGGGTATGTACGCCAAGGCTCCCGAATACTCCCCACGACTCCCTAAGCTTCCCGAAGGTTCCCTAGACACCTGCCCTTCCTTAAGGACCCTACCTGGTTGTCCAGTAACCCTGGGGGGGGGGGGGGAATTAAAGGTTCACCTTTGGGATGATAAGGGGATTATGATACCCCAAAAGGGTTAAAGGTTACCTACCCTACTACTAGGCCCTAGAACTAAGGCTCGACTGGGGAGGAGGGCGGAGACACAGCAAAGATCGGCGGTTCGCCGGCGGAGTCTTCGTTGCCAACCCTTTCGAGCCCCCAGAGCGGCAACAAAAGCAGCCCTTTAAACCCCTAAACCCCTAAAGCCCTAAAGTCCTAAACCGAAAAAAACCCTCAACCACAAAACCCCAAATCCCCCAAACATCCCAAAACCACTAAGCCCCCAAGAGACCCTAAACCCTAAACCCTAAACCCTAAACCCTAAACCCTAAACTCTCAACCCTCAACCCTCAACCCTCAACCCTCAACCCTCAACCCTCAACCCTCAACCCTCAACCCTCAACCCTCAACCCTCAACCCTCAACCCTCAACCCTCAACCCTCAACCCTAAACCCTAAACCCTAAACCCTAAACCCTAAACCTCCATCCCTCTGAAGTTTCAGATCAAAAGTCCTCCCAGCGGTCCCATCCTGGGTGCACCAAAAAGCGTTCCGCGACAGCGGCCTCCTGACGCGCTACGGTTTAGGGTTTAGGGTTTAGGGTTTAGGGTTTAGGGTTTAGGGTTTAGGGTTTAGGGTTTAGGGTATAGGGTTTAGGATTTAGGGTTTGGGGTTAGGGTTTGGGGTTTGGGGTTGAAGGTTGAGGGGTTTAGGGGTTAGGGTTGCGGGGTTGAAGGATTGCCTGCGGCTCCTGCATTCCAGCAAGAAACTGACCAGCAACGCGAAGGCGAGAAAGCAGCCACAAGAAGCTGTTCTCAAAGGAGCCCAACTACACAACAGGATGGTGTTGGGCTTGGGTTTTATTTCGGGGGGCTATGGTTTGGGGCTGGGGCCAAGAAATCAGTGGCTGAAGCACCAGCCGCCCCTTGGTTGACCCTGTTACAGGCCGCGCGGGCTCCACGCATCTGCGTGCAAAAGTCGACTTTCCGAATACGCAGGGACTCGGCTTTGGCTCCCTTAGCCCGCCAAACCCTTAAACCCTCGAATCCCCCCCCCCCCCCGCATCCTTACCCCCAACTCCCTAAAGCGTTTCACCCCTTCAATCCTCGAAATTTCGACCGCCAAAACCCTCAAAAGCTCACTCTAAAGACCCCCGAAGCCTCAGAAGCAACCCAACGAAAGTCGCTCACCTGACTACGACATTTCGGCTAACCCTAAGCCCTAAACCAGGTTGGCTCTCCCGCCTGTGGCTCCACTTGGAGTGGCCGCGACATGTTGATACTCAACTTCCTGAGTGCTTAGGGTTTATTCGGGTTTAGGGTTTAGACAGTATAGGGGCCTTGAGAATTCGCATAGGTGTTGAGGGGCTATTCTACAATCCGCCGAGGCCTCGGGCCGGAGGTGTATAGGTTGAGAACAGGCAACCCCAAGCCTCAAACCTTCAACAAACCCCCCTCTTCCCGCTGCCCCCCTTCCCCCCCCCACCCCCCCTACCCCCCCCCTGAGGGGCCTGGCTCAACCCCACGATCACTCCAAGCGGAACCCTAAACCCAAAAAACCCTAAACCCCAAAGCGTGAATCTTGAGCCCTAAGCCCTCAATCCTACACTAACCCTCAACCCTAAACCCCAAGCCATAAACCAGAAACCCGGAACCCTAAACCCTAAACCCAACCCTTATTGCTTGGGGTCCAGCGACTTGGGCGCTGCGGAATCACCATGCTCACGCTCATGCGCTGGGCCGGGCCGAGGCGGGTCGCGTAGCGTTAAAATTAAATGTAAACGGGACCATAAGGGAATACTATTCGTGATTTTTCCGACCCCTATAGTAGGGTGTAGGGTCAAGGGTTTAGGAGGGCTTAGGGCTTAGGGCTTATGAGGGTGGCTCTGTGCATTTTGGGGGTTTAGAGAGGGGGGGGGGGGGCTGGGGGGGCCCAAACCCTAGACCCTATATAGCCTAAACCCCATAAACCCTAACCTAAACCTTAAACCCCAAATCCTAAACTTTACTGTGGGGCTTCCATCTTGAAGGGGGGGGCACACCAGGTGTCTCTTAAAACGACAGGCCCTGTCAACACTCCCTAAACCCTAAAACCCTAAAACCCTAAAACCCTAAAACCCTAAAGCCCTAAAGCCCTAAAACCCTAAAACCCTAAAACCCTAAAACCCTAAAACCCTAAAACCCTAAAACCCTAAAACCCTAAAACCCTAAAACCCTAAAACCCTAAAACCCCTAAAACCTAAACCCTAAACCCTAACCCTAACCCTAAACTAGCCTAGCCCTAACCCTAAACCCTAAACCCTAACCCCCCCCCCCCCCCCCCCCCTATCAGCCCGGTCTCCGCGAGCGCGTGCGCTTGCGGCCATCCTGTGGGCTTGCAGGGTTCGGCTTCAAGGTTAGTTTTCGGGTTAAGGGTTAAGGGGTCGGGGGTCACCCCCCCCCCCCCCCCACCCCCCCCTAGGGTTTAGGGTTTAGGGTTTAGGGTTTAGGGCTTAGGGTTTATATGCCAGAATCCCTGAGCACAAGCTGCAATGTGTAGAGACAAGCTGGCTTCGAACATAAGTTGGGGATAGGCAGGAATGCAGTTGCGCTGCCTTACTCTGGGGGTCGGTTCGTCAACTTCCCTACACTCCCCACGCCTCTCTCAACCCTCGGTGGCCGGAGGTTTGCGTGGTCGCGATGCTTTGAGATCCTAAAACCCTAAACCCTCCTAAACTCCAAACCTGAAACTCCAAACCCTAAACCCTAAACGATCCTAAGCCAACCCCAACCCCCCCCCCCCCCCCCCTAAAAATCGCCTAAGCCGAAGAAGGTCGACCGACTCCTCTCACGTTCTGCATCCGAGGGCCCGTTATAGGGCCTCCCCGGCCCAAAAACACAACACACAAACTCAAGGAGACCCAAATAGGGTTTAGGGTTTGGGGCTTGGGGCTTGGGGCTTGAAGGGTTTAGGGGCTTTGGGGCTTAGGGTTTCGGGCCTAAACCCTGAAGCTCCTCGTCACCGCCGTCCTCCGAAGTGACCCGATGCCTCATGAGGCAGGGATGTTTTGGGGCCTTCGGACCTGCGGGGCTTTTGGGGTTCAGGGTTTAGGGAGTTTAGGGAACCCTTGCATGTACTTTGTGTGGCGACGTCACTTACCATCTGCAAACAGTATAAGGGTCTTGCGTCTAGTTCTATTTCGTTCTGCAAGGCTCACGGGCGTCAGGGCTTCGGGAAGAGGACTGTCCCAAACCCCAAACCCCAAACCCTGAGCCTAAACCCAAAAACCCCAAACCCTAAACCCTAAACCGTCCAACACCAGAACCCAATAAAGCCAGGAGTCCCTCCCCTGAAGCTTCCTGAATGCCCAGCCTGACGTTGCCCCAAAATCCTAAGGCGGCCTAGAACCCAAGCCCCAAACACCACACCCCGAACATAAACCCGAACGCCAAACCATAAATCCTGAACCCTAACCCCTACACCCCAAAACCACTACCCCTAAACCCCTAAACCCCTAAGCCCCTAAACCCCCCTAAACCCCTAAATCCCTAACCCCTAAACCCCTAAACCCCGAAACCCTCAACACCCCTAACTCCTAAGCCCCCTAAACCCCTAAACCCCTAAACCCCAAAACCCCTAAACCCCTAAACCCCTAAACCCCAAAACCCCAAAACCCCAAAACCCCAAAGCCCCAAAACCCCAAAACCCCAAAACCCCAAAACCCCTAAACCCCTAAACCCCTAAACCCCTAAACCCCTAAACCCCTAAACCCCTAACCCCTAAACCCCCTAAGCCCCCTAAACCGCTCCCTAAACCCCTCTAAGCCCCTCTAAGCCCCTAAACCCCCTAAACCCACTAAACTCCTAAACCCCCATAAGCCCCTAAGCCCCTAAACCCCCTAAGCCCCTAAACCCCACATTAAACCGATAAACCCCTAAGCCCCTAAACCCCCATAAACCCCCTAAGCCCCTAAACCCCACATTGAACCGATAAACCCCTAAGCCCCTAAACCCCGATAAACCCCCTAAGCCCCTAAACCCCACATTGAACCGATAAACCCCTAAGCCCCTAAACCCCGATAAACCCCCCCAAGCCCCTAAACCCCTAAACCCCTAAACCCTAAACCCTAAACCCTAAACCCTAAACCCTAAACCCTAAACCCCTGAGCCCCTACACCCCACATTGCACTTGAGAGGCCGTGCGGAGCTTCCCTCGCGGGCTGGCATCTCCCCAGATCTTGAAGACTCCTTGCAGCGAACCTGGGCTCCCGGGTTTAGGGTTTAGGGTTTAGGGTTTAGGGTTTAGGGTTTAGGGTTTAGGGTTTAGGGTTTGGGGTTTGGGGTTTGGGGGTTTAGGGTTTGGGGGTTTAGTATTTAGGGTTTGGGGTTTGCGGTTGAAGGTTTCGGGTTTGGGGGTTTAGGGTTTTAGGGTTTTAGGGGTTAGGGTTTAGGGGTTTATGGTTTAGGGGTTTAGGGGTTTAGGGTTTAGGGGTTTCGGTGTTTATGGATTAGGGCTTGGGAGTTTAGGGGGCTTAGGGGGTTTAGGGGTTTAGGGTTTAGGGTTCCGGGGCTTCGGGCTTTGGGGGCTTTAGGATTCTGATCCCAGTTTCTTTCTAACCTTCTGGGATAAAGGCTGAGATCATTGTGATCAGAGAGATAGTGGACAAAACGAAGCAACAGAGAGAGAAAGAGAAAGATAGAGAGAGAGAGAGAGAAAGAGAAAGAGAGAGCCCAGGGAACCCTACCTAAACTTCAAACCACAAACTGTAAACCTGCTGTGGACTTTGAAATGCTCCTTGCAGCTGCCCTCAGGCTGGCGATCCGAGCCGGGTGGCATCAACGCCATCCATGCTCAAGGAGCCCTTTTTGGTGATTTTCCTCGGCTACGTTGGGGGTGGGGTGTTGGGGGGGAGGGGGGAGGGCGGGGCGAAGGCGGGGGAGGGGTTTGGAAGGTTGTGGTTTTTTGTGAGGCGGGGGGGGGGGGGGGGATTTCGAGGGTGGCATCTCGACATGCCGTGTGGCCACCTCAGGCAACCTGGGTGTCAAAGAAAAGGAGCAATCCCATCGAAGCAGCTGTAAACTCCCACTTGGCTAAAGGCCGAATAAGGAAACCACAAAGCCCTAAAACGCCCCAAGCGGCCTGAAAACACTAAAAGCCCTAAAAGCCCCAAAACGCCCTAAAATCCCCCAAAACGCCCTAAACAGCCCAACCGCCCTGAAACCCCGAGACCGACTTAGCTGCAGCTTCAACCCTAAACCCGAAACCCTAACCCTAAACCCTAAACCCTAAACCCTAAACCCTAAACCCTAAACCCTAAACCCTAAACCCTAAACCCCAGCTGCAGCTTTGCTTCAGGTCTTGGCTCGGGTTCGCAGAGCCGAAGGACGACTTCGCGATCGGAGCCGATCCATCCCCGGACCTCACGCGGCTGGCTTAGGGTTTGGGGTTTGGGGTTTGGGGTTTGGGGTTTAGGGTTTAGGGTTTAGGGTTTAGGGTTTAGGGTTTAGGGTTCAGGGTTTAGGGTTTAATGTTTAGAGTTTGGGGTTTAGGGTTCGGGTCTAGGGTTTAGGGTTTAGGGTTAAGCCCCGACTCACACAGAGAAAACCTGCGATGCCGTAGTATCCCTAAACCCCAAACCCTAACCTCCTAATCCAAACCCCAAGCTCCAGGGTGCTCCTAGCACCAGCGCACTCCCTCACCCAGACACCCGGCATCCCAAGCCTCTAACTCCAGGACTTTGAAAAGACAGAAGGACAGAAAGAAAGAAGGACATAAAGAAAGGAAGAAAGAAAGAATCCCTCAACCCTCAACCCTCAACCCTCAACCCTCAACCCTCAACCCTCAACCCTCAACCCTCAACCCTAAACCCTAAACCCTAAACCCTAAACCCTAAGAGAGACCTGAGAGACCCATGGCTCGAAACAGAACTGACAGTCACCTGCTCAGTACGCTTCAGCGGCCCCTGAGTCGCATGGTTCAGGCTTTAGGGTGTTTAGCGTTTAGGGTTTAGGGTTTAGGGTTTAAAGTTGAACTAATGGTTCAGTGAAAAAAACAACCCAAGCTCCTTTAAACTCTTCTCGCGGCAAACCCCCAAGGTGTGGGGTTCTGAGGGTTCTTGTTTGTGCATTACATGAGGCTTGCCTATGTTTTCTTGTTTGCTTTTGTATTCATTTTTCTTTCTTTGTTGATTTTTTTTTGTTTGGGGGGGGGGGGGGTTAGGGTTCAAAACCCCTCCAGGACAACCAACAAAATCCAACTCCGCGGAGCGGCTGCGCGGAGACCGTGGCTCTGGGCTTCTCCGACCTTGCCCTGGGCTCGCTCTCCTTCTCGTGGCGACGTCGGATTCGGGGCTGAGGGGCTTTAGGGCGTTTGGCACCCTCAACCCTAAGCCCTAAACCCTGAACCCTAAACCCTGAACCCTAAACCCTAAACCCTAAACCCTGAATCTATACTTCGAGCAAGCAGGCGTGGGGAGGCTGGCTCTTTCGAGACCTACCTCCAACTGAGGCCAACATCAGCGGTTTAGGTTTAGGGTTTAGGGTTCAGGGTTCAGGGTTTAGGGTTTAGGGTTTAGGGTTTGGGGTTTAGGGTTTAGGGTTTAGGGTTTCGGGTTTAGGGTTAAGGAGGGTTTAAAACTCGGGTTGAGGGGTTTGGAGTTGGGGCTCTGGGGCTTTCTATGGTCTACCTGCGCTATGAGGGCGATACCATGCGATACCAGGGTTTTTCTTTCTGCTCTCCGAGAAAGTCGACTAGAGGAAGTGCTATGCGTATCAAAGCCCTGTGCCCTAAACTAAGCCCTAAGCCCTAAGCCCTAAACCCTAAACCCGAAGCCCTAAACCCTAAACCCTAAACCCCAAACCCGAAGCCCTAAACCCTAAACCCTAAACCCTAAACCCTAAACCCTCAAGACAAAATAAATAGAAATTGTATGTGGTATCATTCTGAATTTTCAAGTTATTTGTCTAAACAGCTGACAAACCGAGGTTAAGTCTGAGGCCAAATACTCAATTTACTCAAACCTCGCCCTCCCCCCCCCCCCCCTCCCTCCCCACCTCCCCCCCCCTATGTCGTATCATTCTGAATTTTCAAGTTATTTGTCTAATTCTGAATTTTCAAGTTATTGGTCTAAACAGCTGACGAGCCGAGTTTAAGTCTGAGGCCAACTCCTCAATTTGCTTAAACCCCCCCCCCCCCCCTCCGCCCCCTGCCTGCGTCGTGTAGAAATTCGGCGAGCCTTTCCCCCCTCTTCCCCCTCCCCCTGCCACCCCCCCCCCCCCCCCCCTTCCCCCCCCCTTCCCCCCCCTTCCCCCCCCCCGTCCCCCCCCCCCCCTCCCCCCCCCCCCCCCCCTCCCTCTTCCCCCCCCCTCCCTCCCCCCTTCTCCCGTCCCCCCTCCACCACCAGTTTTAAAAATCGAAACTTTCGTACGAAACTTTCGTACGAAACGTTTCGTACGAAACTTTCGTACGAAACTTTCGTACGAAACGTTATTGGGACCCAAACCCTATACAATTTCTATAAACCCTAAACCCTAAACCCTAAACCCTAAACCCTAAACCCTAAACCCTAAACCCTAAACCCTAACCCTAAAACCCCAAACCCGAAGCCCTAAACCCGAAGCCCTGAACCCTAAACCCCAAACCCTAAACCCCAAACCCCAAACCCTAAACCCTAAACCGCCTCTCCTTGGACTGCCACTTGGATGCAGAAGGTGGCAGATCAAAGGGAAGTCTGCCAGGGGCAACAGCAGAGCTTAGGGTTTAGGGTTTGGGGTTCAGGGTTCAGGGTTTAGGGTTTAGGGTTTGCAGGGCTTGGAGCTGTCAGCGGAACGTTCGATCATCTTCACTGTGTATCCCCTGTGGTAGGGTTTAGGGTTCAGGGCTCCGGGTCTAGGGTTTCGGGCTTAGGGGCGGGCTCTTCGGCGCTTCGCGTTTGTCTCTTTCGTGCACTATGGCGCCTCTGAGCAAATATGGGGGCTTGGTATTTCGGGGAGGTTAGATGCATACAAGGAGAGGAATGATGTTGGGAACTGCTTCAGCTCCTCGTACCCAGGCCCACCAACGTGCTGTAACCATGGGGTCCCATGCGGCCCCTACCTCAGGGGGGCTTGGCTTTAAATGTCATGGTTATTTAGCTTGGGTGGCCGTGGCACAGCTTTCACGAACCAACAGTGAACCATCGGCAATTTGGTGGACGAACGCTTTCGCAGAAGATCAAAACGCCTAAAGAATTATTGCGCGACAACAACCCCAACCCCCTCCACTTTACTGGAGCTTGTCCTCAGGGGCTCAATACTCCCCCGATAAACCCTATAAACCCTATAAAGCCTATAAACCCTATAAACCTTATAAACCCTATAAACCCCTATAAACCCCTATAAACCCCCATAAACCCTACAAACCCCATAAACCCTGCAAAACCCTGCAAAACCCTGCAAAACCCTGTAAACCCTATAAACCCTCCAAACCCTCTAAACCCTCTAACCCTCTAAACCCTCCACCCTTATCAACCCGAATCCTAACCCAAATCCCTGATCCCCCAAACCCTAAACCCTAAACCCTAGCCCCTAACCCCTAAACCCTAAACCCTAAACCCTAAATCCTAAACCCAATCCGCAGCCCAGCCGCATCTCCAAGCAGGGAAGGGCTGGGGCTGGCGGGGACGGCGGCGACATCGGCACTGGTGAGGATGGCGCCGACCTGGGAACCACCACAAGGTTTAGGGTTTAGGGTTTAGGGTTTAGGGGTCAGGGTTTAGGGTTTAGGGTTTAGGGTTACATGGGTTTATGGGGTTTGTAGTAGTGTAGGGGCTAGATGGTTTACATGGTTTAGGGTGGGTCGGGAATTCGGTGTTTGCTCTCTACAGTTTAGGGAAATTCGAAGAAGCAGTGGTCTCTCTCAATCCCTAAACCCTAACCCTAAACCCTGAACCCTAAGCCCTAAACCCTAAACCCTGAACCCTGAACCCTAAACCCTAAACCCTAAACCCCCCCCCCCCCCCCCCCGTCTTGGGTGCCACTGAAACTTCGGGCCCCAGAGACGGGATCTTACTGCCTACCGCAGTGCCCTCAACGAAATCCTACAAAGTTTTCCTTTCTCTTTCCCGGCATAATCTTCCAAATGTACTACGTACCCAAAATACCGATTTCATAGACCCCTAAACCCTAAACCCCAAACTCCCGGGCATGGAAGAGATAGGATCCCATATTTCAGTAGAGAAGAGGCCTGCCGGGACTTTGGAATGATCCCTGGAATGTCCCATGCCTTACAAAACAAAAGCATGTACAGCGTTTAGGGTTTAGGGTTGCTAAGGTTTAGGGCTTAGGGCTTAGGGCTTAGGGCTTAGGGTTTAGGGCTTAGGGTTTAGGGTTGCACCCTAAAGCTCAGCTAAGCCATGGCACTCTGTAGGGGTTTAGGGGTTTAGGGGTTTCGGGGGTTTCGGGTTGCCTCTAGGGCTTCGGGCTCTGGCTACTCGAATTACAGTGGCTTGTGGGCTCAGCCCTGCTATAAACCCTGAACCCTGAACCCTGAACCCTAAACCCTAAAACCCTAAAACCCTCAACCCTGAACCCTCAACCCTCCTGAACCCTGAATCCTAAACCCTAAACCCTAAACCCTGAACCCTGAACCCTGAACCCGAAAACCCTCAACCCTGAACCCTGAACCCTGAACCCTCAACCCTCAACCCTGAACCCTAAACCCTAAACCCTAAACCCTAAACCCTAAAACCTAAACCCTAAACCCTAAACCCTAAACCCTAAACCCTAAACCCTAAACCCTAAACCCTAAACCCTAAACCCTAAACCCTAAACCCTAAACCCTAACCCTAAATGCCCCCAAGGAGCTTGTAGGAGGGAACCTTCACAGAATCCGCGGACGGCCGTGTGGGCTCCTTCAGGAGCTTTAGGGTTTAGGGTTTAGGGTTTTAGGGCTCAGAAGGGTTTAGGGTGTAGGGCTCAGACTTCTGGGCTCGGGCTTTCAGATTTCGCGGCTTAGGGTTTCTGGGGCTCAGATTTCTGAAGCTTAGGGATTCAACTTCTGGGGGTTCAGGCCTTTTACCCTAAGCCCCAAACCCTAAACCCGAATCTACCTTTGTCTGAAATTGACCGAGTCATAGCTTCTGACTCTTCTAAAGGTTGAAGGGTTTAGCAGGGTTGACCCAAAGGGGCCAAGACAAGAACCCAAACCCTCCGGGTTGGATTTGAAGGGTTTTCAGGGAAGTTTCTGGGTTTAGGGACTTTTGGATTTTGGGGCTTAGGGGTCTTCAGGGGTTTCGAGTGCGAAGGCAGAGGGGGGTTTAGGGTTTAGGGTTAGGGTTTAGGGTGTTGGGAGGAATCCTCCAGGGGCAGCGACTTGAGCACGGCCTTCTCCTGCTCGAGCAGCAGCCTGCGGCAGGCTGCGCCAGAAAGAGGCAGAAGAACGCTGAGTTTGGGTTTAGGGTTTAGGGTTTAGGGTTTAGGGTTTAGGGTTTAGGGTTTAGGGTTTAGGGTTTAGGGTTTAGGGTTTAGGGTTTAGGGTTTAGGGTTTAGGGTTTAGGGTTTAGGGTTTAGGGTTTAGGGTTTAGGGTTCAAGGGGGGTATGTAACCCAAGCTTCCCGAATGCTCCCCCACTACTCCCTAAGGCTCCTGAGCTTCCAAAAAGGTTCCCTAGGTACCACCCCCCTCCCTTCAGGACCCTATCATAAATGCCGGCCCCCAGCAAACACACACCCCGAGGAAGCCTTCTCCAAACACTACAAGGCCATCATCAGCCCCTTCTCAGGGAAACCCTAAACATTTGCAGGCCCGTAAAACCCCCGGCAGTTTTCCTTACTTCTCCAATAACCGAAAGAAAAAAGGTTAAGATTCGTTATTCCTGCTAAATAAGGAAACTCAAACAGTGTAAAGTTCAGCTATTGGAGAAGTAAGCTTCTATTCCATGTGGGCTCAACGGCTAACGCGGGTAGATGCGTCCTGTCGATGAGCTCGCGGATCTGAGCCACCACGCCATCAAGTGTAACCTCTGCGGCTTCGGGCCCAAGAGGAAACCCTACATTAGGTTTAGGGTATAGGGTATAGGGTATAGGGTTTAGGGTTTAGGGTTTAGGGTTGAGGGGTTTATGGGTTAAGGGCTTCATGAGTGATGTGGGTTGCGGTTTGATAGGGGCATCGTGAATGAAAGTAAAGTTGGCCGGGTGCTGCAGGACCCTCTGACTGTCTGCGGGTCCAGGGTGGGATCCTCACTTGCGGTCAAATGCCGGGCCTCGATGTCCCTAAACCCTAAACCCTAAACTCATATAAAATCATCCCATTGAAATCCGTATAAAGCCCGTGGACCGTTCAAAGCGAGCAAAACCAGCTTCGACTGTTCCAGGGGGGGGGGGGGGGGGGGGGTGGGGAGACATCAAACCACGTTTCACACTAGGGCCTAGGAATTGTTTGGTGCTCTTTAAGGGTCGCTTGGGGAAAGCTCCCTCGGTAAGGGCTTGGCTAACGGGGGTTTGCGCGTTTACGAGGCGTGGGGATTTTGTCGGAAGAGACATGTACCCGCCTCCATGTCTTCACCCATGGCATTGGCAATGGAGGCGGCGGACGTGGGACGTGGAAGGCTAAAGCCTACAAGGAGGGGCCCCCTAGTTATAAGTAGAGTTCCAAGACCCTAAATTGGGCTATAAGGATCCTAAATTAGATTATAAGTCCCTTAACTACAGTTAGAATAGGAAGGCCTCCTTGTAGAGCTGTGCTGTTTGTGAGCTGCAGCTCGTTGAGTGCTGACGGCAATGTGTCTTCCGTTTCGTGCGTCTGGCCACGCTGTTGCGGGGACAGCGCCCAGGACCTGAACAGTGCTTGTGTCTGCATGTGCTCGTCACACATGTCTGCAGATCCATAGAGTCAACCTCTGTCACGCTACCGGCACAAATAGCCAAGTCCCCACTGAACCTACTGAAAAAAAACAAGAACCTAAACCCTACCAAACCCTAAACCCCAAACCCCATTTCGGAAACTAGGATTAAAGGAACGAAGATGAGACTTGAACCTCCCATGGCCCTATTGTCCGTGATGCCGGAAACCTTAAAGTCTAGGGTTCCAAGAATTTGGCCCTTCATGTGGGTTTAAGGTTAAGCGTTTGGGTTTGGGGTTTAGGGTTTAGGGTTTACAAGGCTCAGGGCACATGCAAACGGCCCATGGTTCCAGTTCCAAGCTTAGACAAACCAAAAGGTCCCGACCAGGGCAATTGGGCTTAGGTTCAGGGAGTCATGTTATAGGGCTATGGCGGCAAAGGGAGGGGGCGGGGGGTTAAGGGTTTAGGGTTTAGGGTTTAGGGTTTAAGGTTTAAGGTTTAGGGTTTCGGGGGTTTTCGGGTCTAGGGTTTCGGGTTTTGGGTGGGTTGTGGGAAGTTCAGGGTTTCGGCTTTCTGTCCAGGGCGTGAAGGCAACAGCCTGAAAGCCCCGAACCCCAAAACCCTCTCGTGGTTGAGGGATTCATTTTGGGCGCAGCGAGTCCCCCAACAGGCAGAGGCCTACTAAGGTTTCAGGTTACTAAGGCTTAGGGTTTATAGGGTCTAGGGCTCAGGGTTTAGGTTTTAGGGTGGTTTAGGCCCACAGGCAGCCACTCCACCTGAGCGCCTTTTCCTGGGACTTTTTTCGCGCGTCACCAGGTTTCCTCGGGCTTGGCGCGATTGGTCACCTGAGGGCGCAGAGTGTGGCGTGACGGTTGGCGCGCTGAACACAACCTTAAAGCCCAAGAGGGGGTACATGAACCTTAGTACGTTAAGATGGTGCATATACCTATATCAATACTTAGCTAACTCTCACTTTAGCCTCATTTTTCGCTAGCAAGGGATAAAAACAACCCCCAACACGCTTGGCCCAGTCACATCCTTGCGGCTGTCCCACACATTGGCGGTGCAAATGTCACGCAAGGCGTCGCGCTTGTCCCGGATTGCAACCTGGTGGGAAGTGCGGGAAGTGGGACTCCCCCGACAAGGATGCTGCCCCCGCAACCCTCCCAGGAACCCTTAGATATTCCAGAGATACAAACCGCCCTAAGCACGCCTTGAAAAGAAACAGGTGTCAAGCTGCTTAACTTACGGCACTTCGAGAAACTCGAGCCTTCTTGAACCAGAATGCTTTGTTTTGGTATGCGGCCCAGGTTCGTAGGCCAAACGCATCCATTTGGCTTAAGGGTTTCGGGTTTAGGGTTTTCTTTGAAGAAGCCAAACCCCCCCAAACCCGAAACCGGTTTGGGGTTTAGGGCTTAAGGGCTGAAAGGATTTAGCGTTTAGGGTTTAGGGTGTGAACCCTGTGAACCCTCAAACCCCCCAAAGCCTGCAAGGCCCCTAACTCCGATCAGACAGCCCTCAAGCCTCTGAAGCCAAACAGGAAGACCCCATAAACCCCAAAATCCCAAACCCAAGAACCGAAACCCTAGACCCCAAACCCCAAATCCTACACCCTAAACCCCCAAAGTCAACCTTACACCACTCTTGAACAGCTCCGCGGGGCGTAGAACTCATGGTCCGCGCCAAAGAGAGCCCGGAGGGCGTCCGAGGCTTGGCTGTAGAGGCCAGTCACCTGAGCTAGTTGCGGAGGGCTCTTTTTTCTTCGGGGAGTTTAGGGTTTGGGGTTAGGGTGTAGGGTTTAGGGGGTGGGGGGGGAGGGGGAGGGAGCGGGGGGGAGGGGGAGGGGGTCAGGGCTTTGGGTTTAGGGCCTGTAAAAGTTCAGAAAGTTTTCTGACTTCCTGACAGAACGGAGGGCTTATACATAGGTTTCTTGTAGGGTTGATGTGGGGCCTCTAAAGGGCTTGCAGGATTCTCTGACAGGGATCAGGGCTTCGGTGGTTTTAGAACAAGCCAAAGGTTTATCGGATTTATGCACGGTTTAGGGTTTAGGGCGTCGGGCTTCGGGCTTCGGGGTTTGGGTTTAGGGTGGGGCTTGTAGCCTTGCGTTGATTACAATATAGGGCTTGCATGCCACACCAAGAAGTCCCAACGGCTCAAAGGGATTGTTGATCTTTCAACTCAAAAAGCTTCCAGATATGGTGGGTTTGAGCCAAGATGCGTTTGGCTTAGGGTGTCGAGGATAGGTTTTGGGTTTTCGGGTTTAGGGCAAAGGGTTCAGTACTGACTCAAGACCTCAGGGTGTTGCCCGAAACCTTGACACAAGAATGCCCCGAGAGATTCCTGATTTTTCTGAATACGAGCCAATAACAGAATAGCAAACAGAAAGCACCTAAACTTAACCATTTGTTAACCCTGAAGAACACCTCGAGCAAAGTGTGCCTCGCGGCACACGCCCACGTCGACGGCGCCTTTGAGAAGCGAGGCCCCTGAACCCAAAAAAACAGAAGAACAAAAAAGCACAAAGACCCAAGAACCTCAATAAACACACACCCTTCCCCCCCCCCCCCCCCCCCCCCCCCCCCCCCCCCCCCCCCCCCCCCCCCCCGCCCCCCCCCACCCCCCCCCCAAAAAAATGAGAAAAGAAACCTTTTGCATGATATCCCCAAATAGTGGGATGTCCCCCTAACTTCGGAAACCCCAATTTCAGGGATTCTGTAGGGTACCTAGAATTCCCTCCACCCCCCCTAGGAAGAACCAGGGGGGGGTCAATGAGGCGAGGGGACCCTGGGGAGGGCCTGCACCTACAGAGGCCCGAATTCAGCAGTCATGCAGTGCAGCAGGGTGCTAGGGTTGTAATTCGGGGGTTTTAGGGCTTTTTTGTGGTCTTAGGGTGTTGGGTTCTATTGTTCTAGGGTCTTGGGGTTGTGGGGTTTGGGGGTGGTTTAGGGCTTCGGGGGTCTGTCTTGGAGAGGGCACGTCAGCATCGCTATAGCATCCAGCTGACCGAT
The DNA here is from genome assembly GCA_905221605.1 of Symbiodinium natans. Classification (NCBI taxonomy): domain Eukaryota; class Dinophyceae; order Suessiales; family Symbiodiniaceae; genus Symbiodinium; species Symbiodinium natans. The sequence goes on from CAJNDS010000540.1 coordinate 39,812, forward strand.
ACAACGCCGAAACTCCCAAACCCCCAGCCCCTCCCCTAAAGTGTCAAGCCCGAAGCCCGAAACCAAACCCCTACGAAACTCTGAAGAGCCCGGAGCCCTAAACCCTAAACCCTAAACCCTGAACCCTAAACCCTGATCCCTAAACCCTAGACCCTAAACCCTAAACCCTAAGCCCTAAACCCTAAACCCTAAACCCTAAACCCTGAACCCCGAACCCTAAACCCTTTCGGAGCCCTCTCTGAGCCGGCCTGGCGCCTCCACGTGGTCTGGGCCCACGCCGAAGCCAGCCACTCGCAGCTGCAAATCTCCCTGCTCAAGGTCAAGCCCTAAACCCTAAACCCTAAACCCTAAACCCTAAACCCTAAACCCTAAACCCTAAACCGTAAACCGTAAACCCTAAACCCTAAACTCAGGGCCTAGGCCGCCCCCCTACAGAGGGGGGGCGGCGCTTGAGCCCTTCGACCTCTATGGCGAAAGTCGACCCAGGTCGCTTGCCCGCCTCCTGCAGCCGAGGTCGGTAGCACCCACGATGGGCCCGGTACCGGAGCAGGTTCTCCCAGGGACCAGTACTGGTCCCCTTAATCAAGTTAATTCCCTCAACCCCAAGCCCTTCACCCTGGGCGTGGCTGGCCGTTTTGGGGGGGGTACCCCAAGGCCCCCAGGCCAGGAGGACCCGGACCCTCACCGCAGCGTGTCCAGGGACCAGGGGGGCTCAGGTCAGGCCAGGCAGGGAGGGTGCTCAAAAACCTGGTTTCCCTGGCCCCCCTGGCCCCCCCTGGCCCCCCTGGCCCCCCCCGGCCCTCCCCTGGCCCCCCCTGCTAACCCCTCCCCACCCTTGACCCCCCTGGCCCCCCTAAATTGCTCGGTCCCCCAACTCCACCGTTATGCCGGCTCTTATGCCGGCTGCCCCCTGCCTCCCTGGCTCCTAGCCTGGCCCTTTGTCTCCGACCCACACCCGAACATCATGAAACTGAATAAGTTTTTAAAAATGAACTGTTGCCTTGAGTTTAGGCCTAAACCCTAAAAGGAACAGGTTTGGGTGGTTTTGCCGCCTCGGACGGCGTGGGGTGGGAGAAAAGTGTTAGATGGCCCTCCACAATCGGGCCAAAGCTGCTCTTCGCACCTCACGAAGCTTTTGAGCTGGTTCCGAAACCTAACCTTCACAGCACCTACGCCCTATCACAGCAAACCCTAAACCCTAAACCCTAAACCCTAAACCCTAAACCCTAAACCCTAAACCCTCCCTCCAGATTCTGAACGCTCTGAAACCCACCTAGGGTCAAGGCGCCTCAGCTCCTGACGCTGAAGGTCACAGCCCACATGGCTGAAATGTACTCCCAATATGGCCGTCTATTCTAGGGTTTAGGGTTTAGGGTTTAGAGTTTAGGGTTTAGGGTTTAGGGTTTAGGGTTGAGGGTTGAGGGTTGAGGGTTGAGGGTTAGGGTTCTTGAGAGAGGGTCCCCAAACCCAACGGTAGAACCTTAGGCGGGTAACCGTCATTGGAAAACAAAAAGGCCGTTGCGAAGAAAGACAAAACCCCCGAACCCGACAAACTCTGAAACCCCAACACCCTTCAACAAGTAAGCAAATCCCTCGCCCGAAACCCTAAACCCTAAACCCTAACCCCTGAACCCCTAAACCCTGCACCCTAAACCCTGAAACCTCAACAACCCTTAAACCTTCAAACAAAAACCCTAAAACTAATAACCCTCTGTAGCCTCAAGCCCTGAAACCCCACAAACCCCAAAAACAACCTCGGGAAGCAAAAGCTTTCCCCGCAAACCCTACATGCTAGACCCTGAACCCTAAACCCTAAACCCTAAACCCTAAACCCTAAACCCTAAACCCTAAACGGTGGCTCTGAACCTGTGTCTCCAACGACCAGGCATGCAGGGCGCTGAAGCCAGGATACACCTCCGGTCTTTGGGGCTTTCTGGCTATGTGGCTTAGGGTTTAAGGTTAGGGTTGGGGGGGGGGGGGGGGGGTAGGGTTTGGTTTAGGGTTTAGGGTTTAGGGTTCAGGGTTCAGGGTTCAGGGTTCAGGGTTGAGGGTTGAGGGTCGAGGGTTGAGGGTTGAGAGCTACACCCTCAACCCGGAACCCTACATCCGACCCTGAGCCTTGGGGTTTGGTCTTTCGGGCTTTGTTGGAGGCGGACCTTAGGGCAATCGAAGAATGCTACTTGCAGGTGCGGTGCGTTTCTTGGGTTTTGGGTTTGGGTTTAAGGTTTGGACTTGAGGGGTGTTGGGCCCAGGGTTTAGTGTTTGGGGTTAAAGGTTTCGAATGCTGGGGTTCTCTTCTAGCCTAAGAGAATCCCAGAGGCAGAGGGCGCGTACTTCTCGAGAGCATAATCCAGATATTAAGATGAACAAACAAGCTTTAGCTGAAGACAAAATCATGAAAAATAAGCCCTAAACCATCCTAAACCCTAAACCCTAAACCCTAAACCCTAAACCCTAAACCCTAAACCCTGAGCCCTAAACCCTAAAGCCCCAAACCCAAGGAAAAGCTCGGCCTTGGCCGCGAAGTCCACGCAGCGCGTGGCGAAGACCAAGGCCTCCTCGGCGGCGCCCAGCGCCTTCATTTGCAGGGGGCGTACTTAGGGGGGGTTTAGGGGTTTAGGGATTTAGGGGTTTAATTAGGGTTTAGGGTTTAGGGTTTATAAGGTTTAGGGTTTATAAGGTTTAGGGTTTAGGGTTTAGGGTTTACGGTTCAGGGTTTAGGGTTTAGGGTTTAGGGCGAGGGAGTTAGGGTTTAGGGGCTTTGGGTGCTTGGGTTAGGGGTCAGGGGGATTTTCGGGGGCTTGGGGGTTTGAAGGCTCTTGGGGTTCTCTACGTACATCGAAGACATGACCGATCAGGGATCTGGGAATACTCGGTGTAAGGGGCCTTGGGCTCGAATTCCCTGAGTCCTAAACAACCCCTGGGAAAGCTGAAGCCCCTGACGCCCGAAGCCCTACTAAACGCTACAGCCCCTAAACCCTAAAGCCCTACAGCCCCTAAACCCGAAAACCCTGCAGCCCCTAAGCCCTACACCTCAAACCCTAAACCCGATAAATCCTAAACCCTATAAACCCCAAACCCTACACCTTAAACCCTAAACCCTAGCCCTAAACCCGAAACCCCAAACCCTAAACCCTAAACCCTAAACCCTAAACCCTAAACCCTAAACCCCCAAACCCCAAACCCTAAACCCTAAACCCTAAACCCCAGCCCCTAAACCGTACAAAAACCCTACAAACCCTCAAAGGCCGAAAGAAGCGAGGCGGTGGCCTCGTAGAAGCTCACAAGGTGCCTGGAAGAGGGCACTGCTTAGGGCCTTGAGGAGCTTGCGGGGGGTTTCGGGTTTAGGGTTTGGGGTTTGGGGTTTGGGGTTTAGGGTTTAGGGGTGTAGGGGTTTAGGGGTTAGGGGTTTAGGGGTTTAGGGGTTTAGGGGTTTAGGGGTTTAGGGGTTTAGGGGTTTAGGGGTTTAGGGGTTTAGGGGTTTAGGGGTTTAGGGGTTTAGGGGTTTAGGGGTTTAGGGGTTTAGGGGTTTAGGGGTTTAGGGGTTTAGGGGTTTAGGGGTTTAGGGGTTTAGGGGTTTAGGGGTTTAGGGGTTTAGGGGTTTAGGGGTTTAGATGGGTCGACAAGCTTGAGGGCTTTGAGGGGGCTTAGGGGTTTAGGGTTTAGGGCTTAGGGTTGGGAGGCTTGGGGGGCTTGAGCCCAATTTCTGGAGGACAAGCAAGTTTGGGCTTGAAGGGGTACCAGGGGTTATGCTAAGTTATGCAAGCACTACCCGAGGGATCTGTGGAGGGTATCCGGCAGGCCTGAGAGCCTCCAGGCAATGCGGTTCTCAGCGCGGAAATAAGAGTCCTAATAACCTTATATTGTCCCTTTAAAGGTTGAACAAGTTATAAAGGGTGATAGTACAAGGTATATCATCCCCGAATTCCCCCTAAGAGGCCGAGTAAGAAACCAAAACCCTGAGCCCCAACCCTAAACCCAAAACCCTAAACCCGAAACCCTAAACCCTAAACCCCGCCCCACCTGGCCACGCGATCCCGGAGCCAATGGCCATCAGCGAAAAGACCGGACATGTTCTTCTCCAAGCGGAGGGCGTTGTCCTACATGGAGCTGGGGTGTGCCATCCCATCGTGGCCCTAGCAAGGGCTTCAGGTTCAGAATTTATGTCTAAACCAAGTACCTGAAGGAAGGTTTAGGGTAGAGCCGGGAACTAGGGCTTTTGGCGGGGTTCGCCTTGGAGGCCAATGCGTGCTTCGTGTGTCGGCGGGCTTCGGTTGTCAAGTGAGTCTCCTGAGTGAGGTAGGCCGAGGCGTTGTTCACCTTGCGATCCCACTCCTGGACACACCTCAACTTACGGCGAGCTCCGGGTTTTTGAGAGGCGGGGACGGGGGGGGACCATAATGCAGGAGCCTGTACCAAGGGCTTAGGGTTTAGGGTTAGGGTTTAGGGTTTAGGGTTTAGGGTTTAGGGTTTAGGGTTTAGGGTTTAGGGTTTAGGGTTTAGGGTTTAGGGTTTAGGGTTTAGGGTTTAGGGTTTAGGGTTTAGGGTTTAGGGTTTAGGGTTAGTGTTTAGGGTTTAGGGTTTAGGGTTTAGGGTTTAGGGTTTAGGGTTTAGGGTTTAGGGTTTAGGGTTTAGGGTTTAGGGTTTAGGGTTTAGGGTTTAGGGTTTAGGGTTTAGGGTTTAGGGTTTAGGGTTTAGGGGATTCCTGGCCCCTTATCAAGCAACATCAGGCTGCCTGAAGCCTGCACATTGTGCGCGCGAACACTTCGAGGATTCATCCTCAGGGTTAACCAGATGGCTCCCAAAACGCCCACACAGAGATGGGGTGGTTTGGTTCAGGAGATTTGGGTTTAGGGTTTAGGGAGTTTAGGGTTTAGGATTCAGGTTTTAGGGTTTTGGGCTCCCTGCCCCCCCCCCCCTCCCAACTATCAAGCCTGTAATGGTGAACAACGCACCAAGAGCCCCCCCCCCCCCCCCATAGACACCTAGACCCAACACCCCCTTAACAATTTCTTACAAACGCCTTTTGAGGCGTGTAGAGGCTCTAGAAAACCTTAGGGAAGCTTAGGGAGCCTCAGGGAGTAGTGGGGAGTATAAGGGAACCTTAGGTTACATTTGAACCCCCCTCCCTTAAGAACACGATAATCTACGCAAGTTTCCGAAAAAAAAACGCGCCAACAGGAAGCAGGGCCGCAGCCGAAATCTCAGGCCGCGACTCCTCCACGCGAGCCTTGCAGCTATTGCACGCGGTTTGGGGTTTGGTTTAGGGTTTAGGGTTTCGCGGTTTAGGGTTTAGGGTTTAGGGTTTAGGGTTTAGGGTTTAGGGCCTCATAAACACGTAGGACGTAACCGGGGAGGTCGGCATGTTTGAATCTTGGACGCCACTCCCCCACCCCCCAGCACAAAGTAACTCTTCAGGGAAAAGCGAGAACAAACCAAACCTTCGAAACCTAAACCGAACCCCCAAACAAAAACAAACAAGAAACACCAAACCTAAACGAAACAGAGCCCTACACCCTAAATCCTATGCTCTCGAAACCTAAACCGAACCCCAAACAAAAACAAACAAGAAACACCAAACCTAAACGAAGCAGTGCCCTGCACCCTAAATCCTATGCTCCAAGTTCTGATTCGACCTCAAACCCCCAAACCCGAAATAGAACCCCCTTGAAGCGTTAGCCTAAAAACTCCGCCGAAAGTCCTGCGCAAAAACTCTAAAAGCCCCAGAAACCCTAACTCCCCAGAGTCCCCTAAACCACTACAGCCCGACAACCCCTAAAACAAACCTAAACGCCCCTAAAACCCCCCAAAAAAAGCCGCGAAAGCCCCCCCAAACAGCCACCGGGGGCAACCCTAAACCCTAACCCTAAACCCTATACCCTATACCCTAAACCCCGGGCCTCCTGGGCCGTCATGTCCTTTGCCTGCTCCTGGGACCACATGAATTGTTGGGATCAGCGTTTTCTAGAGTTTGGGGTTTAGGGTTTAGCTTAGCCATATTCAACATACCCCTTAAGGGCATACCCTGAAAAGACATCATTGGGTATGGTGAAAAACCCTTCCTTATGTTCTCCTTTTAGAGGTTAAGTAATTGAGGGGGGTACGGGCTTGGGGGGTATGTTGAAATAACTCTCAGATCGTTGCCCTCTACTACTGATTCAGCTCTATGGCTCCGAAGTCAAACCCTGAATCCTAACACTGGAACACTCAACACTAGATTGAAAAAGTACCTACTCTGATTTGGGGTACCTGGACCCCAAACACGATACCCTAAACCCCAGAACCCTAAACCCTAAACCCTAAACCCTAAACCCTAAACCCTAAACCCTAAACCCTGAACCCCCTTTTGGGAGGTTCATTCAAGGTCCAGGGCTCCTCCGTGGGACGGAAGCCGCAGAGCTTGCAGGCGCCCTGCACGCAGGGCCTGGGAGTTTGAAGGGTTTAGGCTTTCGGGTCTAGGGTTTAGGGTTTAGGGTTTAGGGTTTAGGGTTTAGGGTTAGGGTTTAGGGGGGTGGCGGGGATTAGTGCTTGGGGCGCAGGGGATTACGGTGAGAGGGATCTTAGGGGCTTGGGGGTTTGGGGCTTTCGGAGGTAATAGGGCTTTTGGAGGGTGTTAGGGGTTTAGGGGGTTGAGGGTGTTAGGGTTTAGGGTGCAGATGAACTCTGTGAGAGGAGATGTCTGCTTGCCGCCAGCATTGCCCTCGAACCCTTGAAACCATGAAGCCCGCCCAATCGAGTGGCTTCTGGCTGCCACTTGCCGATTCGAGGAAGATCTCGCCTTTGCTGCAGCCTTCGTCTTTCGTTCGGTGAAGGGCCGTGAAGGGTGGAGTGCTTTTCGGGTTTCATATGGATCGAGGGTGACGAGTTGCAGGTTTGAGCCCAAAGAAAAACCCCCTAGACTCCAACCACTGAAATCTAGGGCATCTCGGGAATGTTTTGAGCAGGAGGGGGCGGGGGGCCGGGGGGGCGGGGGGGGTGCTGAGACATATCGCGAGTCTGCAAACGACATCGTGATTGGCAAGCACACAAGCATCAACATCTCGCATCTTCTTTGGCTCACTAGGTTCGTAACACACCCGACCCCCCAAACCTCAGAATACAGTAGTGCTTGGTTCGCGATCCTCAGTCCGTAAGCCCGAAACCACGAAACCCTAACCCCCCCTACCAGCCTAGGCAGCGGAAGCCACGTACAGGATCCATCGCCTTGTCCAGGCGATTAACAAAGATGGCGGTTGAGGGCAATCGTGACCACGAAAGGCTTGGGGTTAAGTTGAGGGCTTAGGGCTTAGGGCTCAGGGCTCAGGGCTTAGGGCATAGGGCGGCTTAGGGCATAGGGCATAGGGCTTAGGGTTTAGGGTCTAGGGTTCAGGGCGTGTAACAAGGCCCAGCGTATCACCAAGACATGCCCTGAACATGTCAAGGCTCTTGGGTCTGGGGTTGCAAACACCTCTGGGGCGAACATGCAGCCCCGCTCCCCCGAAGCGCTACAACTTCCCAAGCCATGAACCGACCACTCAATCCCAAAGAAGCTTCCCACGCGGACTCTCCAGGCAAATCTCAAGCAGCGCACCCAAAACCCACCTCACCCGCAACCCTGAATAAACCCTGTAAACCTAAACCCCTAAACCCTACCCCCCCTCCCCCCCCCCCCAACCAAAAGGAACGAACGAAGCCTGCTAAACCTTATAAACCTTGGACCGATGTTGTCTCCAACATACCAAAGCCCTCCGAGTAGGAACAGCCCTCCGCGACCCTGAGCGGAGACTCTAGCTAGGGCCTCTGGAGGTTTATGGGGTTTGGAGGGTTTATGGGTTAGATGTGGTTTATAGGTTTTTAGAGGGCTTTTGAAGGCTTATAGGGTTTTAGTTAGGGTTTATAGGGTATATGTGGTCTATAGGGTTTTACAGGGCTTTTGAAGGTTTAGGGCTTCGTCAGGGCTTAGACCCAGAGGTTCAGGGTTTCCACCCCGTGAGCCTCCGAGCAGGTAGTGCAGTTGCACAGGAAATGCTTTGTCGCCTGGGGCAGGACAGCCGAGAAAAAAAGAAACCGTTACTCTGTTTGAGGATTAGGGTTCGGGGGTAGGGTTTAGGGTTTAGGGTTTAGGGTTTAGGGTTTAGGGTTTAGGGTTTGGGGTTTAGTGTTTAGGGTTTAGGGTTTAGGGTTTAGGGTTTGGGGTTTGGTTTGGGGTTTGGGGTTTGGGGTTTGGGGTTTGGGGTTTGGGGTTTGGGGTTTAGGGGTTTAGGGGTTTAGGGGTTTAGGGGTTCAGGAATCCAAACCTAAACTGTTTGGAGTGTCGGGACCAAGCTGCAGTGCTTAGCTCGGATGAGAGTGTTAGGTGAGAAAGCAACATCGGAGTACTAGACTGCATTAGATTCTGTCACCCTAAACCCTACACCCTGAACTCCTAAACCCTAAACCCTAAACCCTATAAACCCTAAACCCATGCTGAAACCCTGAACTCCTGATCGCAACATGCGCGGGCGAACTGCGGCCTCCAACTGCGCCCGGCGACTGGCAGTGGATTCGAGGAGGCTTTCTTCGGCCAGGTACGACCTCTCGGACTTGTGGGTTCTTTTTGCTGGGTTTGAGGGCTTGGGGTTTAGGGTTTAGGGTTTAGGGGTTTAGGGGTTTAGGGGTTTAGGGGTTTAGGGGTTTAGGGGTTTAGGGGTTTAGGGGTTTAGGGGTTTAGGGATCTAGGGAGGACTGTTGGGGTGTTTGTTGGGGGTTTCTGTTTGCTGGGTGTGAGGGCTTGGGGTTTAGGGTTTGGGGGTTTAGGGGTTTAGGGAGGACATTTGGGTTTTAAGGGGGCTTCTTCTTGTTGGGTTTGAGGGCTTGTGGTTTCGGGGTCAGGGTTTAGGGTTTGGGGGTCTGGAGGGTTTAGGGGTTTGGGGATCCAGGGATTTAGTTTAGGGCTTTTTACCGGGTTTTAGGGTTTGGGGTTTAGGGTTAAGGGTTGGCCCCCTAGAAAGGCTGATCTAATCCCGGAGCTATAGAGCCACATGCAATTGCAACGCAGCCCGACACGTACGGTGAGGAAAGAAAACGACCCTGTTCCAGGCTTCGGGGATTTGGGGTTTAGGGTCTTGAGGGTTAGGAGTTTAGGGGTTTAAGGGTTTAGGGTCTTAAGGGTTAAGGGTTTAGGGAGTGCAAGGGTTTGGTGGCTTGGAGCTTAGGTTTCTAAGGCTTTTAGGCTCTGAGGCGCCTCGAAACTCGCAAGCGGAAGTCTTCAGAAGGTAAAGCCGCCCAAGAAGTTCACAGTCTTGGGCTTAGGGTTTGGGGTGTAGGGTTTCGGGTTTAGGGCTTAGGGTTTGGGGTGTAGGGTTTAGGGCTAAGGGCTTAAGGTTTAGGGTTTAAGGCTTAGGGCCTGGGGCTTCCCCACAACTAAGGTTGGCCTGATTCTTGCGGACCGGTGGCACGGTGATCTCCTCACCCCTGGGAATGTCTCGCCTCACAGTTCAGCGTGAATGGAATGGAGCGAAACGGCAGGAGGGTTTAAGGTTTAAGGTGCAAGGGCCGCTGATTTGTGTGTGTGTTCACCCGTGTGCTGATGCACGTTTCATGGCCCCCTTCAGCGAAACTTGCGACGTATTGCTTCTTCTGGTACATTCTGTACAGTTGAGCCGCCTTGCACGCATCACGAAAGAGTCGCCCTCGTAGTGCCACATGCCTGGGCTTGCGGAGTTGAACCTTTGCTCTGGCTCCAGAGGTAGTGTACCTAGGGTCTAGCCAGCATTGAACCGGATGTTCGCCTGAGCTGTCAGCAGAATGAAGGAGCTAGCAGGCATCCCAAAGAAGATCTCAGGGCTCTGAGCTCTTACGAGGCGCCCTGCCCATGACCATCTGCACGGCACGTATAAAGAAGCTCAGATCGTTTAATTTTGGGGGAGGCACTTACATCTCCCTGAAACCTGTCTCCTTCTAATAGCAATCTTTGGCTACTGCTGAATTGCTAATATTGCTGTGCAGGTTAACAGAATGTAACGTACAGCCCTTACGGGCTCAACTTAACGGAACGCTAACGCATGTACTCTCGCGAGACGCAGACGCGTACCCATCCGTCTACGCCGTAGGATGCTGCTGCCAAGATGAGGCAGAGGGCAGATCACCAACAATGTGACGGAGAGCACGTGCCCATAGACCCGCGAGCTTGTAAAAAAAACTGCCAATCTGCACAATTCTGCTCCAGAACCCCAAAAAACAAACAGCACCCAGCGGCAGTTCGGCCGGCAGTCGTGCGAGACGAAGGCCGGCAAAAAGAAGGTGCTGAACCCCACGGGCTCCTTGCGCTGTGAGGCGCTTTGGGGCGTCTCGGTTGTATAGGGAGGATCCCCATGATGCCCGAGTTTAACGAGTTGAGTGTTCTCGGGAAAAGTAAAAATCTTTCGTGGTTGAGGAACTTCCGGCCAGTTCTCCTCGCTGTGCTCAAAGCAGTTGAGCAGCCACCTGAGCGCGGAGTGAGTTGTGGGGCTTGGCGGTTTCAAAGGTTCAGAGGTTCAGGCCTTAGGTGGGCTCCCTACTCCTGACTTAGATCGTCAACAGGGACTCGGGACTCGGTTCCTTCTGGACAGAAGTTGCTGGGCTTGCTTTCCCCCCCCCACCCACCCCCAACCAAACCCGTGAAAATCCTGGGATCGGAGGCATCCTAAAGAGCACGACACCAGACCTCTACTGAACAGGGCTTGGGGTTTTGCCTAGGAGCTCATGAGGGATCAAGGATGCCACGCCCTAAACGATGCTACAGGGCCTCTTGCTTTTAAGCGTCATTGCCACACTGCTTTAAAACCCATCCCAGGCACACAGCCAACAGGCTCTCCAGCTTCAGGCCCAATGCAGCCTGCTGGGCTCTCGGCATGCTTGGGGGTGCTTTTGGGGGTGTAGGGTTTAAGGTGCAGGCTGCGCTGCTGGCGCCCTCAACTCCAGGGTAGCTACAAACAAGGGCTTCGGGTGGAGAAGGGCTCGACTAGAGGAAAATAAACATGGCAAGCACTTTGGCATTGCGATTCTTTCAGGTGGCTCAAAACTTGTGAGCGCACAACGAGGTTCTTGGGGCGTACCTTTGGCATGTTGGGAGAAGAAAAAAACCCCAAACCCTCAGAAACCCCAAACCCTAAACCCTAAACCCTAAACCCCAAACCCTAAAACCCCACACCCTGACTCTCAACCTGAATGTGCCGGTGCCTTTGCTGCGACGGACAGCCCTGGCCAAAACTCCTCGACGATGGCCTGGCAGTCCTTTGGAGGGATTTTGTGAGGGGTTTAGGGTTCAGGATTGGGATGCTCCCCCCTTATACTAACAGCCCTTTTTGGGGATTGTAATAGGGGGGTACTGTCATCCCTATGAAGGACGGCTGGTATAAGGGGGAACATCCCAAGCTCAGGTTGGTTTACTTGTTTTTTTTCGGGCTTGGGTCTGAAGAGTTCTGAAGGGCTTCTAGGGTTCATGAGACCCCCTTCAATGAGGGCAGGTCGGCTGTAGGCCTCAGAGTTGGACTGTATTCTTGGGTTTAAGGTTTAGGGTTTAGGGGTCAGGGTTTAGGGTTTGGGGTCCCTAAACCGTAAACCCTAAACCCTGAACCCTGAACCCTAAACCCTAAACCCTAAACCCTAAACCCTCAACCCTAATTCAGGGTTTAGGGTCAGGGCTCCGAGACTTTTCGCAGAATACTTCGAGATAAACAGCTCGAAGCCCTGGGCTTGCCACTTGCCAAAGCCAAAACCCGCAGCCCGAAACCTGAACCCAAAACCCGAAGCCTCAAACCTGTTTAGGGTTTAGGGTGTAGGGTGTAGGGTTTAGGGTTTAGGGTTCAACCCGAAACATTCCAAAAAACTCGACCTCAAACCCTTAACCCTCCGAAAAACCCACCCCGGCCCTAACCCCAAGCCCTCAACCCTCAACCCGGTTCGCCTCGGATGGCATTTGAGGCTGAGGGTGGAAAAGCATGAGCAAACCTGGTGCTTTAGGGGCTTTAAGAGTTTAGTATTATCGGGTTTCAGGGTTCTGGGGATACAGCGGGTTTAGGTTTTAGGGCTTCAGGGCTTCAGGGCTTTAGGGGTTACAGCGGCTATAGGGTTTCAGAATTTTTAGGGTTCCTGGGTTACAAGGGTTTGAGGGTTCTCGGGGGTTTTGGGGTTGTGGCATTTAGGGCTTTAGGGTTTGGGGTTAGAAGCAAAGTGCGGGTTCCGGGAGCAAGTGCCCGAGTCCAGGCCCCGAACTAGAACAGCCCTCGAACCCCAAATCCTGAACCCTAAGCCCTACACCCCTAATGCCTAGCCCCTCAACCCCAAATCCATCAACCCCCAAACCCACAACCCCCCCCCCCCCCAAAAAAAAAAAAAAAAACAAAAAAAAAACAAAAACAACAAACAAAAACCAAACAGCACCAACAAAAAGCAAACACCCCCCCCCCCCAAAAAAAAAAAAAAAAAACACCCCGCACAAAATAAGAAACACCCAACACCCCCCCTCCCCAACCCCCCCCCAAAAAAAAAAAACCAAACAATATAATCAGCAACAAAAAAAACCACCAAAATCTCCACAACCCTGAACCATACCCTCCAACCCCTCAAACCCTAAACCTTACCCCCCCCCCCCAAAAAAAAAAAAAAAAACTCAGACCCCACTACGTTGAGCCCGCGGACGCTGCTGCCGCTCGGCATCGACCGGTACAAGGGAGGCCGTGCAACCGGCGCAGTCTGGCCCTGACGTCACGGGTTTCAGGGTTTCTTGTTTGTGTTTTTCTATTTGTGTGTGTGTGTGTGTGTTTATGTTTTGTGTTTTTGTTGTTCTTTTGGTTCAGTTTGGTTTTGGAGGGATTTGTTGAGGAGTTTTCTTGAGGCTTTAAGGGTTCTTCGGTTTGTTGCCAAAGGTCTTTTAAAAGTTTGTTAAGGCGTCTCAGGGTTTTACAAGAATGTTGAAACGATTCTGCCGGTTTAGGGCTTTAGGGTTGAGGGTCGAAACTCCTGGAGTCCTATACTCACTGGCAGCTGAGGCTCAAGGTTGCGGAAGAAGGTCCCATACCCCTCACGCTATTTGGGGCGCCACTCGTACCCCCAACGCAGAACATGGTCCAATACCAGGAGTACTTGGTAGACTCAAGGAGCCAACCCTGAATCCTATACCCTTACCTGTACCTCCAAAAGCACGCAACAATAAAAAGAGCACAACCCATACAGAGGCCCAGCCCTTTAAATTGACTTGGAGTTTAGGGAGGAGCTTTGGCGGAATTCGGAGATTGTACTAAATGAGCAATTCTTCGAACCTCCGATCTACTGCGCCAGGACGAAAGTTCGTCGCATCGGGCACTTATGCCAGCATGTGCGTGCAAACCCCCCACCCCCATAGACTCCTCCACCAGATGTGCCTCTGGGGCGCGGAGGATTTAAAGTCCTCCGTCGGAACAAAAAAGTAATATATGTTTAAAACAGCGCGCAAATTCCTCCGCTGGCCAGGCCACAGAAAATGCACTTCCGCGTACTCCGCGTCCTCCACTAACGCAAGATATGCAAGTGCGACAAAACTTTCTTCCTCCTGATGCTCCCACCCCACTCAACATGAATAGGGACCCGTGCAAATTTCCTGCAAGGCAACATTTCCGTGTCCCTGGCCTGCCTTGGAAACACTCAACGTGAGAGTTTCACACGGACGTGCCTTGCCGAACTATCGGTCTTGGAGTTCAATGAGCAGCACCCCACTCAACATGAATAGGGACCCGTGCAAATTTCCTGCGAGGCAACATTTCCGTGTCCCTGGCCTGCCTTGGAAACACTCAACATGAGAGTTTCACACGGACGTGCCTTGCCGAACTATCGGTCTTGGAGTTCATGCTGCTCCCACCCCACTCAACATGAATAGGGACCCTTGCAAATTTCCTGCAAGCCAACATTTCCGTGTCCCTGGCCTGCCTTGGAAACACTCAACATGAGAGTTTCACACGGACGTGCCTTGCCGAACTATCGGTCTTGGAGTTCATGCTGCTCCCACCCCGCTCAACATAAATAGGGACCCGTGCGAATTTCCTGCAAGGCAACATTTCCGTGTCCCTGGCCTGCCTTGGAAACACTCAACATGAGAGTTTCACACGGACGTGCCTTGCCGAACTATCGGTCTTGGAGTTCATGCTGCGCCAGGACGAAAGTTCGTCGCATCGGGCACTTATGCCAGCATGTACGTGCAAACCCCCCACCCCCATAGACTCCTCCACCAGATGTGCCTCTGGGGCGCGGAGGATTTAAAGTCCTCCGTCGGAACAAAAAAGTAATATATGTTTAAAACAGCGCGCAAATTCCTCCGCTGGCCAGGCCACAGAAAATGCACTTCCGCGTACTCCGCGTCCTCCACTAACGCAAGATATGCAAGTGCGACAAAACTTTCTTCCTCCTGATGCTCCCACCCCACTCAACATGAATAGGGACCCGTGCAAATTTCCTGCAAGGCAACATTTCCGTGTCCCTGGCCTGCCTTGGAAACACTCAACGTGAGAGTTTCACACGGACGTGCCTTGCCGAACTATCGGTCTTGGAGTTCATGAGCAGCACCCCACTCAACATGAATAGGGACCCGTGCAAATTTCCTGCGAGGCAACATTTCCGTGTCCCTGGCCTGCCTTGGAAACACTCAACATGAGAGTTTCACACGGACGTGCCTTGCCGAACTATCGGTCTTGGAGTTCATGAGCAGCACCCCACTCAACATGAATAGGGACCCGTGCAAATTTCCTGCAAGGCAACATTTCCGTGTCCCTGGCCTGCCTTGGAAACACTCAACATGAGAGTTTCACACGGACGTGCCTTGCCGAACTATCGGTCTTGGAGTTCATGCTGCTCCCACCCCGCTCAACATAAATAGGGACCCGTGCAAATTTCCTGCAAGGCAACATTTCCGTGTCCCTGGCCTGCCTTGGAAACACTCAACATGAGAGTTTCACACGGACGTGCCTTGCCGAACTATCGATCTTGGAGTTCATGCTGCGCCAGGACGAAAGTTCGTCGCATCGGGCACTTATGCCAGCATGTGCGTGCAAACCCCCCACCCCCATAGACTCCTCCACCAGATGTGCCTCTGGGGCGCGGAGGATTTAAAGTCCTCCGTCGGAACAAAAAAGTAATATATGTTTAAAACAGCGCGCAAATTCCTCCGCTGGCCAGGCCACAGAAAATGCACTTCCGCGTACTCCGCGTCCTCCACTAACGCAAGATATGCAAGTGCGACAAAACTTTCTTCCTCCTGATGTAGTACACCTTTCTTGCTTCAGGGTTGTGGGTCTAGGGTTTCAGGGCGTAGAGTCAGGGTTTTGGGACTGAAGATCGAGTGGTTTAGGGTGGAGGGTATAGGGTGGGAGGGTTTGAAGCTTAGGGCTTCGACCAAAAAATCTAGGCGCAGTGATACTTTAAAGTGGCTGACTGGTCTGTGCTTTTACGATGGTGTCGCGATCGTATCTTAGTAGCCGCACTTTCATGATACGGTTGAGTATACTGGGTACATGGCTCAAACCCAAGTGAGTGTTTCTGACATTATACAGACCAACCTACTACTCTCATCCATCTTGTAGGAACCCTCGAAAAAGGGTATCACTTGTTTTCAGCAACCCCTCCCCCACCCTCACCCTAAACCCTAAACCCTAAACCCTAAACCCTAAACCCTAAACCCTAAACCCTAAACCCTAAACCCGAAGCCCTAAACCTAAATCCATTGGCCCTGAACCGTGCTGGAGGCCTGCGAGCGAATTCAAAGCCGCCCAGTACCTGCCAAGCTGTGATGTGGTGGCTTCTACGGGGTTTAGGGTTTAGGGTTTAGGGTTTAGGGTTTAGGGTTTAGGGCTTAGGGGGTATATCTAGGAATCTAGGGCTAGTAAAGCGGGGTGTGTTATGAATTTGCATTCTTCCCGAATACATGCTATGGTTAGGTCCTTCTAAGGCTACTGAACTCGTTTGCGGCTCGGGGCTCAATTAGGGGTTCAGGGTTTAAGGGTTAAGGATTTAGGGTTCGGGGTTTCAGCCCTTAAGAGAGTTCTCTACTCCCCCCAAACCGGGGACGTGAGCGTAAGTCCTACAAGAGCCGTAAGTTCGCGGCCAGAAGCCCACACAAAAAAGTACTCGCTCCTCGAAAAGGAGCTTGTAGGGATTAGGGGTTCAGGGGTTCAGAGGCTTGGGCTTTGCTAAGCTTTTCGTTTTTGGGAGGCTCAGTTCTGCAGGTCTACCGGCCTTGGAATTTGGGGATGAAATTCCTGAAAGCTTCGGTAAAAGGTTTGCGGCCTAAACCCTAAACCGCCCCCCCCCACCCCCCCCCCCCCCGAGGCGCCACAAAGGAGCGTGGACGAAGCCCTTCAGCTTCGCCAGGCGCTTCAGCTGAACAAAGGCGGGGTCCTCAGGCAGCTTCTCTCAAAAACCAAAAACCCAAGCTTGGGACCTCTCCCCACCTCCCCCGACCTCCCCCCCCCCCCCCCCCCCCCCCCCCCCCCCCCCCCCCCCCCCCCCCAAAAAAAAGGAAGCAAACCAAGGCCCTGAGTCCCGACACTTTTTGGAGCGGCCCTCTTTTTTGCTTCAGGACTCTGGTCCTTGAACTGGCGACCGATCCCATGGACGACCCTCAGAGCCACACCACCCACTCCTCCTAAACCCTAAACCCAAAACCCGAGACCCTCAACCCTAAACTCTCCACAGAAGTACCATGACAGCACCTAAACCTCCAAACCAAACCCTTGAGCCCAAAAACCCAAGCCCTTAAGTCCTGAACGACAAAAGGAACATGCTACCCCAACGTTTTAAGCCTTAAGGGATTGCAGCTTGAAAGGTTTAGGGTCTAAAGACTACCCCAAGCCCTACCCTGATCCCTATCAACCCTAAACTCCCTAAACTCGCTCAACCCCCTAAACCCCCTAAACTCCCTAAACCCTAAACCCCACACCCTAAACCCTAATCCCTAAACCCTATACCCTAAACCCTAAACCCTAAAGCCCTAAAACCCTAAAACCCTAAAACCCTAAAACCCTAAAACCCTAAAACCCTAAAACCCTAAAACCCTAACACCCTAAAACCCTAAAACCCTAAACCCCTAAACCCCAAAAACCCTAAACCCCCAAACCCGAAACCCCCAGTTGCCCCTCGTTCCTTGGGGGACTCGGCCACCAGGTGGAGAGGAAGCTCCTCGAAGAGCCTCACGTGGCGTTGAGAGATGTTTAGGGTTTTGGTGTTTGGGGTTTAGGGCTGGGGTTTAGGGGTGGGTTTACGGTGTAGGGTTTAGGGTTCAGGGTTTAGGGTTTAGGGTTTAGGGCTTTAAATCCCAAAGCCTCTCCTCAATCCAAAGCATCGCTCTAAAGGCCCTCAACCTCTGAATGACCTAAGCCCCTCTAAACCCTAGACATCCCCAACAAGCCCTAAACACCTTACACCTTAAGAAGCACACAAAGAGTGCTTCCGCATTTATTGTTCCCTTGGGTTTCAAAAATCACCAAACGAAAATCCTAAGCAAGGGCCTTAAACACCTAAACCCCTAAAACCCCGAACTAACGACCTAAAACCCTAAACCCCTACAACTTCAAACCTGAAAATCCCTCAGCCCCTAAACCCTAAACCCTAAACCCCAAACCCCAAACCCTAAACCCTAAACCCTACCTGCAACCTCCATTCGGGCGCAAAATTCTGCCTTTCGGTCTTCAGGCGCCTGAACCTTGTTGCGGGCGAATTTTATGTCTGCAGGCGGAACTTGCCGTAAACTTTATCTTAGGATATTTGCAGGCTGGACAACAATCGTAAACGCCGCGGTGGCACGGGCGGATTTGCCCAAGCTTCGGGCAGATTTAAGCTTCGGGCGGATTTTCCCGGAGGGTGTTATCATCAGCTGCGTGAGTATTCTTTTGTCTGAAATCGGCTTCGGGCAGTTTTTAAAAACAGAGACGGAATTTCATCCCTCAGGCGGAAAGAAGAGACAACATAGCCTCAGGCTGAATTTTGCGCCTGCGGAGGTTGCAGGTAAACCCTAAACCCCAAACCCTCAGCCCTAAGCCCTAAGCCCTAAGCCCAAAAGTCTCGAGAGGCCGAAATTAAGGACGGCCCAGGGGCCGGTCCCCACAGCGGAACGGACGCTCTGCAACCAGGATCCTGCAGGGGAGGGAGGGGGGGCTAGGGTTTATGGTTTAGGGTTTAGGGTTTGGGGTTTAGGTCGTTTGGGTTTAGAGGTTTGAGGGTTTCTGCTAGGGTTGAAGTGTGTAGGTGCCTTAGGGTTAAGGGGTCTAAGGGTTTGGGCGTGGCTTGAGGGATTGAGGGGTGGGTTTGACGGCTTCTGGGCTCCGAGGGGGGTTTAGGGTTTGGGGTTGAGGGTTTAGGGTCTAGGGTTTAGGGTTTGGGGTTTGAGGGTTCAGGGTCTAGGTTTCGGTTGTAGAGCCTACATAAACTCACAAGGCATGTACCCGGACCTGGGACACGGGCTTGGTCACAATCGGGTTGCAGGCCTAAGCATACTCGCGCATGCTAGTTGCTAGTTGGTACCCTGCGACAGTATTCCTCAATTGTAGATGCCCCTAAGCCCCTAAGCCCCGTGACCCTAAACCCTAAACCCTAAACCCTAAACCCTAAACCCTAAACCCTAAACCCTAAACCCTAAACCCTAAACCCTAAACCCTAAACCCTAAACCCTAACCCCCGGAGCCCCCAGGCACCTTCCCTTCGAGGCGTCCGTGTCGCATCGCAGGCTGCGGGCCAGCGTTTCTCTGCCTTAGCTCTACAAACCCGAGCGTGCACCTCGTTCCCCCCCGTGCACCTTTAAGCCCTAAACCCTAGACCCGAAAAACCCTACAAACCCTACAAACCCTAAACCCCTTAAGCACCCCCCCTCCCCCCCCCGAAAAAAAGAGCCCTTAGGGTTGATGCGGGTCTGAAGGTTTACTGTAGCGGGGTGGGTGGGGTGGGGGGGGGTGGCAGGGGCAAGGATTAGAGTGGCGAATCGGGCTTCAAAAGCTTCGGGTTTGGGGTTCAGGGTCTCCCCTAAACCCTAGCCCTAAACCCTAAACCCTCAACCCTAAACCCCAAACCCTAAACCGTGGTTCTCCACTGCACCCATAGCTTAAGTATCGACTTCGATCCAGCCAGGCTTCGCATGCCCTGGGCTTCACGTAAGATGCCCCCGGTTCTGCTTACCAAGACTTGCTTATCAGCATGTGCCTGAATCTTTAGAATTTCGGTGTTGGGGATGATTCGTGTAAACCCTAAACCCTAAACCCTAAACCCTAAACCCTAAACCCTAAACCCTTTACTTATATAGGGACAATAGGGGAATATCACTAGTAATTATTTCGACTCCTATATCACCTGCCTTTGTGGCTTTAGAGGCGGCCAGTGCACCCCTCGCGTAGCGGAGTCGACTCGCTCACTCTCCGATGTCAGGATTTAGGGGATAGGGTTTAGGGCTAGGGTTTAGGGTTTAGGGTTGAGGGTTGAGGGTTTAGGGTTTTAGGGTTTTAGGGTTTTAGGGTTTTAGGGTTTTAGGGTTTTAGGGTTTTAGGGTTTTAGGGTTTTAGGGTTTTAGGTTTTTAGGGTTTTAGGGTTTTAGGGTTTTAGGGTTTTAGGGTTTTAGGGTTTTAGGGTTTAGGGTTTAGGGTTTAGGGTTTAGGGTTTAGGGTTTAGGGTTTAGGGGGTTTAGGGTTTAGGGTTTAGGGGGTTTAGGGTTTAGGGTTTAGGGTTTAGGGTTTAGGGTCCCGACCCTGGCGGCGTGTTGGATAGGTTTCTGGAGGTGAAAACCTCCCTTTTTCCCTCCTTACCGCGGGAGGGGGGGTAGGGGGGGTACCCCGGCAGCTTTTGCGTGATGGACCATAGGCGGTTTCGTACAGGGCAGAGGGCCTCTTTTGGATGACATTCTACTTAAACTTACAATGATTCAAACAACTGCCAGACCCCCCCCCCCCCCCCCCCCCCCCCTACCCCCCCCCCCCCTACCCCCCCCCCCAACCCCCCCCCTTCCCCCCCGCCTACCCCCCCCCCTACCCCCCCAAGCTGCTTCAGCTCCTAAACTGTTTGGGTCCTGGTGCTACCCCCTACCCCCCCCCACGTTTCACAGAGGCACAGAGGCGCGAGCGTTTCACAACTTTTGGGATTCTGCCGAGCAGGCTGCGATGCTCTTCGAACCATGCGATGAGGAAAGCATCCTTTGAGCCGACGAGCAGGTTTAGACCTTTCAACTATGCTCTGGCGGGGTCGGCGGCTTGAGCCGGAGGCTCTTAAATTTATGGTTTAATTAGGGTTTAGGGTTCAGGGTTGGCATCCTGGAGTTCGGCACCCCTGTGTGGGATCTTTTCGGTAGGGTCTCCCTGATTCCCGAACTAAATCCTAAAGCCTAAATCCTCAGCCCTGAACCCTAAACCCTGAACCCTGAACCCTGAACCCATTTCGCGGAGAAGCAGTAGGTGTTGATGTAGTCGATGCTCTTGTCATCCGCAGCCATGGACCACTTCAAGCGCTTCCGGGGAGACGTGGTGCTGTGGAAGGGGGGGGGGGGGTGGTTTTGAGGTTGATAGGGTTTAGGGTTTAGAGGGTTTAGGGTTTGGGGTTTAGGGTTTAGGGCATAGGGCATAGGGCTTAGGGCTTAGGGCTTAGGGTTTAGGGTTTGGGGCTTGGGCTTCGGTTATTGGGGGCCTTCGGAGCTGCAGGGCGAGACATTTTGGGGGGTTTCTTAGGGGTCTTGCGGTGTGCAGATAACATAGGGTAGGGGCTTCGGGTTTCGGGTTTCGGGTTTCGGGTTTAGGGTTTAGGGTTTAGGATAGGGCTTCATTCGGTGGTTTATGGCTTCCTTTGAGCAGCCAGGGAAGGCTCTGTCCTCTCTGTTTTAAATCGACATCGGAGTTTGCAAGAACATCGGGTTCCGCATATGCGAACCACACAATATAGCGGGCTCGCCCCAACCCCCAATGTCTGCAAACTAGGAAAAGGGGCCCTTAACGCCCTTCCAAAATCCTAAATCCTAAGCCCGCGAGACCCCCCAATTGAGCAAAGGGACTGCCTGCTTGTGCTGAAAGGAGGAGGCTGTTGACATTTGGCACGTAACCCTACACCCTAAACCCTAAACCCTAATGTCTAAACCCAGGAATCGACTCTTCAAACAAAACAGCAGAGCCTTTTTGCGGTGCGAAGCTGACAGCTCTCGGAGCCCTCTCTGCTTTCACGTACAGTAAACTCCAGAAAGTTGGAACATGGTTTAAGGATGATTAGAGCTGGGATTCCCTTTAGCATACATTTTGGGGTTTGGGGATAAGGATGTTCCAACTTTTTGGAGTTTACTGTATCCACGTGGGACGTGGCAGAGAGGCTGTGCGACGAAGGGAAACACCTTTTGGAAGGTCCTCCAAGGGAAGGGGAACGTGTTGGGGGGGAAAGAAAAAGCTTCGAGGAGGTTACTATAGGGATTTCCTACGGAGTATGACATTCGCTTCTATCCCCTTTCCCGGTCCCCTCAAACTTCGAGCCATCTGGCACGCCAAGGGGGTACCGAGCATGATTTACGATTGAGCCGCCGCCACGGCGTGAATTGCCCGATGGCATTGAGCTCAGAAAGGGTGGCAACTTGTGGGCATCAGAGGGTAGTATAGGGTATTCTAGGGCATTATGGGGTACTATCAGGTACTATTGGGTACTACAGGGTAAGGGTATTATACATCCTCCCGCTTAATACAAAGCCCTCTCCCACGCCGAAGCTTGGCCACGGCGTCGGGAGCAGCTCAAGACGCAGTTTCAGTGCAGAGCTTACGCAAAAGCTATTCAAAGATTTCCCTGGAACCCTATGTACCTACAGCTTAGCAGTAATTCTCCTGAATGAGTAGGTAAAATGAGTGGGTAGAACCCCTAAAACCGTAGGTAAAGAGGGTCCCAGGTCCAGTTTTGCTTGCAAGGTCCAACATTTCGCACAGTGGAGGTGCTTGCGCTTTTGCTCGCGCGTGCTTCTTCGGCCGCAAGACATGTAATGCGCCAACAAGAAACCCTACATCCTGAAGCGATGTACACACCTAAAACCCTAAAACCCTAAAACCCTAAAAGCCTAAATCCTAAAATCCCTTAACCCCGAAAACCCTAAAACCCGAAAACCTAACAGGCCTCAGGTCTTGGGATGTAGTTTCTGCGCCCTCCGATCGGGGGCGGCCGCCTTCGCCTGTCAACTTCGGATTTCAGGGTTAAGGTTTGGGTTCAAGGTTTAGGCTTTAGGGCCCCTTTAGGGTTTGGGGTGGTTGGGGCGTATAAGGTTTTGTATTCAGGTTTTTGGGGAGTCTTCGCAGTCTTTAGGGGGCTGTGTGGGTGGGGTTTGAGGGGTGAAGTCAGAAAAGGCGAGGACGACAGCCACAGGTCTAAACTTCCAAAACCATGACCCCTTTAGCCGAATCCCGAAACCCTCAACGCTGCCACTTCGGGCATCAACTTCTTGAGGTGTGCCATCTTTCGCAAAACACGGCTTGGGGATTCGTGTCCGACTTGTGAAAAGAAGACCTGTACATCTCGAGAAAGCCTCAACCTGTTAAGCCACTCATAGCTGAAGAAAGGCTTAGTAGCCCAGGAACCAAGTGATAATCAGGGCACCCTTTGGGGTCGGTTGCACTATAAGGGAGCCCAGAACCAAAAACAAAAGGTAAAGGGGTACCACTGGGCTACCACAAAGAACAGGGCTGAAGGCATGGCTTTTGGCTTGGGGCGCGGAGTCGCGCCCAACCGTCTCGTTCTCATGTCCCCCCCCCACCCCCCGCCCCAACCTCCTCCTGAAAACCCAGACACTTCAGCTAAACCGTTGCATAGGCCCGAAACCCTCCCCCCCCCCACCCTCCCCCCCAAACACCCTACCTTTGGGTCCGAAAAGCTAAAGAACCCTAAACCCTAGACCCTAAACCCTAGACCCTAAACCCGAAACCCTAAACCCTAAACCCCTAAACCCTAAACCCTTCTTCGGAAGCAATCTCGGCCTGCCGCGGCGCTCAGACGTGGGCACTTCTGGTCGTGGCCTTTCTGCTGGCACCTTTGAGCTGCAGTGCTGATGGTCTTGGGTTTAGGGTTTAGGGTTTAGGATTTAGGGTTTAGGGTTTCGGGTTTAGGGTTTCGGGTTTAGGGTTTGTAGGGTTTATAGAAATTGTATAGGGTTTGGGTTCCAATAACGTTTTGAACGAAACGTTTTGACCGAAAGTTTGGGCCGAAACGTTTTGTTATTTGGAACTAGCTTTTCATTTTTGAGGAGAGTGGGGAGGGGGCGGACGGGGGAAGGGGGGGGGGGGGGGCGGAGGGAGGAGGGGGAGGGGAGGGGGGAAGGGGACGTTTAATATTTGCCAGACTTAACCTCGGCTTGTCAGCTGTTTAGACAAATAACTTGGAAATTCAAAATGATACCACATACAATGTCTATCTATTTGTCTTCAGGGTTTTGGGTTTAGGGTTCAGGGTTCAGGGTTGAGGGTTTAGGGTTCTAGGAGATTTAGGGCTTGTAGGATTTTAGGCTACCTAGGGTGTGTAGCGCCTTGCGGCATTGGGGCTTTAGGGGCTTCAGGGGTTTTTGTGGGCTAAACGCTGAACGGATGACGCCTCAAGCCCTAAACCCCTAACCCCTAACCCTTAAACTCTAAACCCGCCCAACCCCTGACACACCAATTTCAACTCAAGTCCCGAAACACTAACACCCTCACACCCTGAAACTTTAGCACACCCCAACGATTAAAACCCCCCACATCCCCTGCAAGCACTAAAATCCGAACACCCGAAAAACCTTGAAACCCTGAACGCCCTAAACACCTAAAACCCGAAAAACCCTAAAAGAAACCTAAATCCCGAAAACATCAAAAACCCGAAAGACAAAAAAACCCTAGAACCCTAACCCTAAGCCGGAACCCTAAAACCCGAAAGCCCCAAACCCCAAACCCGAAACCCCGACACCGCCAACCCCTACAGGCTAACCCCCTCCCCCCCCTCCCCTTCCCCACCCCCTTCCCCATCCCCCCCCCCCCAAAAAAAAAAAAAAACCCAAAACCCAAAACCCTAAACCCTAAACCCTAAACTCTAAACCCTAAACCCTAAACCCTAAACCCAAAACCCTAAACCCAACTTCCCCTTTGAACAACAAAACGGCCAACCCAGTTTTGGGTGGGCCTTGGACCAGCTTGGGCAGTTTGGAGAACCTGGGGCTTGGGTTTTGGGTTTGGGGTTCAGGGTTTGGGGTTCAGGGTTTAGGGTTCAGAGTTTGGGGTTTGGGGTTCAGAGTTTGGGGTTTCGGGTTTAGGGTTTACGGTTTAGATTTTAGGGCTTAGGGTGGGGGGGGCTTCGGCAAATCCGGGATTCAGGGCTTAAGGGGCATTAGGTTTAGAGTTATTTGTGGGGTTTGGGGTATGGGGGTGGTTTGGGGTTAGGGTTTATAGGGCTTCAGGTGTAGGGGCTTGAGGGTTGAATTCGGGGCTTTCGGGAGGCTGAGGCTTTTTAAGGGCTTACGGTTTGGGGTGAAGGCTTCAGGGGTTTGGGGGTCTGCCGGCGCGCACGCACGCGGAGCACACTTCCCTTCAGATTTTGGGGCGCGCTCCTCCCCCCCCCCCCCCCCCCCCCCCTAAGGGGAGGAGGGACCCTTTGAAGTCTTATTCCCTACATAACCGCTATATATAGCTCCCCTAAAATTAACCCCAAGGTCCCGTATCAGGGTCCCTCCTTTACTGCCTTGACCCTCGCGCGCTCGCAGGGCACTGACAGCCCTTACCTTTCTTCCCATGGCCCTAAACCCTAAACCCTAAACCCCAAACCCTAAACCCTAAACCCCAAACCCCAAACCCTAAACCCCAAACCCCAAACCCCAAACCCTAAACCCCAGGGCTCCAAAAGGGGCTCTAATTTCTTGAAAAAAGCTGCGAATTGCGCTTCGGGGGGCAGAGCCTATACCTTGCTCAGCACTTTCGATTCTTGAGACCGAAGGGTTTAGGGTTTAGGGTTTAGGGTTTAGGGTTTAGGGCTTCTCAGTGCTGTTGGGGCGGGCCGTGGTGAGGAAGTGATTGTCAGGGAGTTGGAGACACTTCTCGGATCCCACAGACCGTGGCCCGGGCTGCTCTTCGCAGTACATCATGAAATCCACCTTGTAGACAGAGTTGAGGCAGCTTTGGGATTGTTTGTTTGCTTTCTGTTTTTTGTTTGTTTGCTTTTCTTTTTTTGGGGGGGGGGGGGGGGGGGGGAGGGGAGGGGGGGGGGGGGGAGGGAGGGGAGGGGGGGGGGGTGGGGGGAGGGAGGGAGGGGGGGGGGGGGGTAGGGTTTTAGGTTTAGGGTTTTAGGGTTTTAGGGTTTTAGGTTTAGGGTTTAGGGTTTAGGGTTAGGTTTAGGGTTTAGGGTTTAGGGTTTAGGGTTTAGGGTTTGGGTTTTAGGGTTTAGGGTTTTGGGTTTAGGGTTTAGGGTTTAGGGTTTAGGGTTTAGGGTTTAGGGTTTAGGGTTTAGGGTTTAGGGTTTAGGGTTTAGGGTTTAGGGTTTAGGGTTTAGGGTTTAGGGTTTAGGGTTTAGAATTTAGAATTTAGGGTTTAGGGTTTAGGGTTGACGGATGAAGGTTGAGGGTGTAGGGTTTAGGGCTTGGGGGGGTGTGGAATCGACGACAATCTTTCCACTGGGAAGACCTGAGCCCCGATTGTGGACGCGGAGTTGGTGCTGGTTTGCTGCTACGGAACGTTGGAAAAGGATAAATTCAAGTTTACAGGGTTTAGGGGTTTTCAGGTTTAGGGTTTAGGGGGGGTTTAGGGTTTAGGGGTTTAGGGTCTAGGGTCTAGGGCCTAACCCCCCCCCCCCCCCAACCCTTCCAGGAAAAGTCTCACAGCTCACAGCCCTGTCCGGGCCTGCTTCTTTGCCATCCTCAGGAGAATCTCTGGCTCCCCAAAAAAAGAAAATCCGCATTGTATCTAAAAGCATGGGGCGGGGGCATGTCCTTCAAAACCAGTCTCCCCCCTCTTTCACCACACACACACAGAGATTACATTTAGGGTTTAGGGTTTGGGGTTTAGGGTTTAGGGTTTAGGGTTTTAGGGTTTTAGGGTTTAGGGTTTAGGGTTTAGGGTTTAGGGTTTAGGGTTTAGGGTTTAGGGTTTAAGGTTTAGAAAATGCTTGTGTCATTATTCTAAGTTACTGGCATCTTCATCAGTTTGGGAGTGTAAGGGCTGGGTTCAGGGTTTTCAGGATCTCGCGTGCTTGCTGAGGAACCCACCAAACGGAGATGGCTTCATTTCAAAAAATCGGGGTACGTACTTCTCAAGATTCGAGCTCATTCTCGAAAGCTTGGGGTTTCGGGGGTGTTTGCGATGCGCGGCATGCCGACTAAGCCCCTGATCTACTTGCAGGGATGTAGATGTGCACTGGGATGCAGACCGAAGGGGTTCTTTCCGGGATCTGCTTTCAACCCTAAACCCTAAACCCGAAACCCTGAACCTTATAAACCCTAAACCCTAAACCCTAAACCCTAAACCCTAAACCCTAAAACCCTAAACCCTAAAGGAGTTGTCATACCCACCACAAGCTCCTCCATTTGCCAGCCAAGCGGCCAGGCGTGCGATTGCCTCGCGAGGCAGGGGGGTGCCTAAACTTAGTTGTCCAGTAACTTGGGAGAATTAAAGGTTAACCTTTGGGGGTTTAGGGTTCAGGGTTTTGGGTTTTGGGTTTAGGGTTTAGGTTTTAGGTTTTAGGGTTTAGGGGGATCATACTACCCCAAAAAGGTTCAAGGTTACCTACTCTACTACTAGGTAAGCCATGAGACACCAAAATCCGACAAGGCTCCCAAATCTGCAACCAGCCCTCATTTGTGCCGATTGCTGGAAACGCACCGATTTAGGGCTTAGGGTTTAGGGTCAGAAGTCCACAACATTGAGCCCGACTATGCGAAGAGATGCACCAACGCCCCAGCACAACTTACACGGATTTTCTCAGAATCTTGAACTCTTGAACGATGCACGAACCACGGACCCGCCTACGCAATCTAGTCCCCAAATGATCCCAACAGCCCACAAAACAATCAAAACTCTAAAGCCCCCAAAGCCCTAACCCCCCCCCCCCCCCAAACCCCTAAGCCCTAAGCCCCCAAACTTCAGAATCACCAAAATTCAGAAGCCCCAAAACTCCCTGAGGGCCCTGAACCTCCTAAACCCCAAAACCCCCTGAACCTCCTAAAAACTAAACCCTAAACCCTAAACCCTAAACCCTAAACCCCCTGAACGCCCCTCCATGCCTCTGAGATCAAAGGCCAAGTTACATGAGCTTCGCGAGGTCCAGCGCCTTAGCCTCGCCTCGGAGCCTCATGCAGCCGAAGAGGAATTCCTCCATGTCCTCGGGGTTTACGGTTTAGGGTTTAGGGTTTAGGGTTTAGGTTCGGATTTAGGGTTTAGGGTTTAGGGCTTAGGGTTTAGGGTTTAAGGTTTAGGGTTTAGGGTTTAGGGTCCTTGGGACGATGACACTATGAGACGATTTAAACAATCAAATTAAAGCCCTCAACCCTTTAGGGCTTCGGGTTTCTTTCCCCCCCAAACAAAAAAAAGGACTAAACCCCCTTTCGTTACATTTCAGGGTTTAGGATTTGGGTTTGAAAGGGCTGTAGGGTTCGCTTGCGGCTTGAGGGTTATATTCCGATAGTTGGTTCAGCTAGTTCACATGGCTGATTTACATTGATTACGTCGGGCTCTAGCTTTCATGTTGAGATTTTAGGGTTGAGGGGTTTCTGAGCCCTTCTGTTTCGGCAGACTCATCGTTCCTTCTCACGTCCTCAAAGCCCTCCCTTAGCTGCAACTGCCCAGGTTTCTGGTTGAGGGAGATTAGGAGGGTTTAGGGTTCCTGTACTCCCCTTAGAACCTTAATAAAAAATATAATTATCATATCCTCTTGGGCTTTATATAAACAAAAATACGCAATAATTCCCAAGGCCCTCCTGTCCTGCTTGTCCCTGCTAAGTGAGAACAGCAAAGACACCAAAGATGTAGGAGAATGACCCCGTGCTTTCCGCAACAGCAATGAGGCGTCCAAGCCTAAGCTTGTCGACCCTTCTCTTCGACACAGTGCTTGTCTTACCGCGCGGAAGGCCATTGTCCAAGGATCAGATGTGCTCTCCAGCCTTATGTACTTCCCAAGGGGGATGTAGGTTTAGGGTCTAGAGTTTAGTAGTTTCAGGGATTCAGCCCACCCCTTCTTGCATCCCGGTGGCAATTTCTTGGCCGCTGTCGCCGTCCAAGAGCATGAAAAACGTCCAGACCTCACCCTAAACTTCAACCCCGTGGCAAACACCACGTCAACCTTATCAACCCGCTAAACCCTTAAACCCTAGATAAAAGCCCTCTTAACCTGTAAAGCCACATCTACAACCTCGGAACTCTCAACACCTGCAAGCCCCTTTACCAACTTACTCGCAGCTAGTTGCTTAAGAACCCCAACAAAAATCAAACATTCTTGCTTACAAAGCAATATAGGGATTATTATCTTACCTTTCTTTTTTTTTTGGGGGGGGGGGGGTTTAGGGTTCCGAGTGTAGACTAGTAGGCTGCCCAGTAACCTAGGCCTAAAAAGCGTCCCCTTTTTTGCTTCAAGGGGTTTATAAGGGAACCTAAACCCCCCCAAAAAAGGGAATAAGGGTACTACCTGGGAATCCGAGACTATGGGGTAGTACATGTAAAGATTATTCTCTTACCTTTCAGGTTTTTTGATGGGTTTATAGGGATTATTATCTTACCTTTCATGTTTTTGGGGGGTTTAGGGTTCCGAGTGTAGACTAACTAGGCTAGGACTATAGGCTTTAGGCTTTAGGGTTTAGGGTTTAGGGTTTGGGGTTTAGGGTAGTACATGTGAAGCTAAGCTCCTGGCGTCGTCGATGCTGAGCTCCAGGGCTTCGAAGAAGAGACGCACTTGAGGATCCTTGTGGCTTCGAGTTGAGGGTTTAGGGTTTAGGGGTTTAGGGTTTAGGGTTTAGGGTTTAGGGTTTAGGGTTTAGGGTTTGGGGTTTGGGGTTTAGGTCTTAGGGCCTAGGGTTGAGGACTTAAAGTTCAGGGTTGTTGTGGGTTTCTTTGGGGGTTTGGGGATGTTGGTTCTTTGGGCTTCGGGCGTGCAGGGTTTGTACGGTATATTGGGCTGGTTAGGTTTAGGGTTCATCGGGTGAGGGTTCAGGATTGATATAGGGTTTGTGGGGTTTATTGGGTGAGCTGCAAACTTTGCTTCTCGGGTCGAGAGTAGTCTAGACCAAAAAAAAACGCCGGCATCATAATGCCCTTCCCCCCCCCCCCCCCCCCCCCCACGCCCCCATCCGCAAGTAGACCCCAACCCATGCGAAAAAAGACAACAAGCACACACAGGCCGCGAAATCCCGAAGCCAAGAAGCATCACGAAGTCTCGTTCTTCCCAGAACCAGCATAACATTTGTAACAGAGTCCCTTCAGCTTTGACAGAACAGCTACGAAGTCGTGATTCCCATAAGGAAAAAACCCTAAACCCTAAACCCAAACCCCAAACCCCAAGCCCTAAACCCTAAACACTAAACTACAGCGGTGAGTGCTGCACTCCATGCTTTTCTGTTCCCCAGAAGAGGCCTGTAGCCGCTCTTCGAGCTCGGTAATGGTGATAAACCCTGACGGCCGGAGGTGATCTAGGGGCCTTGAAAATGAGAAAAGGGTTTGGGGGGTTTAGGGTTTTTGGGTCTACGAGAAGAAGGGTTTAAGGAAGGAAGCATTCAGGGGTTTTAGGGTTTAAGGTTTGGGGCGTTTGGTGCCAACCTTCGGGCTAACCAGTGGCTCCCACACGGATAGCAACCCTAAACCCTAAGCCCTAAACCCTCCTAAACCCTAAACCCTAAACCCTAAGCCCTAAACCCTAAACCCAAAACCCTAAGCCCTAAACCCTAAACCCTAAACCCAAGCACGGCGCCCAAAACTCCAAACACGTTGTGCGCTACGAGTCCAAAGTACCGGGATCGGTGTACGAATGTTAGGACCCCAGAAGGACGCAACCTCCAGATCTACCAATTGCTTATAAGAACCCTCCAAAAATAAATAGTTTCCTTCTCAGGGTACTATAGGGTACTATAGGGATTATTGGTTTTTCTGGGGGTTCTTAGGCAAACCGTAGAAAAATATGGTTCCTTATAAGGCTACTATAGGGAACATTGCTTTTTTGGGGGGGGGTTCTGAAGCGAACCGTGGAGATCCCCCATGTGTCATTGCAGCCGAAACGAAGATCCGGAACACATCCTTCGCACCCCGGCTTTGCGCATTTTTCTTGCGAGCCGCAGAAACAGGGCAATCTAGAACCCAAGCTCGGAAACCTCATAAGCCCGAGACCCTAAACCCTTAACCCTAGCCCTAAACCCTAAACCCTAAACCCTAGCCCTAAACCCCAAGCCCTAAAGGCTTCAAGGGATGTCTGAGATGGAGAACTCACCGAAAACCAGCTTACAAGCCGACGTCCTGTGTCGTCTTGGTCCAACATGCCAAAGAGCTGACCTGTCGCGTGTCGCGTGTTGAGAAAAGTCCTCTTCTCTGCACGTACAGTATATGCGTATGTCATTGGTATACAATGACTACAGCATCAAGAATACATATCGGTATATGTCTATAGTCTATATGGGTGGTTGTCAAATTATGGTCCCTTTTTGGATGACAATGATAATACGGCACCTCATATTTAGGGTATCCCAAAAACGGGACGAGAATTTTGACAGCCACCCATATGAAACAACATGCTTCGATGGCTTTCAAACGTGCGCGCCCTAGAAACAGGCAGGATCGACGGCATTTTCCTCAGCATCACATCGAGCGCTGGTGAACTCAAGAGCTACGGACCCTAAACCCTAAACCCTAAACCCTAAACCCTAAGTGCAACAGTGCAAACAGCCTTCATGGCCTGAAGTGCAGTCAAAGGGCTCATATGGCCATCTTTTTCCTGCACCACGTTCTGCATCACCTTAGAGAGCATAAACCCTAAACCCTAAACCCTAAACCCTAAACCCTAAACCCTAAACCCTAAACCCTAAACCCTAAACCCTAAACCCTGTAAGCCACTCCATGCTTTCAACGCCGGAAAGCAACGGCGCACAACGAGCTATAAGGAGCAGGCCATGTCGTGGTCTCTTGCAGCACCTCGAAGGCCAAGGAAGCTTTCGTTTTTTGTTCGCAAGTCCATTTAGGGTTCAGGGTTTATTTAGGGTTTAGGGCTTAGGGTTTCGGGTTTAGGGTTTAGGGTTTAGGGTTTGTTTAGGATTTAGGGTTCATTTAGGGTTTAGGGTTGAGGGTTTAGGGTTTCAGACACGGAAACCGGATGCAAGGCAACTCATGGTGCAGCCAAGAAGCTCTCAATTGCTGACTGGCAGAAAACTCCGGTCATGACCTATTTTTGCGATTTTTCGCCACCCACAAACCCAAGTTCAAGCGATGCCAAACTTGCTCTTTCGACAGCATCTTGCCTACACGGCCACACACGCGCAACAGCGAACTCTGTCCGAGGCTCTGGCATTTAAAACTGCAAAAATCGTGAACGCAATATACAGGAAATAAACCGCCTTCCGCAGCAAAGTTGAAACAAGGCACGTCTTCGACCAGTTGTTGTGTGACATGTAACGATGGCGCAGCTACGCGCGAATGGCGATGTGGGCAGTAGCAAACATGCACAAAATCGCGAGAGCATTGAGTGAAGAGTCCGTACCGTGCTAAAATGTTGCAAAGTGGTCGCCGCAGAGCGAAAACTCATGCCAAATGGACACCCTGAAGATGAATGGTCAGCCGGCACCCGGCTTCGTGTATATGGTTGCAAGTGATGCCTGCAACTTGGCTATGTAAGGTATAAGGCTTGGCCTGCCCTCGGATTTTTAACAGGAGCGGCATGTACCGCATCTCGACATGTTGGGAGGTGCAACAGGTTCGACTGACAACGAAATTTGAACAGAGTTCTGTTCAGAAAGGAACAAGCATGGCCGCCCCAACTCCATCCTAGGACATTCGCATGTATCATGGGGAAGCCTGCGCCGCATGGATATATGTCATGCTTGGAGTGTGCGTGCTGTGTGGAAATCGGTGCCATGGATCCTCTGGAGACATGCTTGCATTTACTGCCAGATTTCGGGTTTGGGGTTTAGAGTTTAGGTTTTGGGGTTTGGGGTTTAGGGTGTAGGATGTCAATGCGCGTGTGAACGTGGATGTCGCCTAGGACACGGGTGCTCTGCGGAAACGGATGCAGTCAGGCATGGAGGTCATGGGGTAATGGACGACATCACCACGGATGTCATCATGCTACACGTTGGTTGTGCTCTTTCGCACTTCAGTTTGGAACCTGATCCCAAAGCATGTGCTTAGCACTGGTTTACAAGCTATAAGCATGTCTATAGCGCCTCTTTGGACGGAGAGGGCAGACTTTTCGTGTTTAGGACATAGGATTCATAGGCTCGAAAGATCAACTTTCCACTAACAGACACTGAGCCCTGAATCCCTGATCAATGCCGAACTTAGGGCTTAGAGTGGAGGGCTTGGCGTCTCGGGCCGCAGAAGCAGAGCCCCCAGAAGTACGACCACGCCTTCCACACCTCGGGGGGCATGGGGCATAAGAGAAGCCGAAGCTCTAAAGTCTCGGGTGTCAGGTTGAGGGCACGGCGGGCTTCCTAAAAAGGGGCGCGCTTTTGGCGCGTCATAAAAACCCTAAACCCTAAACCCTAAACCCGAAACCCTAAACCCTAAAACCTAGACTGCAGGGATCCCTGTACCACTTTTGGAGCACGGGGGATGCCCAGCTCATGAAAGGGTAGGTTGGCTTGGGAAGGAATCCCCAAAGTCTGGTTAGGGGTTTGGGTTTAGGGTTTAGGGTTTAGGGTTTAGGGTTTAGGGTTTAGGGTTTAGGGTTTAGGGTTTAGGGTTTAGGGTTTAGGGTTTAGGGTTTAGGGTGAAGCTCCGGAGTTCGCCTCAGAGGTCCGTGGCGAGGCCAGAGTGACAGCCAAGAAGAAGCCGCCAAGAACACGAAACCCAAGCTCTAATCGGTTTAGGGTTTAGGGTTTAGGGTCGCCAAATTCTAAGCCCTAAAACAACTACGCCCCAAGCCCTGACCTCCCACACCTCAGCCTTCAAGCCCTAAGCCCTAAACCATCAAGGAGCCCGTTTACGGACCCACTCCAATTCGGAGAGTTCCCAAACTTTGAGAAACCCCCAGCAGTTGGGGATTCACGGGGGGTTGCGGCGCTTCGGACTTAGGCTTGTGCTGCACAGGGACATGCCGTGGCTATTTGGGTTTAGGGTTTAGGGGTTAGGGCTGAGCAGTTGAGGGTTGTCAGGGCTTCGGGGTTTAGGGCTGAGGGCTATAAGGGCTGAGGCCTTAAGCCGTGTCCACCTCTGTAGGATTGCTTTCCCCCAAGACCACCGCCGTCCCTGACATTGAATGTTCTCAGTCTGGCAGAATATGCTGCCAGGGGCAGCATTCAGCATCGGAGGGGGTGGACCCCAATGCCCGAAAACTAAACCCTCTACAGCCTGTATTTATGGCTTACAGGACTTAGCGACGCCGAAGCATTGCAGCCGCGCGGCCACGGATATCCTGCGGAGCGGATCCTGCACTGATTTGTTTGCGTGACTAGTCCCCCGATCGAAAAAACCCTTCACACCAAGGGACTTAAAAGATCAACATGTCTTGGCAACAACAAGAGAGGGTTTAGGGTTTAGGGTTTAGGGGGGAGGGTTTAGGGTTTAGGGTTTTTTGCGGGGGAATTCGGAGGGGCATCGCTGCACCCTGAACAGTAGGGGAGTCGGCAGGGGATCGCCCCTTTGGTCTTGAGTACGAAGGAGGGGCCCAGGGGCCCCCCACGCCCCTCCGGGTGCAGGCTTTAGGGTTTAGGGTTTAGGATGCTTCAAATCCTAGAAGCCCTAAACCCCTAAACCCTAAACCCCCCTACATCCGAAGAACCAGTGAACAGGCCCAGGAGTCCTCGGCTACTTGCCAGGAGAGGCCGCCCGTGATGGACATGAAGAGGGTGGACCTGGAACTGATTTGATATGTTTGAATCTTCACTTAGAAAACTGATCTTTTGTCTCCTAGCTGGTTGGGTGTCTTGGGCTTTCGGGGGGGGGGGGGGGGGGTGTTGGGTGTTTGGTTGTGTTTGGGTAAAGCTTGGGTCTTTTTGGTTTTTTGGTTTTTTTTGTGTGCTTGGTGGGGGGGGGGTGGGTGGGGGGGGGGGGGGGGTGGGTGGGTGTTGGCGGGTGTAGTTGGGTTGTGGGGGGTTGGTAATGGGTGTTTTTTTTTCGGTTTTTTTTCGGTGTTGAGTGTTTGGGGAGTTGGGTTTTTGGGGGTGTTTGGGCTTTAGGAAGGCTCACCTTTGAAACGAGATCGGTGTTGCAGGTCTCTCATACAGAATACTCCCTACTTCCGGAACCCAGGGGACGGCTTTAGCCACGAGACTGGGTTTTGGGTCTTAGAGCTTAGGGTGTAGGGTTTAGGGCCCGAACCCGAATTTTAAACCCTAAGCCCCCAGTCTCCAAGAATGCTCAAGGCTCCGAACTTCTTCGATGTGTTTTGGGGACGGGGGGGGGGGGGGGGAAACTCTCCGTTTGCTGACGGATCTCTCAACGCGCTTCTTCGCGGCTCAGGGGAGCCGTGTTCCTCACCCTAAACCCTACAGACTCTAAACCTTAAACCCTACACTCTACACCCTACAAACCTAAACTGTCCCAAGAACCTGTCCAACCCCAGAATCCCCCCATTCTAATCAAACAGGCTTCCCCCCCCCCCCAACCCTAAACCCTAAACCCCAAACCCCAAACCCCAAACCCCAAACCCCAAACCCCAAACCCCAAACCCTAAACCCTAAACCCTAAACCCTGCCGTTGCTTTGGAGGGCTGAGCACCGTGCACTGCATCCCCCAGAGAGCCTGGGCAGCTATGGCTCTGCTTGCGAAGGTCTAAATTGCGTGCAGGGCTTATAGGGTTTAGAGGGTTTAGAGGGTCTGTGGGATTTATAGGGTTTATAGGGTTTAGGGTTTATAGGGTTTAGAGGGTCTATGGGATTTATAGGGTTTATAGGGTTTAGGGCTTATAGGGTTTAAAGGGTTTATGGGATTTATATGGTATATACGTGTTTTTGGGAGGGTTGAGAGGATCTATAGGATATAGGCCCTAAACCTCAAAGACTTATATAAACCCTGAACCCCTAAACCCTAAATCCTAGGCGCGAGGCCCTCCAAGAAGTACAAAGGGAATGGGGGAAAGAAGTACCCTATAAAATCCTTTAAAAGGGTCTACACATAGGGGGATATAGGGTGCCTCCTTCCCTCATTCATTCCCTACGACTGAGAACCAGCCAGTTTATTGGTCTCAGGGTGGCTTAGAGGCTGAGGGGTTGGAATTCTCTAATGTTGCACCCGGTTTGTGGGGGCAACCTCTATGATCACAAGTTCCCGGAACTATTCTTCGAGCTCAGCTTGGTGGGGTCGCCCGCGAGGCTATGCTCACAATTCTTCTTGGGGTAGTCTGAGGCACTTTTGCCCCTTTGCTGCTTCCAAAAGCTCAGGTACAGAGCTCTCTCAAGCCCAACTAGCAGTTGGCTCCAGGAGCCGTATAGGGAGCCAAAGCCCGGAACATCCGGAAAGCCAGCTCCATCCAAAACCTTTCTAGGATTGCCGTGAAAAGCCTCTGAAAAATTAATTCCTGAATATGATCCTCTAAAACCCAATAAGGTATAAAATATACAATGTCCCAAGGGGCCGGCCTAGTTTTGGGTTTCAGTACTCTCAAGCTCAAAGCCTTGAAAAGGGTCTGGTCACTCAAGGCCTCTCAGAGCCGACATGAGGCCCCAAACAGCCCTTGCTTCTGAGAGCGGCGAAAAAACCCAAAAAAGACTTTCGTGATGGGTAGGTAGCCCACGGGCCAGCCGGATTTTGCTTTTGCGGGGTTTGTTTGGGGCACTCGATAGACTCACAAGGTGTTGTTGGTGGAGATTCTTGGGGGTCCTGTCAGCTGCAGTCTGAGCTGAGGCCCCTTTGCCCTTTGCTGGTTCAGGTAAGGAGCCCTCTCAGGCTCAGCAAAGCTTCAGGCTCTAAAGCCCTTAGCTTCAGCATGCCTCAGCCCAGGAAGGCATGAAAACTTCAGGCCTTAAGGCCTTAAAAAATTCAAGTTTGAAGGGCCGTGGCTTCAGCCCAACAAAAATGGCTAGACAGCGTTTCAAGCCTTTGGGCCGTCAACGTTTCGGGGCTTGTGGGCCTTGGCTTCAGTCGCTTCAGCCCAGGCTCTCCAGCCCCTAAACTTGTTTGGGGGGTCCCGGCCAAAGCTTCTTGAGGGTCCCAGATTTCAGATCTGTTTGGGGAAGGGGGGGGGGGGGCCTTACGAAGCCGGGTGCCAACGTTAGCTGGAGGATCCTTCTTTTCTGTTCTCTCGCTACCTGGAGGAAGCCTGTTAATGTTTCACCAGAAAAAACACACCCATCTCTGCTGCCCGACCCTGCTTAAGCTGCCGTTGACGTGGCATCTCCACCCGACATGGAACGAGGTGGATGAACTACAGAGTGACATGCGTCATTCATTTTGGCACTTTCGAGCCTGGGTGAGTCTAAACCCGGTTTACGCCTTCAACACGGAGCCCATGCACATTGACAAGCAAGTGCCAAAACCACAGGAAGTCATCGCCTCATGTTTCCTCTTGTGATCTTGGACTATTTCGTACATTGCCCTATACCCTAAACCCTAAACCCAAAACCCTAAACCCAAAACCCTCACCCTAGACCCAAAAACCCTCAACGCTATCTGTTCAGCTTCGAAGAGGCCGCTCTCCTGAATACATGGGACTGAAGGTTTTCAATCACCCGGAATTCCCTGTGAGTCCCACACCCTGAGAAACTCTAAGAGGCCCAACCCCTTAAGCACAAGAAAAAAACTGCCAAACGAGCCATTGAGTGTTTGGGTTAAGGCCCTAAACCCTAAACCCAAAACCCTAAACCCTAAAGGGTTGAGGGAAGTACCCGAACGCCACCCGTCTTGGGCATCTGGCCCCAGAAGTCTTTCAGCGCGATGTCGCTGTCCGTCCACTCCGCATCGGGGGCCTGCGGAAAGGGAGGGTTTAGGGTTTAGGGTTTATAAGGTTTCTAAGCGTAGGTGTATGGTCCGTGCATGTGGTTCAATATTTGTGTTTAGAGGCGTAACTAACCCGCACGAACTCCAAAAGCTCCCCCACCCCCCCCCCCCTCCCCCAAAAAAAAACAAAAAACTGATAAACCTAAACCCTAAACCCTAAACCCTAAACCCTAAACCCTAAACCCTAAACCCTAAACCCTAGACCCTAAACCCTAGACCCTAAACCCTAAACCCTAAACCCTAAACCCTAAACCCTAAGCCCTAACCAACCCTGGATCTCCTGTAGCTCGCGCATTCGCTCCGTAGCCGCCTGGGTCAGTAGAATCGCGAAGACCTCAGAACAAAAAGAATTTGTAGATGAGGGCGTAGACCGAATCCTTCAGAACGGGGGCGGGGGGGGGGGGGGGGGGGGGGGGGGGGGGGGGGGGGGGGGGGGGGGGGGGGGGGGGGGGGGCGGGGGAGTTTTTTGATCATGGAGGCCACCCTGCAAGCACACGTGCAGTACCCTACTGTTGCTGCGTGTTTGTGTGTGTGTGTGTGTGTTCAGCTGATAGGGTTCAGGATATATGGGGTTTAGGCTTTAGGGCCTATAAACCCTATCATTACCGTATACATACGCCGTAAACCCAAACAAGTCTGCAAGATGGACCGACGCCCCAAGCCCCACCGGGAAGAAAACGAACGCTCCGCTTTGCCTCGAATACTACATTCTCACAGGTCTTCTTGTAACCCTTCAACAGCACCAGGCTTCTGCGTTTAGGGGTTTAAAATTTCGGTTTTGGAGTTTGAGGATTCTAAGGTTAACGTACCTTTCTCCAAACATTAATGAAAAGCACACAAGCCCTGTGTCGAAGCTAGACGGAGCAGACACGATGTTAAACCCCCCTTGGAGCTGACGTTCCAACGCCTCCTCATCCTCGAACCACGATCGTCACAACGCTCAACTTTGGGCATCACCCTTGGTGCAGACCGTGCAGGCCCTGCACCACCATCCTGCCTGCACTTCATGTGTCTTAAGTGTGTGTGTGTGTGTGTGTGTGTGTGTGTGTGTGTGTTGAAAGTGCATGAACTAGTTAGAGCTGTGGCCCTGACATACATAATGAGCACCAAGAGGACCATGGCCCACACGAGCGACTTCAGCGTCACCTGAGCTATCCCCGGTTGAGGCTCCTGGCGAGGAGTAAAGAGACATCCCCGAAGGACTCAAACCCTAAACCCTAGACCCACTAAACCCTAAACCCTAAACCCTAAACCCTAAATCCTAAACCCTAAACCCAACACCCTCAACTGGGCAGCACGGGTTCCGGGTGGTCCCCCGGAAGGAGATCAGCCAAGGCTCGAAAACAGAGTAAAGCAGTGTCCGAAGTGCCTCGCGGGGCAGCATCACTTACTAGTTCTGAGAAATATGGACATATCTCCTCTACACATATATATATATATATTAATATATATATATATATATATGTACATGTGTATACATATCGGGCACCAGCCCCGAACTGCACCGTATGAAGCTGAGCTCAAGGATCATGTTTGCTGCTATGAAAACGGCCAGCACACCTGCCATAGACGTCTCTGAGCAGCTTGACTAAACAAGCGATATAGGGGTTTCCGGAATTAGGGTACCTTCTTATGGGTCCTTATAAACAGGGGATCCTACTAAGTCCTACTATTTGGGATCCATATTCGGGGTCCCCTATTTTCGTAAACCCCCATATGCCTAGGCCCCCAGGACAAGCCTTCAACCAGAGCATGAGCTTCGCCAGCCGCGTGACGCGGATGAGACGCGTGATGCGCAGCCTCAGCTGCTTCCGGGTTTAGGGTTGATAGGGTTTAGGGTTTAGGGTTTAGGGTTTAGGGTTTAGGGTTTAGGGTTTAGGGTTTAGGGTTTAGGGTTTAGGCCTCCGGACGGGCAGCAGGAGATGCTGGTGATTGGAGGTTCCCAGTCTTGGTAGCTCAGTCTTCATATTATGGCAACGGCAGCCTTCTTGGTTGGTTACTTTTCAAGCGAACCCAGAACCAAACGAAAAAAGCGCATTTCGGATCGTGTTTGCTTGGTGGCTACGAAAGACCCTAAACTCTACATCCTAGTCTACCCTACGCCCTTCAACAAAAAAACTCAAAACCCCAATTCAACTCCAACTTGGGGCCAAAATGAGCCATCAAAGGGTTTATGGTTCACGTACATTTTTAGGTATAGGGGTCTTAATGAATACAACTTTAGGGTTCAAGGAGGTAAGCCCTGAGCTAAACCCTAAACCCTGAACCCTAAACCCCAAACCCCAAACCCTAAACCCTAAACCCTTCTTCTTCGG
The DNA here is from genome assembly GCA_905221605.1 of Symbiodinium natans. NCBI lineage: Eukaryota > Dinophyceae > Suessiales > Symbiodiniaceae > Symbiodinium > Symbiodinium natans. Next base: position 79,149 of record CAJNDS010000540.1, read on the forward strand.
ATCCACTGCCGCCCTAGAGGCACACGGGCCACGCGCATCGGGGCCAGCGCCGAGGTCGAGGACTCCTGGAAGGCCAGTGCTTTGTTGGAGGGTTTGTAGAGTTTGGGGTTTAGGGTTTAGGGTGTGGGGTTTGGGGTTTAGGGTTTGGGGTTTGGGGTTTGGGGTTTAATGAACAGGCGTTGAATGTTGGACCCTCTTTCATGTGCCGTGCCCCACCTCACCCCCCTCTGCACAGTCGGAAGGCAAGACGAACATTAAACCTTAGATCCTATAGCAAGAAAAGCCTTAGCTTCAGTAGAACCCTTCGCATGCAAGAGCTGCGCATGGGGTTCACCCTAAACCCTAAACCCTAAACCCTAAGCCCTAAACCCTAAACCCTAAGCCCTAAACCCTAAGCCCTAAACCCTAAACCCTAACCCCTAAACCCGAAACCCTAAACCCTAAACCGGGCTGCACCTTGGGCTTCAAGAAGGAGAAGGATGGGTTTCATCTGACCAAAGTGTGGGAGGGCCCCAAAAGCAAGCTGAGCCCGAAATGGGGGTGTACGACATTACGGGACCCCTAACCTAAACCCCCAAATAGTAGGGTTCCCTTTTAGTACGGACCCCAATAAGGCACCCCTATTTTCGGAAAACCCCCCCCAAATGTCTCACAGAGTCTTGGGGGATAAGCGCGTCTTGATGCTACCGCGTGCTTACCAGTGCTAACCAGCGCGTGATCTTGCCGAGCACACCCTAAACCTCCTAAACCCCCCATGCCGAGCCCTGCCCTCGAAAGAGCCCGCAAGCTGGTTGTAGGGCAATTCCCCGATATGCCTGACCCTCAAGCCTGAATCCCAAGTACCCTCAAAAACCCGATAAGACTAGCCCGAATCTTAAACCCTAAACCCTAAACCCCTAACCTCAAAATTGCAGGCGGGCGCGGAAAGCCTAAACCCCATGGCGCCCCTCGCAGGGACGCCTGTAGGGCCCACTGTGCGATGATGTCCACCCATGATGACACCTGAGGTGCAGATGTAGGGGTTTAGGGTTTAGGGTTTATAGTAACCAGCTCCCTTGCGGGGCTACTACCTACAGGCTAAGCTATGGGTCTTTAAGCCAAGAAACCCCTGAAACCTTGAGGGTTGCCTGCCCTGCATCCTAAACCTCCTAAACTCCCCAAACGCCGATACCTTAGAGATTCATCGTCGTAAGGAACCGGGGAATGAAGCGCTAAATGCTTCATGCCATCCCTCAAAGGGTATAGAGGGGTTTGCAAGGTAACCACTACCCCTTACGTACCAAGAACCAGCAAGATGCCCTACAACCCCGTAAACCCTAAATCCCATGTCTAACCCCACCCCCCTACAGGGGCTCCCCCCCCCCCCCCCCCCCCCCCCCCCCCCCCCCCCCTCAGGGCTGAAATTCCAAGAACAACCAAAAGGACACTCGGAAATACTGCTTTGGATTGGCCTGACCTCTGTGATCGAAACCCTAAACCCTAAACCCTAACTCCTAAACCCTAAACCTAAACGCTAGATCCTAAACCCTAAACCCTAAACGCTAGATCCTAAACCCTGAAGCCTCAACCCTAAACCCTAAACCCCAAACCTAAACCCTGAACACTAAACCCTAAACGCTAGATCCTAAACCCCAAAGCCTCAACCCTCAACCCTCAGCTGAGCTCCCGGGCGACGATAACGAAGTCGAGGGTGGACCATCGGAACCTGGACTGTGAGTGGTGCTCTTCGGCTTCTAAGGTTTCAGGGGTTTAGGGTTTAGGGTTTAGGGTATAAGGCTTCAGGGGCTAGGGTTTAGGGCTTAGGGTATCAGGCTTCAGGGGAGGGGTCTCGGGGTTTAAGGGTTGAGGGGTTTAGGGCTTTAAGGGTTTAGGAGTTTTGGCTTAGGGCTTTGCAAGTTTAGGGTTTAGGGGTTTAGGGGTTTTGGGGTTTAGGGTTCAGGGGTTTAAGGGTTTGGGGTTTCGGGGCTTGGGGTTATGGGGTTTTGGGTTTGAGGGGTTCAGGGTTTTCTTTTGGTGTGTTCGGGGTTTGGGGTTGAGGTTTTGGAGGTTTTGGGGTTGAGGGCTGCAGGGGTTTAGGGCTTTGGGGGTTAAAGGGATTCGAGGTTTATTCTGTTGGGGACTTCGGGCCACCCTAAACCCTAAACCCTCAACCCTAAACCCTAAACCTAAACCCTTAACCCCAAACCCTCAACCCTAAACCGTTAACCGTAACCCTAAACCCTAAACCCTACACCCTAAACATTAAACCCGAAACCATAAACCCTAAACCCTAAATCCTAAACCCTAAACCCAAGGTGTCTTGGGGCTTCAGGGCTCTGTGGCTGGGAGGCGCTTCAGCGGCACATAAGGGGATTTGGAGGACTATAGTAGGTAGCCTAAACCCTGTAACCCAAACAGCCCCGCTTTTTGAGCCATAAGGGGATTTGGGCCAAAACCATGTACACCCTACCTGCTCCTCTTTTTGAGCTCGGGGGCAGGCTGGTTACTTTCGGGTGCATGTGTGGTACAGCTGGGTCGCATCTCCGCGTCAGTATACAGGTGCACCCCGTACGCGACAATTCGAAGGAAGAGCTCCACCGTGAAGATCACAGCATACCTCAGAGGCAGGGCTCGAGCAAGATGGGCCCCATTTGGTTATTCTTGGTGTCATAGACACACAACGCACTAGAGTAGAATGCCAAGAGTTTTCGACAACTCACCGTGTATGCCCTAGCAGAATTCTGTAATGAGACACCCCCCCCCCTCCCCTAAACCCTAAACCCTAATTACTAATTTCTAAACCCTAAACCCTAAACCCTAGACCCTAAACCCTAAACCCTAAACCCCAAATAGGTGGGCGCCTCTGCAGGGCGAAACCACACCTGCTTCTGAGGGCGCCCTAAGCCCTAAACCCAAAACCCTAGACCCTAAACTCCCCAAAGGCTGCTGGGTGCATCCGGGCGACACGAGGTGCATCCACTGATACCAGGCCTCAACGCCAGGTTCTTTACGGGAAGTTCGGGCCCTGTGTTTTGCTTCGGGGGTCGAGGCCGAAGGAATAGGAAGGGTTTAGGGTTTAGGGTTTAGGGTTTAGGGTTTAGGGTTTAGGGTTTAGGGTTTAGGGTTGAGGGTTGAGGGTTTAGGGTTTAGGGTTTCGGGTTTAGGCTCCGAAAAGCGCGCCTCGGCGAGGTTTTGGGGAAGAGATCGCGTGAGCAGGACATGCTGCGCTTGCGCGAGAAGCACACACCCTAAACCCTTAACCCTCAACAAAAACAGCCTGAACCCTAAACCCTAAACCCTAAACCCTAAACCCTAAACCCTAAACCCTAAACCCTAAACCCTAAACCCTAAACCCTAAACCCTACCCCACCCCCCACCTAAAACTAACATCTGAAACCCAGAGCCACATAACAATGAGCCGCAAGACGTCCTTCAAACTGGGGCGCCGGGAATCTGGGCTTCACGCGACACCCTTCCGCATTGTTTGCAGAACCCTCAACATGGTTCTAGCTACAAACCCGAAACCCTAAACAGCCTATCTCGCAAAAAAAGGCTAGAAACAAAACGAGACCCCTTGGAGCTTCCTGCAACTTCTGAAGCCCATCTAAAGCTTAATGAGTTTGGGGTTTAGGCTTCGGGTTTAGGGCTTAGGGGTAGAACTAAGCCCTAAACTCCCCTAAACCCGAAAACCTAAACCTTAAACCCTAAACCCTAAACCCTAAACCCTAAACCCTAAACCCTAAACCCTAAACCCTAAACCGCAGGGTGGGACGCGATGAAAGAAAGGCCGTTGGTCCGCACACGCCCCACCCTGAAGTCCCAGGTTTAGAAGCTCCTTGAAGACCACAAACAACCCTAAGAACCCTAAAGGCCCTGAAGCAACCCTAAACCCTAAACCCCAAACCCCAAGCCCCAAACCCTGAACCCTAAACCCTAACCTCAAAAAGGCCTCAAAAATGCCCCAAACAGCCTTGAGACCAAGTGGCCGGTGGAACATCCAATGGGTTCTGGGCCACGTGCTCCACCTGAGGAAAGGCAAATTTCATGAGCCTGGTTCAGGGGGTACTATACTTAAACATGGGGTCTAGGGTTTAGGGTTCAGGGGGTACTATAGGGGCCTGAAAAATAGGGTTTAGGGTTTAGGGTTAAGGGTTAAGGGTTTAGGGTTTAGGGTTTGGGGGTACTATAGGGGCCTTAACCTCGGGGCTGGGTAGTTAACCGCTAACTTTTTGGTTATGTACATACAGACCTCTTACAAAAACGGTTAACCTTCTTCGAGTAAGGGATTCAGTCCCTGAGAAATGATGAGAATTAGAATATATATATATATATATATATTTATTTATTTATTTCTGTATTTATTTATTCATTTTTTGTAAGACATTTCTTTGGGGGGGTTGTTTGTGTATAATTATGAAGGCACCAGAAGGGAATACTACTCGTAATTATTCCGACCACTATATGAGTTAGGGTCGAGAGGCTTAGTGTTTATGGTTGAGAGGTTTAGGGTTGAGCGCTGATAGGTGTAGGGTATTGAGGTTTAGGGTTGAGGCTTGATAGGTTTAAAGGGTTTAAAGGGTTGAGAGGTTTAGGGTGTACGCCGGGTCAAAGAAAATCTCTACAACCATCAAACAAGGGCGGAAACTCCCCAAACAACAATCTTCTAACAGAAACGAAAAAAACCAATACTGATACAGACTGATGAGAATCCCAAACCTACGCCCTAAACCCTAAACCCTAAACCCTAAACCCTAAACCCTAAACCCTAAACCCTAAACCCTAAACCCTAAACCCTAAACCCTACATAGCAATAACAAACATGACTTTTGATAAACAACGCAATACGGAGAAGCAAAATACACCCTAGACTACCGCCTCGAGGCCGATGATCGCGGCATTGGAGGCAACCAGCCAGCCGACCAGCACCTTAAGGGTTGAGGGTTGAGGGTTTTAGGGTTTAGGGCTGTAGGGCTTTAGGGTTTGGGGTTTTGGGGTTTAGGGTTTTCGGGTTTAGGGTTTAGGGCTTTAGGGCTTTAGGGCTTTAGGGCTTTAGGGTTTAGGGCTTTAGGGCTTTAGGGCTTTAGGGCTTTAGGGCTTTAGGGCTTTAGGGCTTTAGGGCTTTAGGGCTTTCGGGCTTTAGGGCTTTAGGGCTTTGGGGCTTTAGGGCTTTAGGGCTTTAGGGCTTTAGGGCTTTAGGGCTTTAGGGCTTTAGGGCTTTAGGGCTTTGGGGCTTTAGGGCTTGAGGGTTTTAGGGCTTTAGGGATTTAGGGCTTTAGGGCTTTAGGGCTTTAGGGTTTTAGGGCTTTAGGGATTTAGGGCTTTATGGCTTTAGGGCTTTAGGGCTTTTGGGGTTTTAGGGCTTTAGGGTTTGGGGTTTTAGGGCTTTAGGGCTTTAGGGCTTTACGGCTTTATGGCTTTAGGGCTTTTGGGGTTTTAGGGCTTTAGGGATTTAGGGCTTTGGGGTTTTAGGGTTTTAGGGTATGGAGTTTGATTGTGGGGCTATTGGGGTGACTGTGGCCCTTGAGGGAAGCCCAAGAGCCCAAAAGCCTCGAAACCCCCCCAAAACTCCAAAACCCCCACAACCCCCAAAAACCCCCAAAACCCCCCAAAACCCCCCAAAACCCCCCCAAAACCCCAAAACCCCACAGCCCCAAAACCCCAAAACCCCCAAACCACCAAACCCCCAAAAAGCAACAACCCCCGAAAGCTCCCCCTCCGAAGCACTCTTCAAGGGGCCCTAAACCTCAAACGTCCTAAACCCTAGACTACGTACCCTAAACCCTAAACCCTAAACCCTAAACCCTCTTCTGTGGCGCGCCTCGAACTGCGGGGAGCCCAAACAGCGCCGCAGGCGGTAGCGCAAGCGCGCCAGGCGCCCCAGGGGGGGGCCTGGCTTTTTTGGGGGCAGGGCTGTTGGGTGGTTAGGGTTTAGGGAGAAGGGATTTGGGGTTTAGGGTTTGGGGTTTAGGCTTGGGGGCCCCTGAAATTGTGCAGAAAGGGTTTATGTTTACTTTTTAAATTTACCTGTGGGTTTCATCGCAGGGTTTCTGCTTTCGCGCTTCGAGTTTCGGAGCTCAGAATAGCTCACGCTGAAAAATGGTCCGGAGCAGTGCCGCGCCCGGGAGGCTCCAGAGTCAGGAAGGTTTAGGGTTTAGGGTTTATAGGGTTCAGGGTTCAGGGTTCAGGGTTTAGGGTTTAGGGTTTAGGGTTTAGGGTTTAGGGTTTAGGGTTTCGGGTTTCGGGTTTCGGGTTTAGGAGCCATTGCTCCTGGCAGATTCCCACATCAGCTCTGTGGATACAGGCCAGCCTACTTCTGAGGGCGGCGCCGAAAATGCAAGAAGCCTTCTGTGGGGAATCGATAAGCAAAAGAATGGTCGCGTAGGGCTTAGTATAGGGTTTAGGGTCTAGGGTTTTGCATAGAGGGATTCGATAAGTTCAGCTCCCTCTCGTAGGATAGGTAGCAACGATCCCCGGGAGACAACCCAACCCATTCCATATTGGCCCCCACACAACTTTCGGAAGAACGTGTAAAGGATTGCCAGAGGTCTTCGAACCCGCCTGTCTCCATTTATGAGGACTGGCGGATTAATCCTACAGGCCTTCAACCCTCCAAAAACCCGTAGACCCCCAAACCCTCAACCCCTGAAGCTATTGCAACCCCAAACCTTGTCCAAAATGTGCTGACCCGCCCCCTGAGCCCTAACCCCAAACCCTAAACCCTGAACCCTAAACCCTAAACCCTAAACCCCAAACCCGAAAGCCCAAACCCTAAACCCCAAACCCTAAACCCAATCCCTGAAACCCTTCGCCTAGCGGGGCGCTGTCTTCGCCATCCGCAGCCAGAGACCGCTCGGCAGCAATGTTCCGCGCACGCTCCTGCACCCGCGCAGGGGTGCGGGTTGGGGTTTTTGGGGTTTGGGGTTTGGGGTTTGGGGATTGGGGTTTAGGGTTTAGGGTTTAGGGTTTAGGGTTTAGGGTTTAGGGTTTAGGGTTTAGGGTGAAGGGGAGGTCGGGAAAGAAGGGCCCAATTCGTGGGATGGGTTGTGGGGCTTAGGGTTAGGGATCGGTTTAGTTCGGAAATCAGAGGTTCAGGGCTGAAGGGTGGTTTGGCTTTTTGACCCCTAAACCCTAAACCCTAAACCCTAAACCCTAAACCCTAAACCCTAAACCCTAAACCCTAAACCCTAAACCCTAAACCCTAAACCCTAAACCCTAGGGCTTGAGATTGTGGGGTACCTTGCATGAAAACGACCTCCGGAGCGAATGGGCACTGTACGAGCGTGCCTAGAACGACCGGAAACAAAGGCCGTCATTAACCACCAAGCACGAAGGAACCCTAAACCCTAAACCCTAAACCCTAAACATCCTAAACCCTAAACCCTAAACCCCAAACATACGACCATTGACATCGCGCAGGCTGCTGAAGACAAAGAATTGCAGTCCTTGCCCCCCTCCCCCCTCCCTTCCCTTGCAAGGCCTCAGGGCGCTAGGGTTCTCGGAAGAGATGCTGGTGTCTAGTCCGCCTATGGCGATAATTAAGGTTCACCAACTTAGAACCTAAGCCTTGCAGGGTGCGCGTCGAATTTTGGGATCTTGTGTATAATGCTTTTTCGGGTTCAGGTTTAGGGTTTAGGGTTTAGGGTTTTACGGTTTAGGGTTTTAGGGTTTCGGGTTTAGGGTTGAAGGTTTAGGGGTTTAGGGTTCAGGGTTGAGGGCGCATGGGCCTTCATGGCTTCGAATTCGTCGCCTTCGTGCGCAAAGAGCCTTTGCCCGGGGAAGCAAGGCTTGGGGAAGGGGGGCCCGAGACTCCAAGCACTCAGGGTTTAGGGTTTAGGGTTTAGGGTCTAGGGTCTAGGGTCTAGGGACCCCACGCCCCGAAAACTACAGGCAGGACCCCTAAAACATCTTCTAAGCCCACGAGAAACCCCAAACCAAAAGGCCCTCAAGCCCTAAACCCTGAACATCCCGGAGCCCTGAGTCCCCTCATTCGGATTTTTGGGCTTTGATGGGGGCTACCCCCCCCCCCCTTTCTTGAACTCTTGTCTGCTTGGGTTTAGGTGGTATACAAGGTGTTGGTGAAGGAGGGCCTTCGGAGGGTAGGGAAGAGACGTCCCAGTGTGTTAAGGTTTCGAGGCTCCGAGCGGCTGCTTGTGAAAACAGAGGCCCCGAAACCCTGTAGACCCGAAGAGCAAAGCACTTCCCGTTGAGCACCCTGTCTAACCCAGCAACCCCTGCAGCCCTAAACCCGAAAAACCCGGAAAGGGGGGAGGGTTACAGGACTTGGGCTTTGGGGCTTTAGGGGCAGGCAGGTGGGGGTGGGCTTGGTTTTGTTGAGTTTTGGACTTGGGTGTTCACCCCCAAACCCCCCTCGAAAACCCCCTGAAGCCCCTAAGACCCTGTACCCTAAACTTCCTTAGACTAACGGAGGCCCAGAGTTCTTGATTTCTTGCGCTGCCCCACCTCACCGCCTTCATATCCCCTTACGAAGGCCTTCCCCGAATTCGGGGATCCCCAAACCCTAAACCCTAAACCCTAAACCCTAACCCCTAAAACTCTTTAGTCGCAGCCAGGAGTCGTCTTCTTCTTCTTGTCGCTCTTGTGTGCTTTCTGGCAGGAGGGGTCAAAGGCGCTGAGGACTCTTTGGGATACAGAATATTCGCGGGGGGGTGGGGGGGCGCCCTAAGTGCAGTTCTCCGGGTTCAGGGAGGGTGTAAGGTGTGTTGACTCTAAACCCGAAACCCTAGATCCCTGAATACCTAAGTGCATTTTGGTCCTTAACTTGGCATCCCTTGAACTTGGGATTTGGGGAATTTAGGCTTTAGGGCCTATGATATAATGGTTTGGGGGTAGAGGTGACAAAGATCCCAAACATGGATCTAGAGTCAGTTGAAGCTCGCCAGCCCCCCCCCCCCCCCCAATTTCTCCAACAAAGAGGACTCTCCATCCGGCACGGTGTAGGATTGAGGCTGGAGCTACACCGGACCGCGATCGGAACTGGTTGTCGGAGCTTGGATTTGATTTGGGTTGCTTCGTGGAGAGTTCGAAGTCCCAATACCTCCAAGCCTCCGGCTTACATGGCGTGGGGCTTGCGGCGTCAGGCTGCGGTTTTGCAGTAGAGTTTAGGGGCCAATCTAGCTGAGGTTAATATCGCGAGCGCGGCTTCCGAAAAGCTCCGAACCCCCAAAAAAGACCCCTAAACCCTAAACCCCTAAACCCCTACACCCCTAAACCCCTAAACCCCTAAACCCCTAAACCCCTAAACCCCTAAACCCCTAAACCCCTAAACCCCTAAACCCCTAAAACCCTAAACCCCGAAACCCCTAAACCCCTAAACCCCTAAACCCCTAAACCCCTAAATCCCTAAATCCCTAAATCCGTAGATCCCTAAATCCCTGAATCCCTAAACCCCTAAACCCCTAAATCCCTTAATCCCCAAATCCCTAAATCCCTAGATCCCTAAATCCCTAAATCCCAAAATCCCAAAATCCCGAAATCCCAAAATCCAAAAAAAAACAACTCCCTAAATCCCTAAATCCCTAAATCCCCATGATCCCTAGATCGCTAGATCCCTAAATCCCTAAATCCCTAAATCCCTAAAACCCTAAATCCCTAAATCCCTAAATCCCTAAACCCTAAACCCTATAAACCCTAAACCCTAAACCCTGAACCCTGAACCCTAAACCCTAAACAAAAAAGCCCTAAACCCCTAAACCCCTAAATCCCTAAATCCCTAAATCCGTAGATCCCTAAATCCCTGAATCCCTAAACCCCTAAACCCCTAAATCCCTGAATCCCTTAATCCCCAAATCCCTAAATCCCTAGATCCCTAAATCCCTAAATCCCAAAATCCCAAAATCCCGAAATCCCAAAATCAAAAAAAAAACAACTCCCTAAATCCCTAAATCCCCAAATCCCCATGATCCCTAGATCCCTAGATCCCTAAATCCCTAAATCCCTAAAACCCTAAATCCCTAAAACCCTAAATCCCTAAACCCTAAATCCCTAAACCCTAAATCCCTAAACCCTGAACCCTAAACCCTGAACCCTAAACCCTAAACAAAAAAGCCCCCTGCCTCTTTCTTGGGCTTGGAGGAGGACCTGGAGGTCCGTGCGTGCTCCAGGTCCTTTGACAAGTCGTTTGGGGTTTAGAGTTGAATTTAAGGTTTAGGGTTTGGAGTGTTGGAGTTTAGGGGGTTCGTTTCGGCGGTATGCGGATGCGGCTCGGTCCGGAGGGTAGACTTCAGGGTAATGCTCTGGTGCTAGAAACAATCAGGTACAGCACCCAAAATTGCAGGATTCCACACCCTCAGTTCTAGCGTCCCGCCCTCGCTTCGACCTTTGCAGGTCAGGGTTTCTTCGCTTTCTGAACGTGTGGGTTTCATGCAGGTCTGTTCGATGAACTGTATAGACCCGATCACGCCTAAAAGCCTATAACCCGAAATCCTACACCCTATTCTCCGCTTTTTTCGTAAAGGGGGGGGGGGGGGTTGGAGATCTGAAGGTTGAGGAGTTTGAGCTACGTCCCCTAAGTTTTGAAATGCAAAGCTTAAGAGCTTGTTGGGGTTTAGGGGGTCTCAGGGTGGGATTTCGGGTTGTTGGTGGTGTGTAGGGCTTTAGGGGATAGAGTCCTAAATCGGGGCAGCACAAGACGCCTCGGGAAGGCGGCTGCCTGTGCTGATGCCCCGGGACCAGAGGTCTGCCTCTGAACTCAAGGCTTTCGGATTTAGGGTTTCATTAGGGTTTAGGGCTTAAGGTTTAGGGTTAGGGTTTAGGGCTTAGGGTTTAGGGTTTCGGGTTTAGGGTTTCGGGTTTAGGCTTTAGGCTTTAGGACTTGGGGTGCAGGGGTTAGGGGTAAGGGGTTAGGGTTTAGGGAATAAGGTTTAGTCTAGGGTTTAGGGTTTAGGCTTTACACGGGGAATAGGAGCATGCAAACTGAGGATGTAGGGCTTGTAGGGCTCAGGTTTAACGGCCGATTTCAAGGCGGTGAACAGGCTCAATTGAAGAACTGACGGGGTGTGGGCTTAAGGCTAAGGGGTTAGGCTTCAGCGCCAGATGTGGATTGAACCACTACACTAAGTCAATGAGGGAGTCCAAGAACGCCCTACGCCCTTTTGACCCTAAGTCCGCAAACCCTGAACCCTCAAACCCCCTCTCTACACAAACCTCACCCTGCAAGCCATTCAGCCCTGCAAACGCTACGCAATTGCACCCTATACCGTTTCCGAAGTAGGGGAACCACCTTGGGGTCCTTATTGGAAGGGGATCCTACTATTTGGAGGGTCTACATTGGGGGTACCCCAAATCGGCGCAGAAGGTGCCTCAGGAAGGCGGCTGCCTGTGCTGATGCCGCGGGTCCAGAGGTCCGCCTCCGAACTCAAGGCTTTCGGGTTTAGCAGGAGTTTGTATTGAAGGCAAGAGCTCTTTAATGGACAGTACGTCGGTTTTATAGGCGACTCCCAACGGTTCTTTACATGGAGCGATTCTTTGTAGTGGAAACTCTGTGGAAAGGTCTTCTCAACAATGACTTGGGAACTCCATCCATCAAAACCCATAGGAATTATTTGTTTCAGTGAAAGCGCATGTGGGTTCGATGCAATCATGATCAACATAGTGCGTGGTGGTTCGACCTGTGCGCAAACCGTGCGGCCAAAATTGGTTCGACAAACCGCAAAACGAAGTTCGACGATCCATTGCATTGCCCTATTAGTGGAAAGTTCGAATCAATGGCAGGTCCCACCACGAACGCCCTCGAACCCATTGGCGCTTTGCAAACGCTCTTGCACAAACCTTCCCGAACCTAAACATGTAAACCGTAGGCCCGCAGCCTGTTTTGTACATGCCTTAACGTTAATGGGTCTTCCCTTGGTGATGAATAGAATTTTCCGAATGTTCGGAAACACAGTGGAGCTCCCATATCAATTCGGCCTCAATGGAAATTCTCTGGGAATTCTATTGGCTTGTCATATGGTTTGGAACAATAACAGCAAAGTTAAACCGGGACCCTCACTAAGTCAGGTTAAAGGAGTTTACCGCTACATTGACTTGCTTGTTTGTGGCTCTGGCTACCCAGATCAAGCCGACAAGACGACACCAATCTATGTAGGAATGCTCTCCTGCGTAGGAACACCCGAAACGCTGTATTGCCGTGGAAGGCAACATAAAACCTAAATCCGAAAACCTGACTGCCTACACGAAATAGACAGGGCACGTAGGTCTAAGGTTCAGGGTTCAGGGCAAAAGCCACCAACCCCGTAGAACCCTAAGATACTAAGCCCTTAAAACCCTAAACCCTAAACCCTAAACCCTAAACCCCAAACCCCAAACCCTAAACCTTACCCACAAGCCCCACCCAAAGGCTCAAGGCACCTCCTCAATCTGGTTTATGATGTGGCTCACGCGGACGGAACGGCGGCGTAATGAAGCCATCTGCATCTGATCCTGTGATGTGTTCATCTCGGTAGGGGGTTTAGGGTTTAGGGTTTAGGGTTTGGGGTTTGGGGTTTGGGGGTTTAGGGTTTTGGGTTTTGGGTTCAGGGTTTAGGGTTTGGGGTTGAGGGTTTAGGGTTGAGCGTTTTGTGCAGAGGGCTTCGGGCTTAGGGGCTCCCATGGGTGGGTTGTTGTTTGGAGTTTAGGGTGTACGCGCATCATGTAAACGAACGAGCGAAGAAGCTCGCCGAACCTTGAGACCTAAGCCTATGAAACCCAAAACCCGAGACCCTAAATCCAAAACCCTAAGCCCTGAGCCCGAATCCCTAAACCCTGCCTAACGATGCGAGCGGTGATGACTGTCTTGTGTGTCAAGCTGCCCCACTCTGGACCCCAAAGGCCCATCCGTCCAACCTACGCCAACCCCGCAAGAACCGCAGCCCTAAACCCTAAACCCAAAACCCCAAATCCGAAGCCCTAAACTCTAAACCCAAACTTAAACCCTAAACCCTAAACCCTAAACCCTAAACCCTAAACCCTAAACCCTAAACCCTAAACCCTAAAACCTAAACCCTAAACCCTAAACCCTAAACCCTAAACCCTAAACCCTAAACCCTAAACCCTAAACCCTAAACCCTAAACCCTAAACCCTAAACCCTAAACCCTAAACCCTAAACCCTAAACCCCAAAACCCGAAACTCTAAACCATGTTAAGATCAGGCTACCTGCATCTCGTAGAGCTCCCGTGAGGAGGCAGAGACGCGGCGCTCGAACTGCGGCAGCTGTTTAGGGTTTAGGGTTTAGGGTTTAGGGTTTAGGGTTTAGGGTTTAGGGTTTAGGGTTAGGACTTAGGGTTTCGGGTAGCAGGGTGGCCCACTGGCGCTACAGAGTAAAAGGACCGCTTAGGGCTTAGGGTTTAGGGTTTAGGGTTCAGGGTTGGGATTTGAACTTCATGTTGCTTCCGACGCCTGCCCAAGCCGGACCGTGTGGGCACAAAACCTCTAAAGCCCTATGATGGGAAACCAAAACCCAAAACCCTACATTAAACCTAAACCCTATATATACCCTATATATACCCTATATAAACCCTATAAACACCCTCCTATATCAACCCTATGTAAACCCTATATAAACCCTACTCCCTACATAACCCTACAGCGCCAGAGGGCACTTGAAAAACCTCTTTGCCATTGCTTTTTGGCCTCGGGTTCAGGGTTGAGTTTGTAGAGTTTCGGTTCATGGGTTGCAGGAATACCCGACGTAGCCGGCTGCCTAAAGCCAAACCCTATACATCCTAAGGCCACCCCCTTCCCCCCCCCGCACAACAACAAGAGTAATCAACCATAAACTCAGACTCTATAAATGACGAAGCCAGCCGAGAGTTTAGGGGATTTAGGCCTTAGGAAGCTTATATACGGTCTACGGGGTGGCGATTTCCACAGTCCCCCAAAATTATATATAACTAGGGCTCCATATCTGAACACTAAATCGAATTAACAATAATCCCAAATCGATACCTAGTTTAGGAATTTAGGGAAAAGGGTTTAGGGTTTAGGGTTGAAGGCTCCAAGCGATCCTCACCTTCTCGTCGCATCTGTCGCTTGGTCGCGGGAACTCAATCGGCTGAGCCACCTGCCAAATCTTGCTTCCCCAAACCCCAAAAGGGCTTGGGGTTTAGGGTTTAGGGTTTAGGCGTTAGGGGTTAGGGTTTACGATGATTTAGGGTTTAGGGGGTTTAGGGAAACACAAACCCACCGCAAGCCTAAGCAACAGAATGGCACCAAGACATGCAAAACTCCCTGACAGCCCGACAGACACGAATCTCTGGAACCCCTAACAAAAGCACGTATGTGGGCTTTAGGGTCTATCTTTGGGTCTATATATACACACACGTATATATATATATATATATATATATGCATACATATATATATATTATATATATATATATTTAATGCTTGGATCTGGGGATGTCGTAAGGCATGAAGCCTCGGTCGGTATTCCGTCGCCGCTGGGCAAAAGGTTGAAAAAGTGGTGCTAAAGAAACAGAAGCCCTCCTGCCATCCTGGACCTGAGGGTTTAGGGTTTAGGGTTTAGGGTTTAGGGTTTAGGGTTTAGGGTGTTTCGGGCAGGGTTGAAGTTGTTGTAAGAATTTCGGGCCTCCTCCTACCGCCCGCACTGCAGAGTGACCTCTTAAGCCACTTCTTGCCATGCCGGTGCACTCCAATGAAGCACAGAAACAAGAATGCAGTCTGCAAAGCCGGGTCTCGACGGGTCGCGGTACGTCTCCCCCCAAGGACTGGAACCCTAAACCTAAACCTAAACCTTACAACCGTTCCCTCCTCCTCTGCCCCCGTCACCTGCTGCGAGCCGGCAGGCGACGTCTCAGCGCTGGTCTCCAATGGCTGTCGTATCTGGGAGAGCCAAAAGGGTTTAGGGTTTAGGGTTCAGGGTACTTGCGCCCTCTCACTCACGTTGGAACCAATGGGTGTCCAGAAACTGTTGGGGGGAAAATTCCCAAGCTGAGCAGAGACCTCTACACCCTAAACCCTAAACCCTACACCCTATACCCTAAACCCTAAACCCTAAACCCTCTTATGAAACCCAAATACAAGATCCACGCCTCGGCCTCCTCCACGAAGGAGATTTTCTTGGCCTGGCCCAAGGTGTTTCTGCGGTCTTAGGGTTGCAGGGTTTAGGGTTTAGGGTTTAGGGTTTAGGGTTTAGGGTTGCAGGGTTTAGGGTTTAGGGTGCAGGGTTCTCGGGCCCTCAACCCTAAATAGACTCTGAGAACCCTCAACCCTCAAGCATCAACACTAACCCTAACCCCTAACCCCTAAACACGAAACCCTAAACCCTAAACCCTAAACCCTAAACCCTAAACCCCAAACTCAACCCTGAGAACAGAAAACCAAAAAGAAGCCGGGCCTGGCTGCCATTGGAGCTCTTGTTCTCGGCATCCTGCACCACCGTTTCTGAAAAAACCCAGAAAGTCGGAGCTCAACTCAACCTAAACCCTAAACCCTAAACCCTAAACCCTAAACCCTAAACCCTAAACCCTAAACCCTAAACCCTAAACCCTAAACCCTAAACCCTAAACCCTCAACCCTAACCTTACACCCCCCAAAAAAAGAAACAAAACCTATACACCCTTTTTGCCAAGGGCAACTAGGAACCCTGCGCCGCTACCGAAGGCAGGAACTACAGTACTTGGTGCGGGGTTTGGGGTTTAGGGTTTAGGGCTTATAGGGTTTACTCGGGTTTAAAGGGTTAGCGGTTTAGGGTTTAGGGTTTAGGGTTTAAAGGGTAAAGGGTTTAGGGTTTAGGGTTTAGGGCTAGGCTCCCCCCCCCCCCCGCCCCTGCGAGAGGGCCTCCCCACTGCTGCGCCAACTGCAGCTCAGCTCGCTGGTGACGTTGCTGGCCTCCGAGGAGCCTTGCTCCAGCAACCTCGGCCCCATCTGGGTGTTTAGGGTTTAGGGTTTAGGGTTTAGGGCTAGGGTTTAGGGTTTGGGGTTTAGGGTTTGGGGTTTAGGGTTCAGGGTTTAGGGTTTAGGGCTTGAGGTTGAGGGTTTAGGGTTGACCCTCAACCCTAAACCCTTGAGGGCTTCGGGCTCTGCCTTTAAGGGGCTTCTGGCTGAAGGCTTTGATCAGAATCAGGCTGCTGAGGTTCGGAGTTCAGTCTTGAAGCATATCAGGGATGTTCCCTACTACGAACGTAAGCCCTAGCTTCTGAAGCCCCAAAGCTTGTCAAGGGTGGGACTTAAGAAGTCGATATCAGGGCTCGCATCTCCACAGCCCGAAGACACATCCCTGAACCTTCGGTGCTGGCGGAGTTTACTAGGGGGGGGAGAGAGGGGGCAGGATGTGGGAAAATGTTGAATTTACTGGGGCTTGGCGGGGGGGCTTTCAAGGTGACCTAGTCAGCATCCGCACACTACCCCGCACAAAGTTGTTGGAGTCTAAGGTGTAGAGCTTAGACTGTGTCAGCTTGTGGTCGTCTCGAGAAAAAAAGCTTCTGCGCATGTCATACCTGGGTTGTTCTCTACATTCCAGGGCTCCCCCGTTTCTTGGAGGATCATTCTAAACGGACCGGCTGCTTTAAAGGCATTCAACAGCGGACCCTACTCAATGTAGGTAGACCAAACAGTCAGCAGAGTGCAAGCTTTAGGCCCCAGTGGTGCCACCCGAGCGGCAAGTTCTGCATCTGCGTGCGCGGGGAGAGTGGGCCCTTCGGCGACGCCTTATTGGAAAAACTCCCTAAGGTGTGGACAGCACGGACTGGGAGGTTCCCCCTTATACTAATAGTTCCTAAGAGTCCTTAATAGTTAGGGACTCTAGTACCCCCCCCCCCCCCCCGACTATTATCCATATTCAGGGCTGCTGGTAGAAGGGGGAACATCCCAAACGGTACAGTCTAAGAACCCGGCACCCTCATGCTGAACCCTGAATTGTTCGGGATGACTCCATTGATGTCGTCCCACCGAAGTGTGTCAACTTCTTTCGGGTCATGCGACAATTCGGCAATGCACCACTCTCAACAAAGTCAAAAAAAACCAAAAATCGCAACTCGGAGAAAAAAAACCTAACTTGGCGAGGGGAGGGGGAGGGACGGGGGGTTGGGGGGGTGGTACCCCAACCCGGGAACAGCATAACAAAGCCGCAAACCGCACCATGGAGTCTGAGGCATCCGGCCGGTGCTGTCAACCTGCCAACGAGGGCTCGTGTCTGTTGCGCATAGAGGGCCCCCCCCTCCCCCCAACCTCCTCCCCAATTTCCGTCTGAAATCTAAACCCTAACCCTAAAGCCTATAGCTTTACAAACCCTAAACCCTAAACCCTAAACCCTAAACCCTCAACCCTCAACCCTCAACCCTAAACCCGAAAAAAACGGAACCTTGAACCACATCCCTTGGCTGGCCTGGCTTCATGCCCAGCCGATCCTTGCAAAGAGCCGAGGGAATGCACAAAAGGTCGGTTTAGGGTATAGGGTATAGGGTATAGGGTTTAGGGTTTAGGGTTTAGGGTTTAGGGTTTTATGGTGGACCCTTAGGCTCAAAAAAAACCCAGAAGCCTTTATAGCGAGGCCTTTCGGCACAAAAAACCTTGGAGCCTCTTAGGGAAACTTAGGGAGACTTAAGGGATCGGTGGAACCCCCGACCCAAGAAGTCCATTTCTGCTTATGAGGTTTTCCAAGGGCCATGACACAAGAGGGCTCCTCCAATCCGCTTTCTAAACCCACCCTAAGCTGGCAAGACTCCCGCACCAGCCAAAGAAAAACAACGCTCGTGTAAACATGTTAACATGGGTGTTGATCTGATTGGGGGTCAAATTAAATTCCCACCAGTCAACCCAAGAACTGCCCCACTCTCCCCCAAAAAAGGGTGTGTTAGAAGAGAACCAGCAACCCTTCAAAACACGTAAGGATACTGCTGGCCTCCTGCACACAACGCCCCTAAACTTCAAGGCCCTACGTGCTGTCCACAGCAAGCCCAAACACTGTCAGCAAGACCGAACCCACAGCCGAAATCCCATGAAGCTAAATCTAAGAAGTCTCTGTCTCCCCCTGCACTCAAGACGCCTTGCACTCGAGCACCCCCCTTCCCCCCCCCCCCCCCACCACCAAAAAAAATAGAGCTAAAAAGCCCAAACCCACGTTCTAGGGTCGAATTGTGTGTCGCTTGGTGGGGGCTGTAAATCTTTAATCTTTGTCTTCTGGGAGCATCAGTGACATGGCAAGGACTATGGGGGAAATGCATGGGGGAGTTTCAGGTTTTTTGGTAACGGCCACCACAATGTTTAAGCAGCAGCAATGCTACATGACAGGGGTTTAGAGAGCTCAGGGTTTAGGGCTTAGGGAGCGTGAGGTTTGTTCGAAGTACAGAGAGTGCGAGGTTTAGGTGCCAGGGTCTACAGATCAATAAGGGGTTTCAGACCAATTTGTGGGTTCA
>CAJNDS010000540.1:102500-116610 GCA_905221605.1 Symbiodinium natans
TAAAATTATTAAAATTATTAAAATTATTAAAATTATTAATTTCTGCCCTGAGAGGCTCCCGGAAAATTAAAATTATCAAAATTATTAAAATTATGAAAATTATTAAAATTATTAAAAATATTAATTTCTGCCCTGGGAGGCTCCCGGAAAATTAAAATTATTAAAATTATTAAAATTATTAAAATTATCAATTTCTGCCCTGAGAGGCTCCCGGAAAATTAAAATTATTAAAATTATTAAAATTATTAAAATTATTAAAATTATTAAAATTATTAAAAATATTAATTTCTGCCCTGGGAGGCTCCCGGAAAATTAAAATTATTAAAATTATTAAAATTATTAAAATTATTAAAATTATTAAAATTATTAAAATTATTAAAATTATTAAAATTATTAAAATTATTAATTTCTGCCCTGAGAGACCCCCGGAAAATTAAAATTATTAAAATTATTAAAATTGTTGAAATTATTAAAATTATTGAATTTTAATTATTAATGGTTTCATAATTTCAATAATTGTAACAATTTTAATAATTTTTAATAATTTTAATAATTTTAAAAATTTTAATGATTTTAATTTTCCGGGAGCCTCTCAGGGCAGAAAATAATAATTTTAATATTTTTAATAATTTTAATAATTTTAATAATTTTAATAATTTTAATAATTTTAATAATTTCAATTTTCCGGGAGCCTCTCAGGGCAGAAATTAATAATTTTAATAATTTTAATAATTTTAATAATTTTAATTTTCGGGGAGCCTCTCAGGGCAGAAATTAATAATTTTAATAATTTTAATAATTTTTAATAATTTTAATAATTTTAATTTTCCGGGAGCCTCTCAGGGCAGAAATTAATAATTTCAATAATTTTAATAATTTTAATAATTTTAATTTTCCGGGAGCCTCTCAGGGCAGACATTAATAATTTTAATAATTTTAATAATTTTGATATTTTTTCTAATTTTAATTTTCAGGGAGCCTCTCAGGGCAGAAAATAATAATTTTAATAATTTTAATAATTTTAATAATTTTAATAATTTTAATAATTTTAATAATTTAATAATTTTAATAATTTTAATAATTTTAATAATTTTAATTTTCCGGGAGCCTCTCAGGGCAGAAATTAATAATTTTAATAATTTTAATAATTTTAATAATTTTAATTTTCCGGGAGCCTCTCAGGGCAGAAATTAATAATTTTAATAATTTTAATAATTTTAATAATTTTAATAATTTTAATAATTTTAATAATTTTAATAATTTTAATAATTTTAATAATTTTAATATTTTTAATGTTCCGGGAGCCTCTCAGGGCAGAAAATAATAATTTTAATAATTTTAATAATTTTAATAATTTTAATAATTTTAATAATTTTAATAATTTTAAATGTACTCTTTTAGCTTAGAATCAGTAAAAACTGAAAATTTGCTCAAAGAATCCTACAACATAGTAAAAAATCGCAAAAATTGACCAATTTTGGGGGCCCGTGTAGTATAAAGAATCCTACAACATAGTAAAAAATCGCAAAAATTGACCAATTTTGGGGGCCCGTGTAGTATAAAATCAAATAAAAAACGGTACGTGAGAATGCCTTCAGATGCAGGAGAAAAGAGTACCCAGAAACCGCGGTATCATCTCCAAAAAATGACAAAAACACACCGTACTCTCCTACGCGATCCTACGCGCTATCCTGCATTCCTTCCTCTTTGTCTTTGGTTTGGAAAAGAAAGGAACGGCTACCAGCCTCCCTCCCGACTTACATCTTTACATTCTCTTGTTTCGTCCTGCTCACCCGGAAAGAAGGTCTGCCTCCAGTCTTTCCTCGCCTCCCTGCTCACTATTATGAGTTCCTTTCACTTCTCTTCTGTTGCTTACATTCTTCTCAAAAGTGTGAAAGGTGCGGGGGACATCCCTTTCACTTTGTCTCTTCTGGGGAAATTCCCAATTGCAGGAGGCCCTCTCTCCTTGTCTTTGTTCTGTGTTCATATAGGGAATGAAGATAGAAGATGAATAAATAAGAAAGAATCAAGTCTATAATGTCATCTATCCGTGTCTCTTGTGATTTCTTCAATTCCTATCTCTGCAGATTCTTCAAAATGGAAGGCGGACTTCTTCCTCCAACCAAAAGCGACCTTCTCAAAAAGAAGACAAGAGACGAACATCAATCACCGGAACCTGACTCCTAATCTCCTGTGTTTCCTTGCCTCTTTCCTCCTATTCTCTCTTCCTTTCTTCTCTCCCGGTGCTTACATTCCCATCAACATGAAAATTGAGGGGGCAGCGCATCCCTTTCCTTTCCCCATCAAAGAAAGGCTGCCTTCCTATCCGCGTATGTTCTTCCCTCTTCCTTCCGAAAAGACTATAAGAGGTAGGGGTAAACAGAATGAAAGAGGAGTCTCCTGTTGCTTTCCGACTACCTTCTCACCACAAAAAGGAACCTTCCCACTCTTCCCTACTTTCTTTCGTTTATCTTTTTGGACTTTACGTTTCCCGCTGAGAAAATGAGACGTTTCCCACTGAGAAAATGAGACAATGATGACAATAAGGAAAAAAGATCACCTGCCGTATTTTCAGACCTGTCCCTGCATCTTTTCCTTTACATCGCAGATTGAGAAAAGCAAAAAAGTCAGAGGTAAGAATCCCTTTCCCTACCTTTCCCAGTACATTCCTTGTGCTTTCCATGTTCTTTGGAATTGCTTTGTTCTTCAGCAAGGAAAAGCGCAACTTCCCTCTCAATTTCATGTTTCCATTTCTCCGATGTCTTTTTCATTCAAGAAGCAAGCGGAGGGGCTGCCTCCTGTGTTTCCTTGCCTCTTTCCTCGCTATTATCTTTTCCTTTCTCTTCTCTCTTGGTGCTTACATTCTTATGAAAAACGTGAAAGTTGTGGGGGCATCCCTTTCGCTTTCTCTCTTCTGGGGAAATTCCCAATTGCAGGGGGCTCTCTCTCCTTGTCTGTCTTCTTTTCTCATACATAGGGAAAGGAGAAAGAAGATGAAGAACTAGGAAAGAATCATTTCCACACATTCCTCTATTCCTACTGTCTGGAGATTGGCAAGCTTTCGGAAGCTCTGGTCTCTAGCCACGCCTGACCAAAGTCAACTTCCCGTGCGTGAGGGCCATATGTGAGGGGCCAGGAGGGGGGCAGAAAGTCCGGAATATGGTAGTGTTTCGAGTTTCAAATTCGTTTCCATAGTTTCAAATTAGTCTCAAGTCAGTTTCAAACTAGTTTCAAAATCCAGTTGAAATATCGCTGTTAAGGAGGAGCTGCAATTTCTGTCCGCGCTTGTTGAAAACCAGAACCTCTAGAGATTCCTGCATTTTTTGCAATTGCGCGTAGACAAACGCAGGTTCCTCCTAACAACGAATTCGCAACTGGATTTTGAAACTGTTTTGCAACTAGTCTGAAACTACAGAAACGAATTTGAAACTTGAAGAACGCAGCATTTCTGCTCCCTGGCGCTTGGCCACGCCCAAGCAAGAGGAGGCTAGAAGCCGCGGCTCGCGAAACCAGCAACAACTCTTGCCAAGGCAGCCACGCAATCACAAGTCAGTAAATTATCTTGTCTGAGACTGTGTCTCTTCTGAGTTGTTCTATTCCTTTCTCTGCATCCTTTCTTCTTCTCACTTGTCCTTTCACTTTTCTTTTGTCTCTTCTCACTCCAACCAAAAGGGAAATCGCAAGGGAGTCATATAGGAAAGGAGACAACGTGAAGAAATAAGAAAGAATCATTTCCATATTGTCCCCTATTCCTGTCTCTAAATCTGCAGATTTTTCAGAATGGAAGGAGGGCTTCTTTCTCCCTCTCACTTTTCCTTTCGCTTTTTTTTTATATTTTCTCACTCCAACCAAGCAGACAAGGGAGAGGGGTGAGAGATAGAACGCCCTTTACCTTCTCAAAACATAGAGAGGTGACGAAAATCAATCACGGAAACCTATCCTGCCTTCCTTCCTCTTTGTCTTTGGTTCGGAAAAGAAAGGAACGGCTACCAGCCTCCCTCCCGACTTACATCTTTACATTCTCTTGTTTCGTCCTGCTCAACCGGAAAGAAGGTCTGCCTCCAGTCTTTCCTCGCCTCCCTGCTCACTATTATGAGTTCCTTTCTCTTCTCTTCTGTTGCTTACATTCTTCTCAAAAGTGTGAAAGGTGCGGGGGACATCCCTTTCACTTTGTCTCTTCTGGGGAAATTCCCAATTGCAGGAGGCTCTCTCTCCTTGTCTTTGTTCTGTGTTCATATAGGGAATGAAGATAGAAGATGAATAAAGAAAACAGAATCAAGTCTATAATGTCCTCTATCCGTGTCTCTTGTGATTTCTTCAATTCCTATCTCTGCAGATTCTTCAAAATGGAAGGCGGACTTCTTCCTCCAACCAAAAGCGACCTTCTCAAAAAGAAGACAAGAGACGAACATCAATCACCGGAACCTGACTCCTAATCTCCTGTGTTTCCTTGCCTCTTTCCTCGCTATTCTCTCTGCCTTTCTTCTCTCCCGGTGCTTACATTCCCATCAACATGAAAATTGAGGGGGCAGCGCATCCCTTTCCTTTCCCCATCAAAGAAAGGCTGCCTTCCTATCCGCGTATGTTCTTCCCTCTTCCTTCCGAAAAGACTATAAGAGGTAGGGGTAAACAGAATGAGAGGAGTCTCCTGTTGCTTTCCGACTACCTTCTCACCACAAAAAGGAACCTTCCCACTCTTCCCTACTTTCTTTCTTTTATCTTTTTGCACTTTACGTTTCCCGCTGAGAAAATGAAACGTTTCCCACTGAGAAAAAGAGACAATGATGACAATAAGGAAAAAAAGATCACCTGCCTGTATTTTCAGACCTGTCCGCTGCATCTTTTCCCTTTACATCGCAGATTGAAGGAAAGCAAAAAAAGGGAAGAATCCCTTTCCCTACCTTTCCCAGTACATTCCTTGTGCTTTCCATGTTCTTTGGAATTGCTTTGTTCTTCAGCAAGGAAAAGCGCAACTTCCCTCTCAATTTCATGTTTCCATTTCTCCGATGTCTTTTTCATTCAAGAAGCAAGCGGAGGGGCTGCCTCCTGTGTTTCCTTGCCTCCTTCCTCGCTATTCTCTTTTCCTTTCTCTTCTCTCTTGGTGCTTACATTCTTATGAAAAAACGTGAAAGTTGTGGGGGCATCCCTTTCGCTTTCTCTCTTCTGGGGAAATTCCCAATCGCAGGGGGCTCTCTCTCCTTGTCTGTCTTCTTTTCTCATACATAGGGAAAGGAGAAAGAAGATGAAGAACTAGGAAAGAATCATTTCCACACATTCCTCTATTCCTACTGTCCGGAGATTGGCAAGCTTTCGGAAGCTCTGGTCTCTAGTCACGCCTGACCAAAGTCAACTTCCCGTGCGTGAGGGCCATATGTGAGGGGCCAGGAGGGGGGCAGAAAGCGGAATATGGTAGTGTTTCGAGTTTCAAATTCGTTTCCATAGTTTCAAATTAGTCTCAAGTCAGTTTCAAACTAGTTTCAAAATCCAGTTGAAATATCGCTGTTAAGGAGGAGCTGCAATTTCTGTCCGCGCTTGTTGAAAACCAGAACTTCTGCATGTTTTGCAATTGCGCGTAGAAAAACGCAGTTTCCCCTTAACAACGATTTTGCAACTGGATTTTGAAACTATTTTGCAACTAGTCTCTACAGAAACGAATTTGAAACTTGAAAAACGCAGCATTTCTGCTCCCTGGCGCTTGGCCACGCCCAAGCAAGAGGAGGCCAGAAGCTGCGGCTCGCGAAACACGTCTGGATCGAAAAGTGCACCTCCGACTTTCTTCCCAAAAGCCATTCCAGCAACAACTCTTGCCAAGGCAGCCACGCAATCACAAGTCAGCAAATTATCTTGTCTGAGACTGTGTCTCTTCTGAGTTGTTCTATTCCTATCTCTGCGTCCTTTCTCCTTCTCACTTGTCCTTTCACTTTTCTTTTGTCTCTTCTCACTCCAACCAAAAGGGAAATCGCAAGGGAGTCATATAGGGAAAGGAGACAACGTGAAGAAATAAGAAAGAATCATTTCCATATTGTCCCCTATTCCTGTCTCTAAATCTGCAGATTTTTCAGAATGGAAGGAGGGCTTCTTTCTCCCTCTCACTTTTCCTTTCGCTTTTTTTATATTTTCTCACTCCAACCAAGAAGACAAGGGAGAGGGGTGAGAGATAGAACGCCCTTTACCTTCTCAAAACATAGAGAGGTGACGAAAATCAATCACGGAAACCTATCCTGCCTTCCTTCCTCTTTGTCTTTGGTTCGGAAAAGAAAGGAACGGCTACCAGCCTCCCTCCCGACTTACATCTTACATTCTCTTGTTTTCGTCCTGCTCAACCGGAAAGAAGGTCTGCCTCCAGTCTTTCCTCGCCTCCCTGCTCACTATTATGAGTTCCTTTCTCTTCTCTTCTGTTGCTTACATTCTTCTCAAAAGTGTGAAAGGTGCGGGGGACATCCCTTTCACTTTGTCTCTTCTGGGGAAATTCCCAATTGCAGGAGGCTCTCTCTCCTTGTCTTTGTTCTGTGTTCATATAGGGAAAGAAGAAAGAAGATGAATGAATAAGAAAGAATCATGTCTATAATGTCCTCTATCCGTGTCTCTTGTGATTTCTTCAATTCCTATCTCTGCAGATTCTTCAAAATGGAAGGCGGACTTCTTCCTCCAACCAAAAGCGACCTTCTCAAAAAGAAGACAAGAGACGAACATCAATCACCGGAACCTGACTCCTAATCTCATGTGTTTCCTTGCCTCTTTCCTCGCTATTCTCTCTTCCTTTCTTCACTCCTGGTGCTTACATTCTTATCAACATGAAAATTGAGGGGGCAGTGCATCCCTTTCCTTTTCCCCATCAAAGAAAGGCTGCCTTCCTATCCGCGTATGTTCTTCCCTCTTGCTTCCCAAAAAGACTATAAGAGGTAGGGATAAACAGAATGAAAGAGGAGTCTCCTGTTGCTTTCCGACTACCTTCTCACCACAAAAAGGAACCTTCCAACTCTTCCCTACTTTCTTTCTTTTATCTTTTTGCACTTTACGTTTCCCGCTGAGAAAATGAGACGTTTCCCACTGAGAAAAAGAGACAATGATGACAATAAGGAAAAAAGATCACCTGCCTGTATTTTCAGACCTGTCCGCTGCATCTTTTCCCTTTACATCGCAGATTGAAGGAAAGCAAAAAAGTCAGAGGGAAGAATCCCTTTCCCTACCTTTCCCAGTTCATTCCTTGTGCTTTCCATGTTCTTTGGAATTGCTTTGTTCTTCAGCAAGGAAAAGCGCAACTTCCCTCTCAATTTCATGTTTCCATTTCTCCGATGTCTTTTTCATTCAAGAAGCAAGCGGAGGGGCTGCCTCCTGTGTTTCCTTGCCTCTTTCCTCGCTATTCTCTTTTCCTTTCTCTTCTCTCTTGGTGCTTACATTCTTCTCAAAAACGTGAAAGTTGTGGGGGCATCCCTTTCGCTTTCTCTCTTCTGGGGAAATTCCCAATTGCAGGGGGCTCTCTCTCCTTGTCTGTCTTCTTTTCTCATACATAGGGAAAGGAGAAAGAAGATGAAGAACTAGGAAAGAATCATTTCCACACATTCCTCTATTCCTACTGTCCGGAGATTGGCAAGCTTTCGGAAGCTCTGGTCTCTAGTCACGCCTGACCAAAGTCAACTTCCCGTGCGTGAGGGCCATATGTGAGGGGCCAGGAGGGGGGCAGAAAGCGGAATATGGTAGTGTTTCGAGTTTCAAATTCGTTTCCATAGTTTCAAATTAGTCTCAAGTCAGTTTCAAACTAGTTTCAAAATCCAGTTGAAATATCGCTGTTAAGGAGGAGCTGCAATTTCTGTCCGCGCTTGTTGAAAACCAGAACTTCTGCATGTTTTGCAATTGCGCGTAGAAAAACGCAGTTCCCCTTAACAACGAATTCGCAACTGGATTTTGAAACTGTTTTGCAACTAGTCTGAAACTACAGAAACGAATTTGAAACTTGAAGAACGCAGCATTTCTGCTCCCTGGCGCTTGGCCACGCCCAAGCAAGAGGAGGCTAGAAGCCGCGGCTCGCGAAACCAGCAACAACTCTTGCCAAGGCAGCCACGCAATCACAAGTCAGTAAATTATCTTGTCTGAGACTGTGTCTCTTCTGAGTTGTTCTATTCCTTTCTCTGCATCCTTTCTTCTTCTCACTTGTCCTTTCACTTTTCTTTTGTCTCTTCTCACTCCAACCAAAAGGGAAATCGCAAGGGAGTCATATAGGGAAAGGAGACAACGTGAAGAAATAAGAAAGAATCATTTCCATATTGTCCCCTATTCCTGTCTCTAAATCTGCAGATTTTTCAGAATGGAAGGAGGGCTTCTTTCTCCCTCTCACTTTTCCTTTCGCTTTTTTTTATATTTTCTCACTCCAACCAAGAAGACAAGGGAGAGGGGTGAGAGATAGAACGCCCTTTACCTTCTCAAAACATAGAGAGGTGACGAAAATCAATCACGGAAACCTATCCTGCCTTCCTTCCTCTTTGTCTTTGGTTCGGAAAAGAAAGGAACGGCTACCAGCCTCCCTCCCGACTTACATCTTACATTCTCTTGTTTCGTCCTGCTCAACCGGAAAGAAGGTCTGCCTCCAGTCTTTCCTCGCCTCCCTGCTCACTATTATGAGTTCCTTTCTCTTCTCTTCTGTTGCTTACATTCTTCTCAAAAGTGTGAAAGGTGCGGGGGACATCCCTTTCACTTTGTCTCTTCTGGGGAAATTCCCAATTGCAGGAGGCTCTCTCTCCTTGTCTTTGTTCTGTGTTCATATAGGGAAAGAAGAAAGAAGATGAATGAATAAGAAAGAATCATGTCTATAATGTCCTCTATCCGTGTCTCTTGTGATTTCTTCAATTCCTATCTCTGCAGATTCTTCAAAATGGAAGGCGGACTTCTTCCTCCAACCAAAAGCGACCTTCTCAAAAAGAAGACAAGAGACGAACATCAATCACCGGAACCTGACTCCTAATCTCATGTGTTTCCTTGCCTCTTTCCTCGCTATTCTCTCTTCCTTTCTTCTCTCCTGGTGCTTACATTCTTATCAACATGAAAATTGAGGGGGCAGTGCATCCCTTTCCTTTTCCCCATCAAAGAAAGGCTGCCTTCCTATCCGCGTATGTTCTTCCCTCTTGCTTCCCAAAAAAACTATAAGAGGTAGGGATAAACAGAATGAAAGAGGAGTCTCCTGTTGCTTTCCGACTACCTTCTCACCACAAAAAGGAACCTTCCAACTCTTCCCTACTTTCTTTCATCTTTTTGCACTTTACGTTTCCCGCTGAGAAAATGAGACGTTTCCCACTGAGAAAAAGAGACAATGATGACAATAAGGAAAAAAGATCACCTGCCTGTATTTTCAGACCTGTCCGCTGCATCTTTCCCTTTACATCGCAGATTGAAGGAAAGCAAAAAAGTCAGGGGAAGAATCCCTTTCCCTACCTTTCCCAGTACATTCCTTGTGCTTTCCATGTTCTTTGGAATTGCTTTGTTCTTCAGCAAGGAAAAGCGCAACTTCCCTCTCAATTTCATGTTTCCATTTCTCCGATGTCTTTTTCATTCAAGAAGCAAGCGGAGGGGCTGCCTCCTGTGTTTCCTTGCCTCTTTCCTCGCTATTCTCTTTTCCTTTCTCTTCTCTTTTGGTGCTTACATTCTTCTCAAAAACGTGAAAGTTGCGGGGGCATCCCTTTCGCTTTCTCTTCTGGGGAAATTCCTAATTGCAGGGGGCTCTCTCCTTGTCTGTCTTCTTTTCTCATACATAGGGAAAGGAGAAAGAAGATGAAGAACTAGGAAAGAATCATTTCCACACATTCCTCAATTCCTACTGTCCGGAGATTGGCAAGCTTTCGGAAGCTCTGGTCTCTAGTCACGCCTGACCAAAGTCAACTTCCCGTGCGTGAGGGCCATATGTGAGGGGCCAGGAGGGGGGCAGAAAGTCCGGAATATGGTAGTGTTTCGAGTTTCAAATTCGTTTCCATAGTTTCAAATTAGTCTCAAGTCAGTTTCAAACTAGTTTCAAAATCCAGTTGAAATATCGCTGTTAAGGAGGAGCTGCAATTTCTGTCCGCGCTTGTTGAAAACCAGAACTTCTGCATGTTTTGCAATTGCGCGTAGAAAAACGCAGTTTCCCCTTAACAACGATTTTGCAACTGGATTTTGAAACTATTTTGCAACTAGTCTGAAACTACAGAAACGAATTTGAAACTTGAAAAACGCAGCATTTCTGCTCCCTGGCGCTTGGCCACGCCCAAGCAAGAGGAGGCCAGAAGCTGCGGCTCGCGAAACACGCCTGGATCGAAAAGTGCACCTCCGACTTTCTTCCCAAAAGCCATTCCAGCAACAACTCTTGCCAAGGCAGCCACGCAATCACAAGTCAGCAAATTATCTTGTCTGAGACTGTGTCTCTTCTGAGTTGTTTCTATTCCTATCTCTGCGTCCTTTCTCCTTCTCACTTTTCCTTTCACTTTTCTTTTGTCTCTTCTCACTCCAACCAAAAGGGAAATCGCAAGGGAGTCATATAGGGAAAGGAGACAACGTGAAGAAATAAGAAAGAATCATTTCCATATTGTCCCCTATTCCTGTCTCTAAATCTGTAGATTTTTCAGAATGGAAGGAGGGCTTCTTTCTCCCTCTCACTTTTCCTTTCGCTTTTCTTTATATTTTCTCACTCCAACCAAAAAGACAAGGGAGAGAGGTGGGAGATATAAAGCCCTTTACCTTCCCAAAACAGAGAAAAGTGACGAGAATCAATCAGGGAAACCTGGCTCCTAATCTCCTCGGTTTCCGCTCTTTCCTCGTTATTCTCTCTTCCTTTCTTCTCTGCTGGCGCTTGCATTCTTATCAAAATATGAAAGTTGCGGGGGCATCCCTTTCACTTTCTCCCTTCTACGGGCACTTCACTCCTTTTTTCCCACTATCTTCTTCGATCTTCCTTCCGAAAAAATTCGAAAAGGAAGCGATAGACCAGGGTGAAGGAGCAGTTTCCATCTTCGTTCCCGGCACCTTCTTATTCGTTCTTCTCTCTTATTATCTCTTTGTTTCTTTTCTTCCGCCCAAAACAGGAATTGCCGCAGGGCTCTCTCTCCTAATCTTTCTTCTTTACTCATATGGGAATGATAAAGAAGAAGAAATGAGAAAGAATCATGAGCTCTTCTTTTCGTATCTCTTCAGCATTTTCAGCATGGAAGGCGGGCCAGAGGCGAGAGAGTGCAAAGGCAAGAGACGCGAGAGATCAATGGGGACAAGCGAAGGGACGTGCGGGGAAAGGAGGGACAGCCCGGTCGAGACAAGCTCCCGAGAACCTGCGTGCAGGCAGGTGATCTTTCTTCACTTATCTTCATCATTGTCTCATTTTCTTAGTGGGAAACGTAGAATGCAAACAAGATAAACGAAAGTCAAGGGAAGAAAGAGAAGGGTTCCTTTTTGTGGTGAGAAGGTAGTCGGAAAGCAAAAGGAGACTCCTCTTTCATTCTGTTTATCCCTGCCTCTTATAGTCTTTTTCGGAAGGAAGAGAAAAGAAAATATGCGGATAGGAAGGGAGCCTTTCTTCGATGGGAAAAGTGAAAGAAATGCCCCCGCACCTGTCACACAAAGCAACAGAAGAGAAAAGAAAGGAAGTTATAACAGTGCAGAAGGAGGCAAGGAAACACTAGAGGCCGCCCTTCTTCTGTCCGTTTGAGCGTGACGAAACAAAAGAAATGGAAAGATGAAAGTCGGGAGGGGGGCTGGTAGCTGTTCCTTTCTTTTCCGAACCAGGATTCCAGGATAGCGAAGGAAATAGTAGGGAAAGGCCCTCTTTCTTCTTTCGTGTTTATTTATGTCTGCACTGTGCAAAGAAAAGAAGGCGGGGACAGGCCGTTTAGAAATGAAAGCAGGCGATCTTTTCATCCATTTTGGTCACCTTTCTATTTATTGAGCTGTAAGGGGCTCTCTATCTCTCACCTCTCTCCCTTGTCTTCTCCTTCTGCTTGGAGTGAGAAAAGAAAAGTGAAAGGAAAAGTGAGAGGGAAAATGAAGCCCTCCTTCCATTCTGAAAAATCAGCAGAGATAGGAATAGAAGAACTCCGAAGATAGGAACACAGGAACGTCTGCACATGATTCTTTCTTTTTCCTCCTTTTCTTTCTAGATTCTGGGTTTAGGAGTTAGAGTTTAGGAAATACGGTATAGAGTTTCTTGTGTAGGGTTTTAGAGTGTACGAATTTGTGGTCAGGGTTCCGGGCTTAGGGTCTGAGATTGCAAGAGCCAAAACATTTATCAGTCCGAAATGAGTTGTCTAAGTGCGCATATGCGTGAGACGTTGTTGGAGAAGTAGCTGGGTTGTCTTGGATATGCTAAAACTGATTAATAATCCCAGGCGGTAGCTTCTAAATAGACCCTATTTTGCTCAGCCACGGGGGGGGGATGGTGTGTGGGGGTGGGGGGGGTGGCCGGTGGGGCGGGGCGGGGGGGGGGGGGGGTGGGGTGGGGAGGGTTGGGGGGGGGGGGGGTGGGGGGGTGGGGGGGGGCAATTTGGGGGGGGGGGGGGTCTGGCTTTGGTATGTTTTTAAAAGGGATGAGTTTACAGTATATGAATTTCAAAGGGGTCCATATGGTCTTAAACGGGATGAGCTTATATGAATTTAAATGGGATCCATACGACTCAAGAGGGATGAGCTTGTATGAATATATAAGGGGTTCATATGATGTTAAAAGGGACCCACATGATTTTAAAAAAGGGACGAGTTTGTATGAATTTGAAGGGGATCCATCTATCCCAACCAAGCCAGCCCGCAAAAAGCCATAATTCCGGGGGACCGAGCGTTTTACATTATACGGCATTCGGGCAGCTGTTGGACTACCCCCTTTGATGTTTGATTGCCTGGCCTCGGTACAAATGCTTTTTATAAGGAAATCTTAGCTTTGGGCCTGGCCTGGAGACTGAAGATTTCAGGGCCCGACAACCTCAGGCCTCAAGGTTTCAGGCTTTAAACCTTTGATCAGGCTCAGATCTTTGGTCTCTCAGGCTCAGTTCAGAAGCGATTGCTGGACAACAACGCCATTCAACAGCCTCGCCGAAAATTTGCATCCCCCGATTTTTTTCTCACAATTCCGGGGGACCTCCTCAAATAGACCCCCCTGAATAGTCTTTGGATTTTTTTTGCACAATTCTGGGGGGGGGGCACACTAATCAGGATACAACATTATCATCGGGGGTACTATATTCCCATTCAATCCCTATCAAGCGCTGTTAGTACAAGGGGGAACATCCCAAATCGTGCTAGTCATTTTCGGGCTTTTGGGGCTGAAGCTGCTGGGTAGTTTGGGGCCGTTTGAACCTTTAACCCAACACGCCTCCAGGACGGCCTGCCCTTGATTCTGGGCCTGGCGTTCCAGTACCGGCTCATGCCAGACAGACCCGGCCCTGGTCAGGGAAAAAGTTCTTACAGGTGTAGAGGGCTTTAAGGATTTTGTCTGCAACTCTTCTCGAGATGATGGCACACAACATGTATTTGGTAGGGTTCAGGGCTCAGTGCCCCTTGCGCCAGAGGAGTGCATGGGAGAGAAGTGTAGGCTGGGACCTCCCTCGAGGCTTCAAAGCTCAAAGCCCTCAGGAATACGCGACCTCTACTTCGCGTACGAGAACAACTACGGAGACTACGAGAAAATCTTCAAGCTCACAGGCAAGTTTCGGTAAGGATAAGGGTTTAGGATTTCCGGTGCCTACCCACATACCCTGCCGACAGGCATGCACATGATCACCGAGCTTGCGACAAAGCCCGGCACAAAGAGTTCAATGGTTCTACCGTGCCAACGGTTCTGTTGTTGTTACATACATCGTTGCCGAGCCATCCTTTTTGCACGATGTCCGAGGTTTACTGCGTATCAGTTTTTCAACGAGAAGCAGAAGATTGCAGAGGCTCCCATGAGCCCCAGACCCCGAAACACGTGCACCAAACCTCGATCCCACATGGTGAGGACATGCGATTGCACCTCAACGACTACTTCTCCAAGGCTTGACACTCTCTTTCTATTATCTGGGACAAGAAAGTTGCCTTTGCCCTCCTGTTTCCGTGAGCAGGGCAGGCATCTAGGCAGTTTCACTACAGGCGTCTAAAGGCCCAATCGCTCCATACCGAGCCCCCCCCC
>CAJNDS010000541.1:7500-116601 GCA_905221605.1 Symbiodinium natans
TGGCGCAGAAATATGGGCGTGAAGATGTGCTTCCGGCGCTGCGGGGCCAGCTGGCAGTGGTCCAGGCTATCCGGGGAGGTTGGGTGCCGTTAACGCCACAAGTGCGGGGTGCGCGGAGACCCGTCCCAGAGTGTCGTTTGGCCTTCAAGACGGCGAAGTTGGAAACCATCCCTATGGGTTTGAGTGCAGCGGAAAGGTCAGAGGACGACACGGATGCCGAGTCTGAGTCGGATGGATCGACCATCTCTTCTTGCAGCTCTAGCGTGTCCGAGGAGATGGAGGCCGAGGATGCCTGCTGCGACGAAGAAGATGATCAAATTTCAAGGGGTCAGCTCCTGCAAGATATGTACGTGGTGAACTGCCTGAGTGCTAGGTTTCACGCTGCTGTGATTTTGGACTGCGGGGTTGTGAGAAGGGCTTGCGCACCTTCCAAGGATATCGATGATTTGCACTGGCAGGTTTGGAAGGAGGACCCCTCCCTGAAAGCGACCCCCTTTGAGCCATGCAATCACTTGGCGTGCGCCCAGGTTTTGTGTGGTGGGTCCGGCGCGTAGTGCGCCCGGTGCAGTCAAAAGCTGCAGCGAGGAAATCTGGTGTGAGATCTGATCTCAGGGGGAGATCGGGGCAAACGTGTGTTTGCCAGGGACCTCAGGAGAGGTTTTCTGTGCGTGCGAGACATGGTCTCCTGCTTGCGAGCGCGTGCTTGCATTTGTCTAGTTACTGTAGTGTGAGTTGTTGCGTCAGTTCGGGCGTGCGCGTGCCTGCTCAGAGAGCTGCAGCGGGGAGATCTCGTGTGAGATCTGATCTCAGGGGGAGATCGAGGCAAACGTGTGTTTGCAGGGACCTCGTAGAGAGGTTTTTGTGAGTGTGAGACTTGGTCTCCTGCGTGCGAGAGTGTGCTTGCGTTGGTCTGGTAACTCTGTGTGAGTCGTTGCGGCAGTTCGGGCGTGCGCGTGCCTGTTCAGCTTGATTGAACCCGAGTGGGGCCAGCCAGCTTACTTGCTGTCTTGAGATTCTGTTGGTTTGCTTGTGCTCTGCTTTCCTTGATCTGCGATGGATTGCAAGCAGAAGTTCGGGGAACTGGTGGCGCAGGTGGGTTTGTGCGACCAGGTGAAGCAACGCCTCCAAAGCCGTGGGTTCACTACGGCGGCTGAGCTGTACTGGACACTACAGGGTGGTGCAGAGGAAACCTTCAGGGCCGTTCTGGAGTCTGCCGGAGTGGACATAGGGGCTGCTCCATCCGTGCTTCAATGTTTGGAAGCCGGCAGACTGAGACGCTTGCTCGCTGTTTGCAAAAGCCTGTGCGCGGAGCCGAACGCTGAGATCGGGACAGTTGCAGTAAACTCGGAGGCCTCCAACTTGCTGGGGGTCCCCCTGGGGCCTCAACTGGATGGGGCCAAGCTGAAGCAGCTCTGGAAGGCGTTTGAATCCAGCTATCCTGCGGAGGCGCTGGAATCGGATGGCCAGCCGTGCAAGCAACTCGTGCAGCAAATCATGTTGCAGAAGAAGAATGCCGAGCTGAAATTCATTCCTTGGAAGCAGATCTTGTCGGTGGTGCAGTATGATCGGGCTCGTCTTTCTTGCGCTGGCTCCAAGGAAAAATCCTTGCTGGGCCTGCTGGCGGATGCAACTGGACAAGTCGATCCGGCCGAGGTGGAGATTTCAGCTTCGCCGTTTGCGGTCCAGAAGGTGTTGTGTCTTCGGAGCGTTGCCTGGGCGCTTGTTGATTGGTGCCACCTGTCTTCCGGAAAAATTTTAGCGAACAAGTTCATGATGCTGTATCACCGTGTGGGCTTATCTGAGATGGGTCTGCGGCCGCCGACCCTGGCTGAAGCTGAGAGTGCCGATGCGGAGCTTTGCCGCCAGCTTAATGATCTGCTGGGCCAGGGTCACAGTTTGGACAAGGCAATCCACGAGGCGGTGGTGGTGCGGGATAGCCTTCGCATGTGGCTCCAGCCGCGCCCGAGGCTGCCGTCGGAAAAGAAGCGCTTTTCCCCCTACGGTGCGGAGTCAAAGGGGAAAGGTCGTGGCGCTGGCGGCAAGGGGCGTGGGGGCAAGGGTCGTGATGGAAAAGCGCGCCAGAAAGGCTTGTGTTTTGCTTTTCAGGCGCACACTCCCAGATTGCAAATTCCTCCATCAGTGTGAGTATTGCGGCAGCGGTGAGCATGGGAGATCGGCGTGCGAGAAGTTGTTGCAATTGGCCAAAGACGACTAGGGACAGCTCCTCACTCCTAGCATGGACCTGGTAGAGGGGAGTGAGGGAAGCATGCCTGTGTTGGAGCTAGTGGGCAAGGAACCTTGCCAGCCTGCAGACCCGGCGGCGTGCGCTGCGTATCATAGAGTGTTCTTCAAGGATGGGGGAGGCATCTTGAGTACACTGGACTGGCAGGTTCCACCTCCTTTCGCTCTATGTGATCCTCTGGCCTGTGTTAGATGTGCGATTTGGAGCTCAATGCCGGCAGATGCGTGCCGTAGGGCGGCAGCTCTACCGGGCAGAGTGTTGGAGCGGCCGTTTTTCTCAGATGAGGAGGTGCACACCATGCGGGCTTCCGTCTGCTCTGCGTTACATGTGGATTTGGATTGGGCAACGCAGCGTTTTGAGCTCACGCCGTACAAGCTGAACTTATTGGAGTCGCTGGCCAAGCGTATGGATGATCCGGATGTGCCCTTGTGCGAAGTGCTGAGACGTGGTGCGCCCACTGGTGTGCGTCGGCCGATCCCCCCATCGGGGGTGTGGCCGCTTCTCTCCGACCGAGAATGCAAGGAGGTGTGCGATGTTTGCGACTTGTGCTTGTGCACCGCCAATCACGCTTCAGCGGAGAGGGAACGTTCCAGAGTGCGCGAGTTGGTTCAGAAGGAGCTGGATCAGGGTTACATGGTTCACATTGAAGGGGGTCTGCCCGCAGTGCAGCAGCGTTTTCCGCCGGGCGAGTTGGCGATCGGCAAGCTGGGTGTGGTGACCTCTCCGGGCAAGGAGGACAGATTGATCGGCGACTCCAAGGCCAGTGGCGCCAGCCCTGCTGCTCGTTTCTGTGAGAGAGCGGAGGTTCCCTCCCTGTACTTATTCACGGCAGCGCTCAACCGGTTTGCAGCTTGGTGCGGCGGGGAAGTGGACTGCTCCGCTTGGGTTTTATTCTGCGTGGATGTTAAGGGAGCGCACAAGTCCATAAGAACTGCTGCAGAGGACGTGGGTTTCTCTGTCTTCTCTTTGGAGGGCGAATTTTACGCGTACGTGGTAAATCACTTTGGCGCCGCTTGGTCGGCTTACTGGTGGAGCCGTCTCTCTTCGCTTTTGATGCGGCTCATCCACATGCTCGTTCGCCACAAGCACCTCGGTGCGGTGTATGTGGACGACTTCTTACTTTTGCTGCCTCGGGCTGCGTTCGCAATGTTGGTTGTGCTTGTGCTAGCTATCCTGCAGATTTTGGAGGTGCCGCTGTCGTGGAAGAAGCTTGCCCTCGGAAACGACCTCACGTATTTGGGCTGGCGCCTGACTCTGATCTCGGGATTCTGGGCGGCGCTGCCGGAGAACAAGCAGGGCAAAGTGTTGCGGGAGTTGGCCTGGTGGCGACTACATCCACGTCGCGTCCCTCGCCGCGTTCTGGCGCAGCTGCTAGGCTTCTTGCTTTGGGCCACTCAGGTCCGACTTGCGTTGAGGGCCTTCCTTGCTCCGCTGTTCAAGCGACTGTCTGGCCTGGAGCGCACTTGCAGTGCCTGGGATGGGGTCAGCTCGAAGAGCTGTCTCTCTTGCTGGAGGACGGGCTTGTGGTTCAACGTGCTGCGTCGACGAGCGATGTCCAGAAGGGATGGAGGCTTTGCGAAATTGGCAAGCAGCCCGTCGGCTCGGTGGTGGAGGCGAAGAGGCTGCTTAGGCAGCCTCGCGTGTTGACCGGGAAAGTCTGGGTGCGCTTCTCTGTCTGGACGGCCAATGTGGACTTGGACCAGGTCTGTTTGGCAGCGATGTCAGTGTTGCAGAGGGCTTTCCGCGACAACTCTTTTTCTTGGGCTGGCGAGGTTGTCCTTAACAACGGAGCAGCAGATGCCTGGGCCGGGGCGTCCGTGGCCGGATTGGGAGGCTGGTTCTGCTCTGGTGGTCAGCTTTGGTGGTTCCACTTGGAAATTAAGGGTGGTCAGTTGCCTTCAGCCTGGGCCTGCCCAGAGAGGCTGCAGGAAGCGATTTGCGCGCTGGAGCTGTTGGCGCAGCTGGCGCTCGTCTTGGCGCGTGCAAAGATAGTTGGTGGGAAGTTCACGCACGCAGTTCGCCTGCGTCAGTTTGGAGACAACTTGGCGGTGGTGGCCTCGTGCAGCAAGGGCTTGTCTACTTCGGGTACTTTGTCGTTCGCTTTGATGACACTAGCAAGCGCTTGCTTGGATCTTGGTGTGACGTTGGACATGTCGCACATGGCGGGCGAGAGGAACGTGGAGGCGGACAGCCTGAGCCGGCTGAATGATCCAGAAAGTCCGGCGCCATCCCCGGAGTTGCAGTCCAAATTTGGCGTCTGGAACCGAGTGCGTCTGGATTTGGGTGAACTTCTTGAGCCTTGGGCGAAGTTTCTGGGGCGATCAAGTTCGCTGTAATGCTTCAATTCGGCACGTTGTTTCGAGTGTACTGCGTAGCGCTGTGCAGTCGCGCAGATTGTTGGGGGTATAGGGCGCGCCTGGGCAGAGCCAACCGGCAGTTCTTTGGGGCTTAGATGGGCCAGTTGGCTCTTGACTGTTGCCCGGCATTTCCTGCAAAAGGTTGGCGCGCCCCTCCCTTGTGTTGTGCATACGGGGTTCCGGAGAGTAGGTTTGGTGTAGAGGTGTTGGTGTTCCCGGTTCGGTTGGGTTTGGCAGAACACCGGCCCTCTCTCCACACCTACTCCTCCATACAGTGTACATTGTATGTGTGCGTGCTCGAGTTGAGTTGAACAGCTGAGCCTGTGCACTGTCGGTTTGGTCACACTGCAGTCTTGTCTGCAGAGTTTGCCTTGCGTTTTCCCACCCACCCACCCTGGTTGCTGAGCAGCTGGGTAGTGGGGCCGGGGCTTAGATGGGCCAGTTGGCTCTTGACTGTTGCCCGGCATTTCCTGCAAAAGGTTGGCGCGCCCCTCCCTTGTGTTGTGCATACGGGGTTCCGGAGAGTAGGTTTGGTGTAGAGAACGCGATCCATGTCGGCAAAGATTTTCGGCCAAATGTGGGTGCAGAGATCAATCTTTTCAGGCGCAGGAGGTGAGCTGCAGGTGCTGGGCGGTGTTGTGGCAAGGACGGCAAAGAAAGGGTCACGGGTCGATGGGCAAGTCCAGCAAGGAGACACGTGCCTCGACGCGACGGGAGCACAGGTGGCAGTGGCAGTAGCCGATTGCATCGATGCCGCGTTGACTGGCGTTGACAATGACAAGGTCTTTCAAGTGGCAGTTTCAGATCATGACCCTGCAGGCTGCTGCGGTTGCAGCGCTGCGGTGCCGTGTCCCTGAAGGTTATCGATGAATGATCGCTTGTCGAAGCTCGTAGCCGTGTTTTGCTAGTTGAAAAAGTGAAGCAAGCAAAACCGTTGTGCACGGGTGAGATGCGGGGCAAGAGGCAGGAGACGGACTGCTCGCGCCGAGGTGGGCTGAGCTTACTGTTAGCAGCTAACAGCCAGCGCGCCGCCGCTGCTTCGTCCAGCGTGCGAACACGGAGCGTCTGGTGTTGGTGTTCCGGGTTTGCCAGCGCACCGGCCCTCTCTCCATACCTACTCCTCCATACATAGCACTTTGCAAGTGTGCGTGTGTTGGTGTTCCCGGTTCGGTTGGGTTTGGCAGAACACCGGCCCTCTCTCCACACCTACTCCTCCATACATTGTACATTGTATGTGTGCGTGCTCGAGTTGAGTTTGAACAGCTGAGCCTGTGCACTGTCGGTTTGGTCACACTGCAGTCTTGTCTGCAGAGTTTGCCTTGCGTTTTCCCACCCACCCGCCCTGGTTGCTGAGCAGCTGGGTAGTGGGGCCGGGGCTTGGATGGGCCAGTTGGCTCTTGACTGTTGCCCGGCATTTCCTGCAAAAGGTTGGCGCGCCTCCCCCTTGTGTTGTGCGTACGGGGTTCTGGAGAGTAGGTTTGGTGTAGAGGCTCGAGTTGAGTTTGAACAGCTGAGCCTGTGCGCTGTCGGTTTGTTCACACTGCAGTCTTGACTGCAAAGTTTGCTTTGCGTTTTCCACCCAGCCACCCTGGTTGCTGAGCAGCTGGGTAGTGGGGCCGGGGCCACTTAGATGGGCCAGTTGGCTCTTGACTATTGCCCGGCATTTCCTGCAAAAGGTTGGCGCGCCCCCATCCCCTTGTGTTGTGCGTACGGAGTGCTAAAATTTTCAAATCCCTCTCCCACTCCGCCGACTGAACGATGCGCAGTTGTTTTCTTTTTCACTTGCACGTGTCATGTTCAGCCAGATGCCGCCTGCCACATGATTGCCATCCTTGGAAAAGTTCGAAGGTTGCGTTGCGTTGTGTAGCGAGATGGCAAGAACACCGGCCCTCTCTCCACATCTGCTCCTCCACACATAGTGCCTTGCAAGTGTGCGAGTTGAGCCAGAGCCTGTCATTGCGCGATTTGGTCATACTGGTCGGGTCGCGCTGGGGTAGGTGGGCTAATTGCCAGCGCGTGCCACTGACCCTCGGCTGCGCGTAAACGCTTGCCATTGCTTGAGCTGCGTGAAACTTTCCTGTGATTGTTCTTGATTCGATTCGTCAGTTTGCGTCCGCCCGCCCGCCCGCCCGGTTGCGGCTGCCGCCGAAAGCGAAGAGTGGATTCAAGTGCGGCTTTCTGCTGGGTAGTTTAGAAGCAGCGGTGTGCCCGAATGCATTTCTCCTGCGTAGGGGTAAAAACCGGCGCCTTGCGTGTGCGACATGCTTGGCGTCCAAACATCTTCCCTAAACCACTTCCCAGGGTTGGAGCGCAACAGGGCTGTAGTCTTGGCTGTTCTGGTTGGCTTGGGTCTACAGGCCAGCTCGTCTGTGTCGGGGGTGCCGGCTCGGGTTGGGTTTGGCAGCCCGGCTCTCGCTTGCGCGTGCTGCAAGTTTTGCTGCGCCCCATCTGCCACCCCCAGTGCGCCCATGCTGATACAGGACATGATTGTCTTGTAGTTGTTGTTGTTGCCACTGCTGCTACTGTTGGACATGTTACGCCAACATATGCCAACATGTTTGCTTCATTCCCGCGCCGTGAGAAAAAGAGCGATCGCTGTCATTCCCCGATGCTGGGGTGGCTGGAGTGTTTTCTGTTTTGACTGCCTGCGTCAACGACAGTCTGGCGTGCGCAGCAACGCCCCGCTTTGATTCACGATTGACAGGTAAATGTGCGTTGCGTTCTCTGGTAGTTTGGTGCTTGGCCTTCAGTGCTGTGCTCATGTTTGTGCTTTGGGCTTTGAATCTTATGCTTGCAGTAGCAGTGTGTGCTGCTGTGTAGGATGTCAGAGCAATCTTGTGCACGGTGATTTCTCCCAAGTTGGCAGCAAGTGAAAGGCCGGCGCCCGATGTAGCCGCGGATCCTATTCATCGGATTGATATCCAGCTTGAAGAAGGTCCTAGGTCCTACGTGTATTGCGCAGTTGTGGCCCGCCACATAGCGGCCGTGTCGGGGCCAAAATAGTAATTAGCTGTAATGCGCAAGGAACCGACGACCCAGCTCTTCAGGCGCTGGCGTGGGAGGAGAGCAAGGCGAGGACCTGTCCCTTCATCCAGAGACGCAACCTCTTGAGCGTGTCACATTGTTCAGGCAGATATGCGTCACGCAGCTGGGCTTGCAGAAGAGGCTGTCCGTCTTCGAGAAAAGACTTCCGCTGCTGTGGCAGCGGGAAAAGCATTGTGGTGAGATTCTGCCCGCTTTTCCATTGCGGCAGCTGACCTTAGGAGCTGACCCTAGGCGCTTGGCAGTGCAGTGCTTGCTGAAGGTTGCGAGTGCGCGGGCTACGTAAAGGTGCCGTGTGGCCTGACTTCTCATGACCAAGCAGTGGTTCGAACAACTGCGTCAATGGCTACAATGAGCTGCGCTTTCGTGGTAAAGCTGACAACTTGCGTGCGCAGGTCAGTGCGTGTAGGGCACCGGACGGCCGGCGTAGTGGGGGCTTTCGCGCGTCTGCGTGCAATACAATCGCTTGTGGTTGTGGATGTGAGCTCATTCTAGCTCTGCGCAACATAGGTTCCCGGTGCATCTGATCAGAGCTTCAGTTCGTGAGCGCGTCCACGCCTCCTTTTGTGGTGTGGTTGCGCTGTTGCTACACGCGACAGCGGC
This sequence comes from Symbiodinium natans, assembly GCA_905221605.1. Taxonomy (NCBI): domain Eukaryota; class Dinophyceae; order Suessiales; family Symbiodiniaceae; genus Symbiodinium; species Symbiodinium natans. The sequence continues at coordinate 15,745 of CAJNDS010000541.1, forward strand.
CCTCTCTATCTCGCATGCACGCCTTGTGTATAGTTGTGTGTGAAGAGCTGTCCAGCAGTCCGATCTTGGTTGGGGGTTGTCCGTGTTGGGCTGCTCTTGTGCAGCCAGTTGTCTTTGTTTTCCCGCCCGCCCGCCCTAAAAGTGGGTTGGGATGCCTGGAGGCTTATTTGGTTCTTTGCGCTCGGGTGCACATAATCCCAACGTCTGATAAAAAGGCCGCTTGTGTTCAGGCCATGCAGCAAAGTGGGATCGCTGAGCACGATGGTGTTTCTCGGTCTCTAAACTCTGCGTGCAGCAGGGATCCGACTGCTCCCTGCTTTGTTTTCTCTTTCCTTCGCTTTACTAGCTCGCGCAGGCCGGACGGCTGCCTTGGATAATTCGTCGCAAAAAGAAGGAGGGCGCCCTGCATGCTTCTATGTAGGAGGGATGTTTGAGTCTCTTTCTCTGCTGGGTTTTTCGTGCGTGAGGATCTTTCTTCGCTTGAGCAGACCGACCGCTGTTCAGCAAAACGTTTAAAAGTACCTCCTGGCGGGCAGAGTGGGTTTTGCTTCTTCAAATGCAGACTTTTTTTGGGCCCAAGCTTTTTTTTGTCGCCGCTTCATGCCAAACGAAATAATGATTCTAATGACGCGTTTTGATCCAGCTTGCGCGCATTTCCGGAAGTTCAGGAAGAAAGGTGACGACGATAGGAAACTTAGAGTTCGAACTGGAGGGTCTGGAAAGCCATGCAAGCCGCGGTTGGGATCATCGCTCTGCTTGTTTTGAGTGCTGAAGCGCAGCTGGGCGCCGACTTGTCGCGTGAGCAGCTCAAGCCGCTAACAGCCTTCCGCCAGCAACATCGTCGCCTGGTCCGTGCTGAGAGCTGTGTGGGGAAGTGAGAGCGTTTGGCTGCTTGCTGTGCGCAGGTCGATGGGCGCTTGTGCGCAGCCGCGTTTGTGCAGGATTCTTTGTTTAGTCGAAAAGGATGTCCCCATGTCGGCTGTGTCGTGAAAGTTGGTCAAAGCAATCGAGCAGTGATCGAGCTGTTAGCTTAGCAGAATCCGTGTATGTGTCTGTAAGTGTCCTGTGGGCGAAACTCTGGCCTTGTTGCAGGATAAGCACGTGTACGCAGGATGCACGGATGTGCTCTGCTCAGTGGAGGGCGACTTGCAGGGGTGCAGCTTGACGGGACTGACAAGTCCTCTGCTAACTGGCGTGCTGAGGCTCCGAGTCCCACTGGCTCCAGTGGCAGGCCTTGGTGTTACGTTGAGCCACAGGCGCATGCCCAGGGTTAATGAGTGGCCACGCGTTGCGCCCAGTTGCATGCGTCCCCTGTCACTTGACAACTCGTTCCTTGTTTAGTTGGTGGTCGGCGGCGTGGATTCTTGGGGCTATTGTGGTGCGATGGCTCGGACTTGTTTTTCGCTGGGGGTGCTGAAATGTGACTTCAGCCGTGTTCTCCAGCGCCAGGATGGCTTCTTGCTCCAAAAGTCGAGTTGAGACCTCTTGCTCTGAGGTGAAACGCTTGTTGTGTCAGTGGTGGATTACGATGCCCGTCGCGCGCTGGCCGCCGCCAATGTTGCGGCAGAAGTCCAGACCGTGCGATCCTTCGTGAGCAAGTTCACGAAAGCGCAGCGTGCTGCTGAGCAAACCTTGGACATGTGGGATACTCCCATTCGCAGTGTGCGAGCTCTGACTGGAGTGGAGTGTGCGAAGATTTCCCGTGTGCAGGTACCACCGTCGCTGCGCCGCGTAGGCGCTAGCTGGCGAGAGCGAGATCGACCCAGTTACCGTGATGCTCTGGTGAATGTGAGGGCCAACGTCCATTGCCGTGCGGCAGCTCCGTCCCTTACCCCTGTGCAGTTTTGTGCAGCAGAGTGCTCGATGCCGCTGAGTTTCTTTACAGTACGAACGTTGTATAAGAGAACGGTTTTCCGGCGCTGGGGTACCCGGAGTTTGTTAGCTGGGATTTGAGGCTCAAGGGAGCACGCTATATACCATTTAGACCAAACCCACATGAGCAAGGATGGTAATTCCGGCTGTGTCTTGGTAGGACATGTGCGTGCTGTAGTGTCAAAAACCCGGTACAGCGACGGGAAGCACCGAATTGCGATGCCGCTTATAGTAATCACAGCAGAAGCGTAGCCCTCCAGCCTCCAGCGCGACGCCCAAAGCGATGCTGTAGCGATACCTGTTTGGAAGACTTCAAATGACTTCAACAGTTTGCTGGCCGTTAACGCAAACCCTTGCAAAGCGACGGGTTGCAGGTGGCCCATAGCAAAAAACCATGCATAACCCTTGTAAGGCTGCTGGGAACAAGAAAAGCAATGGGGCCTATTTCTCCAAATTGGGGTTTGTTTTTTCAGAGTAGGCCTCGTGGGCATGTCTACATGGGTCATCCAGTTCATTTATACTCCGGGCCACCTCCCCCCACTACCCCCCGCCCCCGGTTTATATAGACGCCCGTCCACCTTTCTGCAAAACAGGTAAAAGGGCCCTGGCGGGCAGGGTGGGTTTGATGGTTGTCTCTCAGTGTAGGGAAAATGAGAGAGCGTTGCGTGCAGTGGTCTTGTGCTGGGTCAGGGGTTGCTTCTCTGGGGCCAGGGTGCCTGTTGTCCGGATTCGCTAGGATCCCCTGAGTGACGGACGGATAAGCCCGTCATTCCACAATCCTGGCGGCGTTTGAAGGCTCGCTGCCAGGTGTGTGGTGCAAAATGTCAAAATGTCACAGGCCCAGAAACCCTCTCTCACGCGTGTTTAACAGTTTCACGAGTGTGCTCAGTGCAGGGAAGATCTCCTAATGTGCTCTTCAGGCTGTTGTGTGGAGGTCCAGGATCGAGTTTTGCTGCGGTCATCAAACGAATCTCGTTTTAGGGCTTGTAGTTTTTGTAATCTAGGGTTTGTAGGGTTTAAAGGGTTTAGGGGTTTATAGGTTACAATAACAGTCTTTTTTTGGTGCTTAGACATGGAGGGGAGGGGTTTGCAGGCAGCGTTGTAAGAAAGTGGCCCTAGCTAGAAGGCAACCGTTGTTTCGTAGAGATGCTTCGCTGAAAAGCTGCGCCTCAGACGGCGTAGCTGTGCAGCTGCTGTTTGCTGTCCGCTGTGAGGGTGTTCTAGCTTGTAGCCTTTCCTGCCGCCGCCGAAATATATACTTTGCTGGGAAGCTCAAGGAAGAGAGGTGACGAAGACAGGAATCTTGCAAGCCATGCGGGCAACAGTTGGGATCATCGCTCTGCTTGTTTCGAGTGCTGAAGCGCAGCTGGGCACCGACTTGTCGCGTGAGCAGCTCAAGCCGCTAACAGCCTTCCGCCAGCAACATCGTCGCCTGGTCCGTGCTGAGAGCTGTGTGGGGAAGTGAGAGCGTTTGGCTGCTTGCTGTGCACAGGTCGACGGGCGCTTGTGTGCTGCTGCGTTTGTGCAGGACTCTTGTTTCGTAGAAATGGATGTCCCCGTGTCGACTCATGTCGACTGTGTCGTGAAAGTTGGTCAAAGCAATCGAGCAGTGATCGAGCTGTTAGCCTGAAGCAGAATCTAGCACTGAGCTTGTGCCGTGCTTGCTGGAGTTGCATGCGTTGGGGCTGCTGGAGTTTTTCCTGTTAAGTGTCCTGTGGACGAAGCTCTGGCGTTTTGCAGGATAAGCGCGTGTACACAGGATGCACGGATGTGCTCTGCTGAGTGGAGGGAGTTGCAGGGGTGCAGCTTGACGGGCCTGACAAGTCGTCTGCTCAACTGGCTTGCTTAGGCTCCGAGTCCCACTGGCTCCAGTGGCAGGCCTTGGTGTTATGTCGAGCCACAGGCGGGGGCTTAATGAGTGGCCACGCGTTGCGCCCAGTTGCGTGCGTCCCCTGTCACTTGACAACTCGTTCCTTGTTTAGTTGGTGGTCGGCGGCGTGGATTCTTGGGGCTATTGTGGTGCGATGGCTCGGACTTGTTTTTCGCTGGGGGTGCTGAAATGTGACTTCAGCCGTGTTCTCCAGCGCCAGGATGGCTTCTTGCTCCAAAAGTCGAGTTGAGACCTCTTGATCTGAGGTGAAACGCTTGTTGTGTCAGTGGTGGATTACGATGCCCGTCGCGCGCTGGCCGCCGCCAATGTTGCGGCAGAAGTCCAGACCGTGCGATCCTTCGTGAGCAAGTTCACGAAAGCGCAGCGTGCTGCTGAGCAAACCTTGGACATGTGGGATACTCCGATGCGCAGTCAGAGCTCAGTGTGCGAAGATTTCCCGTGCGCAGGTACCACCGTCGCTGCGCCGCGTAGGCGCCAGCTGGCTAGAGCGAGATCGACCCAGTTACCGTGATGCTCTGGTGAATGTGTGGACCAACGTCCTGCAGTTGTGATGCCGCTGAGTTTCTTTAGTTGTTTCGTAGAGCTGGCTGAAGAGGTGTCTGCTGTCCGCCAAGTGTATGTGTGTTCCAGCTTGTAGCCTTTCCTGCCCCGCCGCAAAGATACATTTGTCTGGGAAGTTCAAGGAAGAGAGGTGACGAAGACAGGAATCTTGCAAGCCATGCGGGCAACAGTTGGGATCATCGCTCTGCTTGTTTCGAGTGCTGAAGCGCAGCTGGGCACCGACTTGTCGCGTGAGCAGCTCAAGCCGCTAACAGCCTTCCGCCAGCAACATCGTCGCCTGGTCCGTGCTGAGAGCTGTGTGGGGAAGTGAGAGCGTTTGGCTGCTTGCTGTGCACAGGTCGACGGGCGCTTGTGTGCTGCTGCGTTTGTGCAGGACTCTTGTTTCGTAGAAATGGATGTCCCCGTGTCGACTCATGTCGACTGTGTCGTGAAAGTTGGTCAAAGCAATCGAGCAGTGATCGAGCTGTTAGCCTGAAGCAGAATCTAGCACTGAGCTTGTGCCGTGCTTGCTGGAGTTGCACTGTTAAGTGTCCTGTGGACGAAGCTCTGGCGTTTGCAGGATAAGCGCGTGTACACAGGATGCACGGATGTGCTCTGCTGAGTGGAGGGAGTTGCAGGGGTGCAGCTTGACGGGCCTGACAAGTCGTCTGCTAACTGGCTTGCTTGGGCTCCGAGTCCCACTGGCTCCAGTGGCAGGCCTTGGTGTTACGTTGAGCCACAGGCGCATGCCCAGGGTTAATGAGTGGCCACGCGTTGCGCCCAGTTGCATGCGTCCCCTGTCACTTGACCACTCGTTCCCTGTTTAGTTGGTGGTCAGCGGCGTGGATTCCTGGGGCTATTGTGGTGCGACAGCTTGGACTTGTTTCGGGGGGGGTGCTGAAGTGTGACTTCAGCCGTGCTCTCCAGCGCCAGGATGGCTTCCTGCTCCAAAGTCGAGTTGAGACCTCTTGATCTGAGGTGAAACGCCTGTTGTGTCAGTGGTGGATTACGATGGCCGTCGCGCGCTGGCCGCCGCCAATGTTGCGGCAGAAGTCCAGACCGTGCGATCCTTCGTGAGCAAGTTCACGAAAGCGCAGCGTGCTGCTGAGCAAACCTTGGACATGTGGGATACTCCCATTCGCAGTGTGCAGAGCTCTGACTGGAGTGGAGTGTGCGAAGATTTCCCGTGTGCAGGTACCACCGTCGCTGCGCCGCGTAGGCGCTAGCTGGCTAGAGCGAGATCGACCCAGTTACCGTGATGCTCTGGTGAATGTGAGGGCCAACGTCCATTGCCGTGCGGCAGCTCCGTCCCTTACCCCTGTGCAGTTTTGTGCAGCAGAGTGCTCGATGCCGCTGAGTTTCTTTACAGTACGAACGTTGTATAAGAGAACGGTTTTCCGGCGCTGGGGTACCCGGAGTTTGTTAGCTGGGATTTGAGGCTCAAGGGAGCGCGCTAGAAACCATTCAGACCAAACCCACATGAGCAAGGATGGTAATTCCGGCTTTGTCTTGGTAGGACATGTGCGTGCTGTAGTGTCAAAAACCCGGTACAGCGACGGGAAACACCGAATTGCGATGCCGCTTATAGTAATCACAGCAGAAGCGTAGCCCTCCAGCCTCCAGCGCGACGCCCAAAGCGATGCTGTAGCGACACCTGTTTGGAAGACTTCAAATGACTTCAACAGTTTGCTGGCCGTTAACGCAAACCCTTGCAAAGCGACGGGTTGCAGGTGGCCCATAGCAAAAAACCATGCATAACCCTTGTAAGGCTGCTGGGAACAAGAAAAGCAACGGGGCCTATTTCTCCAAATTGGGGTTTGTTTTTTCAGAGTAGGCCTCGTGGGCATGTCTACATGGGTCATCCAGTTCATTTATACTCCGGGCCACCTCCCCCCACTACCCCCCGCCCCCGGTTTATACAGACGCCCGTCCACCTTTCTGCAAAACAGGTAAAAGGGCCCTGGCGGGCAGGGTGGGTTTGATGGTTGTCTCTCAGTGTAGGGAAAATGAGAGAGCGTTGCGTGCAGTGGTCTTGTGCTGGGTCAGGGGTTGCTTCTCTGGGGCCAGGGTGCCTGTGTCCGGATTCGCTAGGATCCCCTGAGTGACGGACGGATAAGCCCGTCATTCCACAATCCTGGCGGCGTTTGAAGGCTCGCTGCCAGGTGTGTGGTGCAAAATGTCAAAATGTCACAGGCCCAGAAACCCTCTCTCACGCGTGTTTAACAGTTTCACGAGTGTGCTCAGTGCAGGGAAGATCTCCTAATGTGCTCTTCAGGCTGTTGTGTGGAGGTCCAGGATCGAGTTTTGCTGCGGTCATCAAACGAATCTCGTTTTAGGGCTTGTAGTTTTTGTAATCTAGGGTTTGTAGGGTTTATAGGATTTAGGGGTTTATAGGTTACAATAACAGTCTTTTTTTGGTGCTTAGACATGGAGGGGAGGGGTTTGCAGGCAGCGTTGTAAGAAAGTGGCCCTAGCTAGAAGGCAACCGCCAATCGCTTTCTAGCACAACGGTTTCTTACACAGTGGTTTTACTGCAGTTGTTTCGTAGAGATGCTTCGCTGAAAAGCTGCGCCTCAGACGGCGTAGCTGTGCAGCTGCTGTTTGCTGTCCGCTGTGAGGGTGTTCTAGCTTGTAGCCTTTCCTGCCGCCGCCGAAATATATACTTTGCTGGGAAGCTCAAGGAAGAGAGGTGACGAAGACAGGAATCTTGCAAGCCATGCGGGCAACAGTTGGGATCATCGCTCTGCTTGTTTCGAGTGCTGAAGCGCAGCTGGGCACCGACTTGTCGCGTGAGCAGCTCAAGCCGCTAACAGCCTTCCGCCAGCAACATCGTCGCCTGGTCCGTGCTGAGAGCTGTGTGGGGAAGTGAGAGCGTTTGGCTGCTTGCTGTGCACAGGTCGACGGGCGCTTGTGTGCTGCTGCGTTTGTGCAGGACTCTTGTTTCGTAGAAATGGATGTCCCCGTGTCGACTCATGTCGACTGTGTCGTGAAAGTTGGTCAAAGCAATCGAGCAGTGATCGAGCTGTTAGCCTGAAGCAGAATCTAGCACTGAGCTTGTGCCGTGCTTGCTGGAGTTGCATGCGTTGGGGCTGCTGGAGTTTTTCCTGTTAAGTGTCCTGTGGACGAAGCTCTGGCGTTTTGCAGGATAAGCGCGTGTACACAGGATGCACGGATGTGCTCTGCTGAGTGGAGGGAGTTGCAGGGGTGCAGCTTGACGGGCCTGACAAGTCGTCTGCTCAACTGGCTTGCTTAGGCTCCGAGTCCCACTGGCTCCAGTGGCAGGCCTTGGTGTTATGTCGAGCCACAGGCGGGGGCTTAATGAGTGGCCACGCGTTGCGCCCAGTTGCGTGCGTCCCCTGTCACTTGACAACTCGTTCCTTGTTTAGTTGGTGGTCGGCGGCGTGGATTCTTGGGGCTATTGTGGTGCGATGGCTCGGACTTGTTTTTCGCTGGGGGTGCTGAAATGTGACTTCAGCCGTGTTCTCCAGCGCCAGGATGGCTTCTTGCTCCAAAAGTCGAGTTGAGACCTCTTGATCTGAGGTGAAACGCCTGTTGTGTCAGTGGTGGATTACGATGCCCGTCGCGCGCTGGCCGCCGCCAATGTTGCGGCAGAAGTCCAGACCGTGCGATCCTTCGTGAGCAAGTTCACGAAAGCGCAGCGTGCTGCTGAGCAAACCTTGGACATGTGGGATACTCCGATGCGCAGTCAGAGCTCAGTGTGCGAAGATTTCCCGTGTGCAGGTACCACCGTCGCTGCGCCGCGTAGGCGCCAGCTGGCTAGAGCGAGATCGACCCAGTTACCGTGATGCTCTGGTGAATGTGTGGACCAACGTCCTGCAGTTGTGATGCCGCTGAGTTTCTTTAGTTGTTTCGTAGAGCTGGCTGAAGAGGTGTCTGCTGTCCGCCAAGTGTATGTGTGTTCCAGCTTGTAGCCTTTCCTGCCCCGCCGCAAAGATACATTTGTCTGGGAAGTTCAAGGAAGAGAGGTGACGAAGACAGGAATCTTGCAAGCCATGCGGGCAACAGTTGGGATCATCGCTCTGCTTGTTTCGAGTGCTGAAGCGCAGCTGGGCACCGACTTGCCGCTAACAGCCTTCCGCCAGCAACATCGTCGCCTGGTCCGTGCTGAGAGCTGTGTGGGGAAGTGAGAGCGTTTGGCTGCTTGCTGTGCGCAGGTCGACGGGCGCTTGTGTGCTGCTGCGTTTGTGCAGGACTCAGGACTCTTGTTTCGTAGAAATGGATGTCCCCGTGTCGACTCATGTCGACTGTGTCGTGAAAGTTGGTCAAAGCAATCGAGCAGTGATCGAGCTGTTAGCCTGAAGCAGAATCTAGCACTGAGCTTGTGCCGTGCTTGCTGGAGTTGCACTGTTAAGTGTCCTGTGGACGAAGCTCTGGCGTTTGCAGGATAAGCGCGTGTACACAGGATGCACGGATGTGCTCTGCTCAGTGGAGGGCGACTTGCAGGGGTGCAGCTTGACGGGCCTGACAAGTCGTCTGCTAACTGGCTTGCTTAGGCTCCGAGTCCCACTGGCTCCAGTGGCAGGCCTTGGTGTTATGTTGAGCCACAGGCGCATGCCCAGGGTTAATGAGTGGCCACGCGTTGTTGCGGCCAGTTGCATGCGTCCCCTGTCACTTGACAACTCGTTCCCTGTTTAGTTGGTGGTCAGCGGCGTGGATTCCTGGGGCTATTGTGGTGCGACAGCTTGGACTTGTTTCGGTGGGGGTGCTGAAGTGTGACTTCAGCCGTGCTCTCCAGCGCCAGGATGGCTTCCTGCTCCAAAGTCGAGTTGAGACCTCTTGATCTGAGGTGAAACGCCTGTTGTGTCAGTGGTGGATTACGATGGCCGTCGCGCGCTGGCCGCCGCCTTTGTTGCGGCAGAAGTCCAGACCGTGCGATCCTTCGTGAGCAAGTTCACGAAAGCGCAGCGTGCTGCTGAGCAAACCTTGGACATGTGGGATACTCCGATGCGCAGTCAGAGCTCAGTGTGCGAAGATTTCCCGTGTGCAGGTACCACCGTCGCTGCGCCGCGTAGGCGCCAGCTGGCTAGAGCGAGATCGACCCAGTTACCGTGATGCTCTGGTGAATGTGTGGACCAACGTCCTGCAGTTGTGATGCCGCTGAGTTTCTTTAGTTGTTTCGTAGAGCTGGCTGAAGAGGTGTCTGCTGTCCGCCAAGTGTATGTGTGTTCCAGCTTGTAGCCTTTCCTGCCCCGCCGCAAAGATACATTTGTCTGGGAAGTTCAAGGAAGAGAGGTGACGAAGACAGGAATCTTGCAAGCCATGCGGGCAACAGTTGGGATCATCGCTCTGCTTGTTTCGAGTGCTGAAGCGCAGCTGGGCACCGACTTGTCGCGTGAGCAGCTCAAGCCGCTAACAGCCTTCCGCCAGCAACATCGTCGCCTGGTCCGTGCTGAGAGCTGTGTGGGGAAGTGAGAGCGTTTAGCTGCTTGCTGTGCACAGGTCGACGGGCGCTTGTGTGCTGCTGCGTTTGTGCAGGACTCTTGTTTCGTAGAAATGGATGTCCCCGTGTCGACTCATGTCGACTGTGTCGTGAAAGTTGGTCAAAGCAATCGAGCAGTGATCGAGCTGTTAGCCTGAAGCAGAATCTAGCACTGAGCTTGTGCCGTGCTTGCTGGAGTTGCACTGTTAAGTGTCCTGTGGACGAAGCTCTGGCGTTTTGCAGGATAAGCGCGTGTACACAGGATGCACGGATGTGCTCTGCTCAGTGGAGGGCGACTTGCAGGGGTGCAGCTTGACGGGCCTGGCAAGTCGTCTGCTAACTGGCTTGCTTAGGCTCCGAGTCCCACTGGCTCCAGTGGCAGGCCTTGGTGTTACGTTGAGCCACAGGTGCATGCCCAGGGTTAATGAGTGGCCACGCGTTGCGCCCAGTTGCATGCGTCCCCTGTCACTTGACAACTCGTTCCCTGTTTAGTTGGTGGTCAGCGGCGTGGATTCCTGGGGCTATTGTGGTGCGACAGCTTGGACTTGTTTCGGTGGGGGTGCTGAAGTGTGACTTCAGCCGTGCTCTCCAGCGCCAGGATGGCTTCCTGCTCCAAAGTCGAGTTGAGACCTCTTGATCTGAGGTGAAACGCCTGTTGTGTCAGTGGTGGATTACGATGGCCGTCGCGCGCTGGCCGCCGCCAATGTTGCGGCAGAAGTCCAGACCGTGCGATCCTTCGTGAGCAAGTTCACGAAAGCGCAGCGTGCTGCTGAGCAAACCTTGGACATGTGGGATACTCCCATTCGCAGTGTGCAGAGCTCTGACTGGAGTGGAGTGTGCGAAGATTTCCCGTGTGCAGGTACCACCGTCGCTGCGCCGCGTAGGCGCTAGCTGGCTAGAGCGAGATCGACCCAGTTACCGTGATGCTCTGGTGAATGTGTGGACCAACGTCCTGCAGTTGTGATGCCGCTGAGTTTCTTTAGTTGTTTCGTAGAGCTGGCTGAAGAGGTGTCTGCTGTCCGCCAAGTGTATGTGTGTTCCAGCTTGTAGCCTTTCCTGCCCCGCCGCAAAGATACAAAAGATACATTTTTGTGGGAAGGCGGGATGGCCTGCCAGGGACAGGAAGTGGGATCCGCGAGTGCTGTGCTTGTGTGAAATTGTGCTTTCTTGCTTCATGGAGGGAGGCGTGTCTAGAGCGCTGGGAACTTGCCTGTCTGACTTTGTCTGACTAGTGCTGTCAAGGTTGTGCTTGGGATGTTATTTGATGGGGAGGTGGTCCCTAGTTGCTCTCAGCAGGTTTGCTGGAGTGTTCTTGTTTTCCCACCCGCCCGCCCTGTCTTTGCAGGGGGCAGTCTTTTGTCAGCAGCAGCTGATGTTTTTGTCAGCCGTCGAGCTGATGCCTGCCAGTCAAGAGCCTGGGTTATCAATCCACACCGGAAACGGAAGAAGAGCTGAGCGTGTTTGCTGAGATGCCTGTGTCCTTAAGCCGGTTGTGCTTTTGGGTTGGCTTGAGCGCGTTAGGATCCCTTCAAGGAAGAGAGGTGACGAAGACAGGAATCTTGCAAGCCATGCGGGCAACAGTTGGGATCATCGCTCTGCTTGTTTCGAGTGCTGAAGCGCAGCTGGGCACCGACTTGTCGCGTGAGCAGCTCAAGCCGCTAACAGCCTTCCGCCAGCAACATCGTCGCCTGGTCCGTGCTGAGAGCTGTGTGGGGACGTGAGAGCGTTTGGCTGCTTGCTGTGCACAGGTCGACGGGCGCTTGTGTGCTGCTGCGTTTGTGCAGGACTCTTGTTTCGTAGAAATGGATGTCCCCGTGTCGACTCATGTCGACTGTGTCGTGAAAGTTGGTCAAAGCAATCGAGCAGCAGAATCTAGCGCTGAGCTTGTGCCGTGCTTGCTGGAGTTGCGCGCGTTTGGGCTGTGGTAATTTGTCTGTTTGTAAGTGTCCTGTGGACGAAGCTCTGGCGGTTTGCAGGATAAGCACGTGTACACAGGATGCACGGATGTGTTCTGCTCAGTGGAGGGCGACTTGCAGGGGTGCAGCTTGACGGGCCTGACAAGTCGTCTGCTAACTGGCTTGCTTAGGCTCCGAGTCCCACTGGCTCCAGTGGCAGGCCTTGGTGTTATGTTGAGCCACAGGCGCATGCCCAGGGTTAATGAGTGGCCACGCGTTGTTGCGCCCAGTTGCATGTGTCCCCTGTCACTTGACAACTCGTTCCCTGTTTAGTTGGTGGCCAGCGGCGTGGATTCCTGGGGCTATTGTGGTGCGACAGCTTGGGCTTGTTTCGCTAGTGTTTCGCTGGGGGTGCTGAAATGTGACTTCAGCCGTGTTCTCCAGCGCCAGGATGGCTTCCTGCTCCAAAAGTCGAGTTGAGACCTCTTGATCTGAGGTGAAACGCCTGTTGTGTCAGTGGTGGATTACGATGCCCGTCGCGCGCTGGCCGCCGCCAATGTTGCGGCAGAAGTCCAGACCGTGCGATCCTTCGTGAGCAAGTTCACGAAAGCGCAGCGTGCTGCTGAGCAAACCTTGGACATGTGGGATACTCCGATGCGCAGTGTGCAGAGCTCTGACTGGAGTGGAGTGTGTGAAGATTTCCCGTGTGCAGGTACCGCCGTCGCTGCGCCGCGTAGGCGCTAGCTGGCTAGAGCGAGATCGACCCAGTTACCGTGATGCTCTGGTGAATGTGTGGACCAACGTCCCTTGACGCGCGGCAGCTCCGTGCAACATGTCACTGGCCCGACAGAAATTCCTCAATCGGAGCGCGCTGCATGTTTAACAGTTTAACGAGGCTGCAGTTGACTCGTGAGCCGACAGGGTCTTGACAGTGGTTTGCTTTGCTTGTCCAGTGGCTGAACTGTTCCTCTTCCCCGTAACGTGCAGGTTTGAGGTGGGTGCGAGGGAAGGCATGCTTGCAATTCTTTGCACGCACCAAAGCCACACAGCATGACTGGTGATTGTGTGGTTGGCCTTACAGCTTGGTATTGAGTCACATTGGTGCAAACGAGTCGGTGCACCTCTGCTTGTTCTTCAGTTGCCCGCCCGCCCTCCCCTTTCTTTGGGCGCCCATGGTGCGCTTATACCAAGGGATGAGCTTGTGCAGCTTGGACTTGCGCAGTCCAGCTGCTTCATGTGTGTGCCTGCGATGAAAACAAATCAATGCGCGTGTGGACTTAGCGTCCCGCCAGTCTGGTCTGCAACAAAGCCTGCAGCCTAGTTGATTTGACCTGCCCGAGAGCCTCCCTGGCAGTTTCACAGGGATACTACCCCCGAGACACGGGCGCGTCCGACAAAACGAAGGCTTCTGTCCGAGTGTGTGCGAGCTCCTTGTAGTGTCAGTTGCGTGCTTGTTGCGTGTGATGCATTGCGCTTGTTTTGTTTTGTTTTACGTGATCGCGAGCGACCTCGAAATCTATAAATGTGAGTGCTTGGCAGTTGCAGTTGCAGCAGCAGTGTGAAGATTGCGTGGCTGTGGGTCGCTAGACAAGCTGCTGTAAGAACGTCGTACAAGAAAACGGCTTTCCGGCGCTAGGGTACCTAAGTGTCGCGGGTACCGGCTCGGGTTGGGTTTGGCAGTACTCCCGGCTCTCTCTTGCACGTGCAGCTTTTCGCAATGCCGCAAAAAGGGATGTGTCTCAACAGTTAAACAACAGCTGTAGAAGAGCACAAGAGTTTGTGTTCGTTGGTTGAGGGGATTGTGAAGTGCTTGGAAGAGTTCGTTGACGCTGCGTCCTTGCTGCTGCAATGCTTTCGCTTCTTATTGCATTGCTGAACTCTTGGATGTGTTTGCAGAGCGTGGTTGCCCTCAAACAAAGTGCCTTTATATTTCTGGAAGATGTTGCAAGGCGGTCAATTGTAGTGATGCTGCTTGCTCTTTAGAGGTGTGCGCAAGGGAAATGTTCTGGAGGATGCAGGTAGTTGCGAATATGTGCGGGCCTTGTGTAAAACAATGAGTTTGCATTTGTGGCAGGAGCTGTTCTGCAGAGCTCTAAAATTGTGGACGTGCCGCAGCAACCAGGCAATGTACGTGCTCGTGGCGAGACGTGCGGAGTTGTGTTGTGTTGTGACCAGATAGCCTTCGCGATGTGTTTGCTGGGATCAGAATGGCTCGTGATGCAGAAAGTTCACGCCTTGTACTCGCTTTTGAGTTGCAGCGAGCTGAGGTGCCGGCGCCGCACGCCCCGAAGAGAAGTGGGTCTCTCGGTGCAAGCGCTGGGTCTTGCGATCAAGACTATGGCGCGTTCTGCCCCAAGGTTTGCCTGGGTACAGCCAGCTTTGCTTTGCTGTTCAAGCGTGGTGCATGTTGCAGGGATTTGTCTATGTGCCTACGGGAGGTCAAGACGATGGGGCGTGCTGGCCAGAGGCAACAGTCCTCTTAATCTGCTTTTTTGTTGTTACTTGTGCCCTCAGTGTGTGATGCGCGTCAGGAGACGTATGAAGGCAGCTTTTGCCGGGATGTGCGTTGTGCTATGATGTGGCAGCTGTGCGTCTCACGTGCAAGGCCCTTGCAACCAGAAAATCGTGTTCCGCAACATGAGTTTCCAGTCCAAAGAGCGCTGGTGCCTTGCCTTCAAAATTCAGATTGAGGGAAGCACCTCACCCCTCACTCAGTGCTGGTTTTTGTGCTTTGTGTTCCTGCCCGCCCGACGGGGGGGGGGGAGTTGCGTGTCGCCCTTGGTTGGGTCGGGTCGCGCTGGGGTAGGTGGGCTAATGGCCAGCGCGTGCCACTAACCCTCGGCTGCGCGTAAACGACTGCATGCTTGGCCTGTTTGAGTCCGCAGCCGTTGCTTGAGCTGCGTGAAACTGTCTTGTGATTGTTCCTGACTCGATTCGTCAGTTTGCACCCGCCCGCCCGCCCTCTGGGTTGCGGCTGCCGCCGAAAGCGAAGAATGGATTCCAGTGCGGCCTTCTCCTGGGAGCCTAGCCCAGAAGCAGGGATCAAACGCACCACCAGAAACCCCAACCCTCTACCAGGTCAGAGAACGCAGCAATGATGGCCCTTCCCTTGCGGTCTCCTTCATTTTGAGATGCGGCGGCAGAGTTCTTGGGTCTCCAAACACCGGGCGATATTGCAGCCGGTTATCGAGTCGACCCAAACCCAACCCCTACATTTTGCAGGGCGCGGCGGGCGGGAAAAGCAAAATGTCCCTACTCTGACTTGGCTGGGCCTATCGCCCAACCCACTGCCTGCTAACCAGCAGGTGCAACTGTGAGCAGACAACACTGCGAGCAGTCACGCAATCACACAAACAAGCTCACGCAGACACGCGCAGTCGCTCACCTACATGACGTGGCGCTATAGATCCCACTTTACTGCACGCGCGCGTGCATCTCGCGTGGCGTGCCCGAATGCACTTCTCCTGCGGGGGGAGCTGAACCCCGGCGCCTTGCGTGCCCCACCCGCTGCCGCCCTTCGGCACGTGGGGTGTCGGGGGTACCGGCTCGGGTTGGGTTTGGCTTTGTACTGTAGTTCTTTGCTGGTTTATGTGCGACAGGATTGCTTGTGTAGACTGTCAAGCCTGTGTTGTTATTGTTAGGGTCTGGCAGGCAGTGTGGACCAAATTTGAAGAGCATGAGAGGCGTGTGACTGGGTGCACTGTGAGACATAATATATGTTGTGCCTCACGTTGTTGGTTGTGCTGCGCTTACCATTTGACTTGTCCCGTTCGCTAAGAGGGGAGGTTCTGTGTTGTCCGACTGCCTGCAGTCATGAAAGCGCAGCTTCGTTTCCACCCTCTAGTGTTTAGGCGCCAGTGACGCATACTTCGCGACCCCTCTGTCTTAAGAAGAGAAGTAGATCGCCCCTGGCAACAGTGATAGATAAGCGCTGTAGGTCGTATTTGTGCTCAACTCACTGGTGCATCATCGTTTTGAAAATGTGAAGTTTTTCGTGCGCGATTTCGCTTCATGCCTGCCTTCTTGTCAGGCCGTGCTTAGATTGCGAGAGGAACTACTCCAGTTTGTGCCCAGCAGGATTTGAAGCCCTTCCTGGATCAAAGACATGGCATGGCAGCAGATGCAGCAAGTTCCTCGTCCGTGCCACTGTGAGATGTTTTGACAGGCAGTGCAGGCCGATGCTCGAGTATTCAGGTGTGCTGCGCCTTTGGAGCTTGTGCTTGCTGTCGCCCTCCAGTTGTGTGAGCAAGGGCCGTGCAAGCAGGACGCGAGCTTTGAAGGCTTCAATGTGTTTCTGCTGGACAAGTGGCAGAAAAGGCAAGCCACGCCGAGATACAATTGTGTTGACTGGACGTTTACTGATGGGTGCTGAATGTCGCCTCGCGGCAAGGTGCGGCGCGTATTGGCCATGTGTGTCTGTCACTCCGGACGACGTGACGCTGCAGATCAGACAGACACTGAACCCATTGTCGCTGGAGGTGCATATTCGTCATCAAGGAGCAGTGCTGCGTGGGTTGCTGGGGCCAGTGCTGTGCCAGGCTACTGTCTCGAGACTTCCCGTCTCGACATAGATGCCCGGTTTGTTGGTGAGGTGGCTCCAAGACAGGCCAAGACATCGTCTTAGAAGTTCTCACCCGCCCGGGCGAAGTGGACTGCCGTCCCCCTCTTGCGGCGCGGTGTGGCGGGGTGCACGCGCGCGTGCAGCAAAGTGGGATCATCTAGCACGGTGAGATAGGTCCCTGCGGGCAGCAGGACTGGCGTCTGTGTGCGTGTGCGAACGCGCGTTTGTTGTTAGTTGGTTGGGTTGCCTTGTCAATAGAGTGACTGCGTGTGGCGACCACGCAACGCGTTGTTGTGAATTGCAACACTTTAGCAGCTGTATGTGTGCTCGAGCCGGGTGTCCGAAGTGGCACGGTACAGCACTTGGACAGAACGTGTAGTTTTGTGTCGATTTTCCCCGCCCTCCACGCACAGGGGGAATAAAAGTTTGCGGTGCGCCCTTTTTGTGCTTAAAAGTTAGCTGGCACAGGCCGGACGGCAGGTGCGGTCTTGCTAACGAGACTGTAGCACGTGGTTGCGCCGTGTTTTGTTCCAACCTGATAGTATGCTCGCTTCCTGCGAAAAAAGAGAGAGGGTCGAGTTGCGTGCAGGCTTGTGCAGGCTTTCTTCTCTCCTTGTTTGTTTGAGTGCTTGAAGATCTCGCGGGGTGCACGCGCGCGTGCAGCACCGTGGGATCATCTAGCACGGTGAGATAGGTCCCGGCGGGCAGCAGGACTGGCGTCTGTGTGCGTGTGCTAACGCGCGTTTGTTGTTAGTTGGTTGGGTTGCCTTGTCAATAGAGTGACTGCGTGTTGCGACCACGCAACGCATTGTTGTGAATTGCAACACTTTGGCCGCTGTATGTGTGCTCGAGCCGGGTGTCCGAAGTGGCACGGTACAGCACTTGGACAGAACGTGTAGTTTTGTCTCGATTTTCCCCGCCCTCCACGCCCAGGAGGAATAAAAGTTTGCGGTGCGCCCTTTTTGTGCCTAAAAGTTAGCTGGCACAGGCCGGACGGCAGGTGCGGTCTTGCTAACGAGACTGTAGCACGTGGCTGCGCCGTGTTTTGTTCCAACCTGATAGTATGCTCGCTTCCTGCGAAAAAGAGAGAGGGTCGAGTTGCGTGCAGGCTTGTGCAGGCTTTCTTCTCTCCTTGTTTGTTTGAGTGCTTGAAGATCTCGCGGGGTGCACGCGCGCGTGCAGCACCGTGGGATCATCTAGCACGGTGAGATAGGTCCCTGCGGGCAGCAGGACTGGCGTCTGTGTGCGTATGCTAACGCGCGTTTGTTGTTAGTTGGTTGGGTTGCCTTGTCAATAGAGTGACTGCGTGTGGCGACCACGCAACGCATTGTTGTGAATTGCAACACTTTAGCAGCTGTATGTGTGCTCGAGCCGGGTGTCCGAAGTGGCACGGTACAGCACTTGGACAGAACGTGTAGTTTTGTCTCGATTTTCCCCGCCCTCCACGCCCAGGAGGAATAAAAGTTTGCGGTGCGCCCTTTTTGTGCCTAAAAGTTAGCTGGCACAGGCCGGACGGCAGGTGCGGTCTTGCTAACGAGACTGTAGCACGTGGCTGCGCCGTGTTTTGTTCCAACCTGATAGTATGCTCGCTTCCTGCGAAAAGAGAGAGGGTCGAGTTGCGTGCAGGCTTGTGCAGGCTTTCTTCTCTCCTTGTTTGTTTGAGTGCTTGAAGATCTCTGTTTCTGCGCTTTCAGCGCAGTCCCAGCAAAAAAGATATCGTGCGCTGTGTTTGCGTGCGTCTAAGTGAGATCTGAGCGCACTGGCGACGTGTCTAGTTGAGTGTTGCGTGGTCCTGCATTGACGCTGAGTGTCATGCGTGCTGCAACAACCATGCTCTCAGGGGCCAGTGTGTCGCGGGGGCAAAAGTGTAGGGTTGCTTTGTGGTGACGGGTGTGCCGGCTGGGGCTGGGTTTGGCAGTACACCCGACTCTCACATGTACATGCAGCCTGTCGTTTATGTACCATACATGTATGCGAGGTAGCCTTGTGCAGGCCAGTGTTTCTGGGTGTGTTGTTTCTGTTGCACCGCGAGGTGCATGCGTGCATGTATCTAAGTGGGAAGCATGTGCGTTGCAACAAGGTTTGTCTTGCGCGGTTTGCGCTGTTGCGCGTTGTTGCGTTTCGCAGGCGCAAGGTGAAAGGTCAAGCTTGCCGTGCAGTGCTGCAAGCTTGTGGCTCTTCCTACAGGGCTTGTAGTGGCAGGAGGGTTCACCTCGTGTGTTTGCTGAGCCCTGTGTGAGCATTTTGCTTTTCCCGCCCACCGCGACCCTGCAAAATGTGGGGGGTGGGGATTCTCGATTCGGCCCTGGCCTGCCTTGAGGAGGGATCTCTTCCAGGGCCGGTCAAGAGTGTTGAGATTGCTTGAGACTCGTGACTCCACCATCTCAGGGTTAAAAGGGAAAGTCCCGTGCGCCGCTTGTGCACTTGCGTTCTCCTTGCTGCTAGGCTTGCGTTCTCTTGCTGCTAGGCTAGGAGTCCCTTTGGCAGGGTTCTGTTGCATAGCTAAATACTTCCCCCTGTGTGGGCCTGGCCTGCATCAGCTGAACCTCGTTCCCGATTCAGCATTTTCCCGCCCGCCCGCCCTGGGGTGAGGGTCCGACCAATGCCAAAAAAAGAGCGCTTGCTGCGTTCCAGTCTCTAGTGGCTGCGTAAGAACGCGTGAGAGGTTTGTTCCGAGTTGTGGTTGGGCAGTCTGGTCGCAGGGGGACGCGTGCGCCTCCCTCGGTTGTCGTGGTGGTTTGCTAAATTGTGCGGAGCGAAGCGAAGCACATGAGTCGTCTCGTGGGTTTGATCTTGTATGGTAAGTCCGAAGGCCCCGGGCAGAAAGGGATCCTACAGTAGCCGCTTTTAGGTGCCCACCGCCGCCCCATTCGCCTCCGGGAAATTTGTGGTTCCATGCTAGACTCTCAAAACGAGAGGATGTCACAAGCCTTCAACTGCGCATCCCTGGTAGAAAAGATCAGAGCGCGGGTTGTCTGCATGTGGGTGTCACGGCAGTGAGGGCTGGCGGGTGGGTTTTCTTGCATATAGTAGAAAACATAGAGACGTCTAGAATGATTGTGATCTAGACCTTCGTCCACCTTTCTGCAAAACAGGTAAAAGAGTCCCGGCGGGCAGGGTGGGCTTGAAGGTTTGTCTCAGTGCAGGGAAGATATCGCTCCTCTGGATCTGCTTGACGTGAGGAAAACTTTGTCATGCGAAGCTTGTCGGCTGTTCGCCAAACTGCAAGAAGCGAGCTTACAAAGGTTTTGGGAACAGCGACATTTCTTGAACAACTTGTCGGAAGCGCAAAGAAGAACGTGCAAACATCTTCACGACAATGGCCAGAACAAATGACCAGTGTTTTGTCTTGAGTCAGCGCCAACCAAAGCAACAAAAGTGATCTCTGTGGCAAGGCTGTTCTTGCGTTACAAGTGTCTAGCGGTGCTCAGGTGTCTTTGCAGACCTGTGACTATGTGCAGTTGGCGTGTGTTTTGGCTCCTTCTTGCGGTTCCTTTTGACTTCTTCGCTCGGGCCGCTGATTGTGAACGGAACTTCCTGGGTTGTCCAGAGGCACGAACGTGACAGTCTCTTGATGTGCCTTATTCGCCGTTCTGACACCCAGATGTGTGGGCAGGGATGGCAAAATCTTGCAAATGGCACCTGCGCAGCGCCGTTGTCTTACGTTGGACATTGCAGTAAGCAGTATGCAGGACTGCAAGCCGTTTTGCTAGCGTGAGCGGGGATCTGCGCCCCCGTCGTTTGCTGATGCTTTGGAGAATCTTGCTGGAAGTAGCTTCTGCTTGCAGCCTGCGTGCTTTGCAGGTTGAGCGTTGTTTTTGCCTGCCCTCCGCCCGCTGCCACCCTACTGCGCTCTTCCAGGGGGGGGAGCTTTACTCGACTGCTGCCACGTGTGTGCTGCTTTGATCTCACGCGTGCGCAGCTCTGAAGCGTCAGGATTTCAGTTTCCGCGCGATAAAAAAACTTAAGGTATGAGGAGGGATCTCTTCTTGACAGGGCAGCTTGGATCGAAGGTCAAGAGTCTCACTTGCTGTTGGGATTGCATGACACTCGTGACTGCACCATCTATTGCGTTCTCCTTGCTGCTTGGCCAGGAGGTCGGTCCTTTGGCTCTTCTGAGTAGACTTCCCCCTTCTAGCAGCAGGACTTGCCACTCTCAGCGTGTCGCGCAAGAAGGCTGTGGCACCGGAATTCTGATGTGGTTCTCAAAGCATTGCGTCTGTGGTTATTGAAGTTTCCTGCGAGGCATTAGCGCTGGAATGCAGCCTGCAATGCAAGCCATTTCATTTAGAAGTGATTCAGTGCTTCTTGGCCTGTTGTGCTGGTGTTGTTGAAACGCAGGGCCGTGCAAAAATGCATGTGTCCAGGTGTTTAGATTGAAAACTAGAAGACAAGGATGCAGACGTTTTGCTCCGTGTGATGGCAGGACTTTGACCAACCCTGTCCTGCGTATTGGATTGAAGTCAGCGCAGGCCGCAGGGCACGGTGATGTGCTTTTTGGCCCAAGAAACCTGTTGCTGGCATTGCTCAGTACTTTCAGCTGACCTCGCGAGTGCAAGAGCTGATTGCAGATCAGAGTCACAGATCTTGAGGCATTTGCTCGGCCCCTCATTGGTACCAAGGGCGCTGCTCAGCGCCCTTGAGCACTGGTAGGGGCTGGTGTACGTGTGAGACAGCAAGTGCACCCTGCTGTTTTTTGCTTCAGGCAATGATGTGGCCAGTCGCCAGGTGTGGTTTGTCGCGAGATCCTGTAGCTTTGCGTTATGCTCTATGCTCGGTGTGAAGCATGCCCTGAAACTGTTTTGCGATTTGCGTGATGCCGCTTTTAGAGCTTGTTTACAAGTTTGTAGGAGGTTCGTGCCAATTCCAGGAGTGCAGAGTCAAGAGAAACGGGCTGCTCCGTGCAAGGGGGAACGGTTGGGCTCGGCAATACTTCCAATTTTTTTCCTATGTGTGGCACGTGTTTATGTCGAAGGTAGTTGTGTGTAGCAGCTCCGACTGTCCTTTGTCAACAGCCACGAGCTGCGTCCCGAGCTGCGTCCCGAGCTGCGTCCCAAGCTGCGTCCCAAGCTGCGTCCCGCTCGCCCTATGAATGCATGGTGTGCTGCTGCGCCGCGCGGGGCACACGTTCCAGCAAAAAAAAAGAGCCACTGTCAGCAAAGGGCCGGAAAGGAGGCGAGATGTCCACGAAACTTTCGCAACGCAATGCGGGGTCGTGGTTGGTCGGGTTCGAGAATACGCGCCTCAAGCCGCTGAGAATTTTGAAGAGTGCCGGTTGCGCGCGGATGCACCGCAGGGCTTGCCTGCCTGGGGCAGTGGAGGCTAGCAAGAACCAACCCTTTGCACACCCCGCCAAGCTGCGCAGGCCTCGACAGTGCAAACTGTGTGTTCAAGGGGGTTGATGTGAGTGACGTGGTTCGTGGCAGCTTCTGTGTGCGCTCTCGGTGAAATCGTGATACGTCGTAGTGCGACGATCAAAGGGGCGCCTCCTATCATCTCTAGGCTTGCGAAAACATGTAGAAGCGACTCGCGGTGGGTCGTGTCTTAAGCGCAGGGAAGATGCGGGTTGTGCTTAGCGAAGCGTTTGCACTTTTAGCGTCTCGGTGTTTCATCGGAACAGATAGTAGCATAGTAGCGCGTGGAGCGAAGCGACGCGTGTTTAATATTGTCGCGTTGCTTGTTGTTAGTTCTTCTGCTCGCGGCAGGGGTACAGCTTGCAGCAGTAGGTAGCTGGCAGGTTTCTTTCGATTGAGCCCACCACCGCCCCACTGGGTAGGCTGGACGGACTCGGCTGCGCATCCCGCAGCAAAAAGGATGCGCCTGCCATTTTGCAAGGGAAAGGGTTTCACAGCGTGTGACTGGTAGGTGGGTGGGCCTTCTGTGACAGTGTAACTAGAGACGCTGGTTGTGCAGGAGACGTCCCTCACGTGTGGCTTACCCTGGCCGTGCGCCAACAAGTGTGAGGAGGACTTCTCAATGGCGTGTCCAACTGGATGGCGACAGGACAATGCAGGCCGCTTGGGCTGTCGGGATGCGTGAGCGGGCATGTTTGTAACCAGCTGTGTGGAGGTGCTTGCCATGCTTCGTCTGCTTACACCGGTGGTAACTTTCAGCAGAGCTGCTCCACTTCCTGCTAGGAACTTGCTTGTTCTTCAGGTCCGTGTCTTCCTTCAATCATGTTTAATGATGATGTGGGTGCCAAGCGTGAGTTCTCGAAAAGGTCCGTGCTGGCTGCTTTGGTCGCATGAAGCGCCGAGTGCGCCTTGCCAATGTGCCTTCGAGGTGCGGTGTGCAGTTCTGCGCCGGCCCGTCAATGGTCTCGCAGCAGCCGCAAGTTCTGCCGTTAAGCGTGCAGCCATGCCCATCTGGTTGCAGCTCAGACTCCGTGTGCAAGGGCGTGAGGCTCCTGGCTCCCGGTGCTTGTGTGCTAGGCTGGCTGGTTGTGGGAACAGACGTCCCCCACTGCTATGGAACGCGCTACTCAGGTTTGCTGAGCTTTCTGCTGGTTGGCTTGCTGTCCAGTAGCGACAGTGGCTTCGGTCTCAGTCTGCTCCTTGACTCAGGACCGTGCCGCCCGTTGATCTCATGTTCTGAGTTGGCGAAGATCGGCCAGACGCAATACATAGAAGCTGTGCGTGTTGACAGTGTTGTGAGTGTTGTTTTCAAGCCGCGTCCTGGAACGCAACTTGTTGTCAGTGTGGCGTGGCCTGGCAACGTTCGGCTGCGAGCCAGCCGCCGAAGAGCCTTACCAGCTCATTTGCGCAGGAGCTTGTGCGAGGTTGCACGACAGTTCCTGGCTACGCAAGATGCCCGGCAAGCTGACAAGACCGTGTCTTACCAGGTCCTGTCATGTCAGACGGTGTCATATTAGGCCAATCTCTGGTTGGTGTTACGAGATGATTTTTTGCTGGTGGTGCAATTGGGTGCAGGAACAAACTAGACAGCCGCGTCTATTTCGTCACGACAATCCAGCAGAAGTGTGTGAGGGATGCGTGAAATTGTCAGGGCCCAACAGCCTTTGCGTAGGTCTGCGTAGTGTGTGTGCGTGGATGTCGCTGTGCCTATGCCTCGTGACCAGTAAGCCTTCGACAGAGAGATCTGACTGAGTCTGTCCGTCGTCGCCTGCAGGGCTTGCAGTTGTTGCGTCCTGCCTGTGCAGCTTCTTGCGCAATTATCTCTGACTGCAAAGCTACACTAGCTACACCTGATTGAGCATGCGTGCGTTGTTGATGGTGTTTGCTGCCGCGCTGCCCGCCGAAGGCTTGGAGCCTTTTGCAATCTTGGCGACGCCTGTGCAGCCGGTGCAGCTTGTGTGCAAGCGAGATGCCTTATGGATTCTTTTTTGTCCACAGCTCCGTGCGCCAGGTGTGGCAGGCAGGCGTCCCAATGGAAGTGCGAGTGAGCTTCGATGTGCCGGCTGACAGTGCAACGAAGGTGCTTTGCTCTTGTCTTGCGTAATGCATAGTTTGAGTGTGCTATGCGCAGGCAATGGGTGAGTTGCAGAGTGCAACGCGTGTCGAACAAAAACTGGCAGAGGCGTCGGACATGGCAAGCGCCAGACTCCGTGGTGCCAAAGGGCAATCAATGCCATAGTTGTCGTATCTTCTGAGATAGATGCCAAAGGCAGGCCAAGCCCGCGTGCTGCGCGCAAAGAGGGCCAGTGACCCCCCGACTACACCTGAAGACAATGCGTCGATGCTGCACCGTCGCATGTTGAACAGTGTTTTGCTTGCTCTTGACCGAAATTTTTGCGTGCGCGAGAGCGAACATTGCAGCGTTGCGCCACTGTGCAGCACGCTCCAATTCAGCATGAATGCAAATCGGCCTGAGTGACTTAAATAAGGCCACTGCGCAAGTAAATGGCAAGCAGCGCCATCACACCTACTCAGTTCAGAGCCGTGGAGTGGACCGCGTCCATCGTAAGGGGACTTGTCTGTCTGCAGGGGTGTGAGCGTGCTGGCGACGTGTGTAGTTGAGTGTTGCGTGGTCCTGCGTTGACGTTGAGTGTCATGCTGCAGCAACCGTGCTCTCAGGGCCAGTGTGTCGTGTGGGCAAAAGTGTAGGGTTGCTTTGTGAGATTTGTTCCAAGTTGTGGTTGGGCTAGTGTGGTGTGGTATGCCTGCGTACAGCGTCAGCTTGCGCATGCACCATACACTCACAACTGCAGCCGTTTTCATTGCAGAAATTGCTGCAGTATTCGCATAGAAGCGATTGGGCTGCGGCCCCTTTCTTGTGTGCAAGCTCATTGAAAAGAGGCGTAGTGCGACCGCAGCCCACTTTCGACTTTCCCGCCTTCCACAACCTTCGAAAATAGGGCCAAAGGGACCTGGCCGGTGTGCCCGGTTGTCGAGGGGGACGCGTGCGCCTCCCTGGGTTGTCGTACTGGTTTGTCTAGAATGATTGTGATCTAGACGTTCGTCCACCTTTCTGCAAAACGGGGCGTTTGCGTCGGGGTAGGCGGGGCAAATGGCCGACGCACACGGCAAACCCTTAAGCGTCTCACATGCGTGGCATGCTTGCAATTCTTTGCACGCACCAAAGCCACACAGCATGATTGGTGATTGTGTGGTTGGCCTTACAGCTTGGTGTTGAGTCGCATTGGTGCAATCGAGTCGGTGCACCTCTGCTTGTTCTTCAGTTGCTTGCTTTTGCCTTTTCTTCTTCTGTTGCTTGCATGGCGGCGGATGACGTTATGTTAGAGAATATGTTGTCTTCTTTGGTTACAGGCAGCGGTTTGCCGAGACCAGCGCCTGTTTGCTCGGCAGAGCATGCTGTGATCCCAGTGGGCGCCGGCCTACAACGTCCGGCTCCGCTTGTGTGGGGACTGTTTGAATTACCTGGCCCTGGAGATGGTCGCATTTGTGCGCAGTCAACTTTGCCATCTGCTACTTCGGCTCTTAGTTTGTTGGATGGCCGGTGCAGCAAGCGTGCCAGAATTGCGTCTGGTCCTTTAACGGACTGCCGCGATGGTGATGTGTCTTTGCGTAGTAAGGAAGACGCTGAGCGTGTGAGTCTGTGTGACAAGTGGGCAGATGTTGCAGTGGTTTTGCTGAATGAGAGTGACTTGGACGTCGCGCCTGGGGAGGTCAGCAAGGCTCAGCTGAGTCGCATATTTGCAAATCGCGCGGCTTCGACTTTGAAAAAGCATCTCCGCGGTTGGGGCGTCTGGTGGGAATTCTGTCGTACTTCTTCTTGGAGCATGGCGAGACCATCTCTGACACAACTGCTCGACTTCTTCGAGAGTCTATGTGAGGGTGTGCGCATGGATAGAGGCCGCAATCGCAAAAGTAAAGCGATGGGAGTTATCGCTGCCATGAAATTTGCAGCATCACGGCTGCAGCTATGTGGGCTGCTTGGGCAGCTCAAAAGTCCGTTGTTGGAGCCTTGGGGCCGTTGCGAGAAGTGGTCCAAACGTCGTCCTCGTGAGGCTACTCCGTTGTCATTTGACATTGTGTTGCGCCTGGAGTTGGCGTGCCAGTCAGCTCCGGTGGAAGATTCTTGGTTGCTGCTGTGCTTCCTATTAATGTTATTCGGGAGCTTGCGTTGGAGCGATGCCCAGAGAGTGGATCTGAGCTCGGTGTCCTGCCAACAAGGCTGTTTGCGTGGCTGGACGTGGCGTTGTAAGCAGTCGGCCACTGGCATGCCATGGGCTGTTTGGTGCAAGGGTGTGGCTAATTCAAATTGGGGCGTGCAGTTATTCGAAGAGTCACTAGCGGTGCGAGCCGCGGTCCCCAACAGGGACTTCTTGATTGGTCATGGCGGTCAACCCGTATCTTACTCTACGGCGCTTGCTCAGTTTCGCCGGTGCCTGGTGACTTATGGTGGTGTGGATGCAGTTGACGTGCTGAGTTACACATTACATAGCCTCAAGTGTACCTTTTTGTCCTGGGCTGAGGAGGCAGAGGTCAGCTCCCGTGACCGCTCTGCGCAGGGCCATCACAAAGAGCCTGGAGTTTCTGAGTGTGTGCCAAAGTATGGCCGCAACGACACTCTGCCTCAGCTGCGTTGTCAAAAGATTGTCTTGGATAAGTTGGTTACAGGATGGCGGCCCATGGTGCCAGTTGATCGCGGGGTCGGTGGCCAGGTGGTTTTACCTGCAGACGAGGGTGCACTTTCTCCAGCAGGTTCAGTCACGGAGTCGGAGTCAGAGCATGAAGATGGGGAAGTAGATGACTCTGGCAGCAGCGTTTGCCCCAGCGACATCCTATGTGACCAGGACAGCGATGCTGGTTCCTGGGACGCCTGCGACTCTGTTGGTCCTTGGATAATCAACGGAGCCACTGGTTGGTTCCACCTAGCAGTTGCTACAGAGTCTGGAGGGTTACTGGTGGATGACACGCGCTGGGGTCTGGCGTGTAGGCCACGCGCCGTGTTGCAGACCAGCTGCTTCCTTGTGCGTGATGACCCGGCGCTGCAGTGCTACGTGTGCTGCGGGCACAGTGCCTGTGCTGCGCAGTGCGGCGTACCCGTATGAATGGGCTCAAAGTGCCTGTGCTACCTGTTACAGGGTCGGTGCTGGGGGCGGTGCGGATGCGCTCAGCATGGCAGTGTACGTTTACACTTGCTTTTGCAGCTGTGTGCTGTGTGCACTGTGCAGCTTGCTGCACGGTCAGCTGTGATAGTGCTCGTTTGCACTTGTGCTTACTGTTTTAGTGTACGTTTACACTGGCAGTTATCGTGGCGTGTGCGTCGCGCTAACTGTTGCCTTGTTGGCTGTACAAGTGTACGTCTACACTTGTGTTTGTTGGAGCTGAGTTGAGGGATTGGGTGTTCCCTTGCACCGGCTCGTATATTTGGGCAAGCAGCATATGCCACTGTCAGTGCGTGGGTCTTGCGGACCTTGCTTGCTGTTGTACTTGGTGAATTCTTATTGTGTGCCTTGCAGCCGCAATGTCTGGGACTTCGTGGCACGATATGGTCTTGGCAGCTAAGCTGCCGAAATCAGTGGCTGATGCCATCATTGGTCTGGGATATGATGAGCAAGCTGTGTTTCAGAGTGCTTTCAGTGACCGTGGTGCTTTGGATGCGTGGCTGGCTAAGTCGCGGGAGAAGCTTGGGGAGGATGCAATGAAGGTGGATGCGGCGGACTGGGCCACATGTCCTCTGGTGGCAAGATTGCGCCTGTTGTGGTCGCAGTCCTCTGGGTCTGCTGGTGAATCTGCCAACGCTCCAGCTTGCCTGTCACTTGTGCCGGCAGTCGGCTCAGGTGTACGCTTGGATACGGCTGAGAGGGAGAAGCTCAGGAAGACATTTGAGGCCAATTATCCTGGCACGGTGCTGCATGGGGCCTCATTGCCCTGCGTCAGCTTTTTGTCTGTTGTGAAAAATCAGTGCTCGGCCCGTGCATGGGAGTGGGTACCGTGGAAAAAGGGGCTCAGTGAAGATGATGCGGTGGCGGTCAAGAGTCGCAAGTCAAAGAGCTTGGACTTTCTGGACATTATGTCCCACGCTGCCGGGCTGGGCCAAGATGAATGGGATATGGAATTGTCAAATGCTCCTTTGCGAGTGTCAGCGATACTCATTGTTCGGGCTCATGCCTATTCAATGTGTGGGGCTGGGCATTTGTCGAGCTGGATGCAGTATGTGCAGAAGTTTATGCATCACTACACCAAACCACCCTCTGAAGGTTTTCGATTGCCAACTGCGTTGGAGGCAGAGCAAGCCGACAGGGAGGTCATGGGAGAAGTGTTCCGGATGGTGTTTGGTGGCATCGGCATGGATCGTGCCTTACTCTCTGTGGTGAAAGATGATTTGTTGCGCCTTCATCTGTCGTGCAGGCCCAAGCCTTTGAAGCCGGTGAAGACCCTGCCAGGTGGTAAGGCCAGTGGGGAGGCCAGCAAGCCACCTACGGGCACCGAGCAACCCTTGAAAAGAAAGCGTCCAGCCGTGCGTCCTGCTTCTGGCAAAAAGTTCCGCACCGGGTATTGCTTCGATTTTCAAGAGGGTCGTTGCTCCAGAGGTGATGAGTGTCGTTTCAAACACGTGTGCGAGAAGTGCGGTGGTACAGATCATGGAGCGGCAGCTTGCAAGCAGTGACTAACTTCTGGAAGTGTTTCCAAAGCATTGGTGGAATGTGCGGACGTGGGTAGCGTTTCAGCTGGTGGTGTTACAGCCCTCGGGCAAATTGGGCCTGCGTCGGCGGTGTCAGTTTGCTATGACAGTCCTGGCGTGGCTTCAGGCGAGCGAGTGATGGCAAATGGTGGCAATGGAATTTTGCTGGCTGTGCCTGATATGGTCGCTGAGTCGCGCAGTGCAGTTATAGTGGATGATGTCAGCAGTGGTGGCAGGTGTGATTTGCCTGGAACCCCAGTGCATTCGCTTGGATACCCTATCACAGATGGTGGTGGAGTTGTGTCGTCTGCAGACTGGAGTATTCCGCGTGAGCAGAAGGATTTCTTCGCACCACTGCGTAAGTCTTTCTTTGATCTAGCCAGCAGGTGGCGGCTGATCCCACGTCTGCGTGCTCGTATGGAACAATCTTCGGAAGAGTCGCTATTTTCTGCAACTGAGGTGTTGGAGTTGCGCGAGTGCGTCCAAAACTTCTTACGTAAGGAAGGATTGGAGTGCAATTTGGACATTCCACAGTACCAGCCATTCTTGCTGGACATGTGGCGAGCTTTGGGATCTTTGACCGGTGATATTGACCGCGATCTGCCTCGCATTCTCGAAGAAGGTGTGGGAACCGGTATTAAAAGTCCCATCGCCCCGTCTGGTGTCTGGGATGAACGCATGGAGTCGTCTTGTTTTGATGAGTATGACTTGCGTGTGTTTGAGACCCCTTGGCAAAGCGCTTCCGAGGACGTTGCCTTTACTCGCTCGTTAATCATGAAGGACGTGGAGGCAGGATTCGCGTATATTCTGCCTGGCGGAGAATCTGAGGCGCGGAGTCGCTGGGGTCCGCATGTTGCCGCCGGCAAGTTGGGAGTTGTCCGTGTCCCGGGAAAAAATCCCCGTTTGATCGGAGATGGTAGCGTCAGTGGTGCAAATGGCGCATCTTGCATTCCTGAAAAGATGCGGATGCCAGATTTGGAATCTATTCAGAGATTTATTTCTGAGGCTGTGACTTCAGAGGATTGGTGGATGTTTTCGTTTGACGTGCAGGGTGCACATAAGCTGGTGTGCGTGCGTGAAGACGAACAGGGTTTCAGCATTTTCATTCTTGATGGCGTGTGGTATGTCTACAGAACTTGCTATTTTGGCTGCCGCTGGGCAGCGTACTGGTTCAGTCGTGTTGGCAGCTGGTTGGTTCGGCTGCTACACAGGTTCATCTGGATTCAGCACGGGTTATTCCTTTATGTGGATGACGGTCTCGAGTTTTTACCATGTTCTGTGGGCCCGCTTCTTGCTACAAGCACCCTGATGTTATTGACTGCAGTGGGAGTACCGTTGAGCTGGAAAAAGGTAAAAATGGAGCAGGAGCTGGTGTGGATTGGATGGCGGTTTAACACCATGGCTGGAGCGGCTTTCTTGCCGTATGAGAAGGCTGCACGGATTGTCAATTACCTTCGGAAGCTGTGTGTGTCTGGTGCTCGCGTAGAGCGTCGTGAGCTGGAAAAGGCGATTGGGCTACTGGTATGGTTTTGCGAAGGAGCCTTTTGGTTGCGTCCATGGCTGTCCTGCTTGTATAAACTCTTGTACAAACCGTCAGTGGTCACACGCAAACTGCTGGCCTGCCAATTCCATGATGTGGTCTCCTCGTTGTCTGCGGAGTTGACGACTGGTCGGCACTTCCGGAAGTTTGATGTCGGATCTGGCTGGAAGCTGCATTCAGTCAACAACACCGAGGTCAGCAGCTTGTCCTGTCGTGCGCTGCAGACGCCACGTGTGAAGCATGGATGTGTTAGTGCTGTGCGACGCAGCTCGCCTTTTTTGCGGTGCTGTTCAGAGCTCGGTCTCCATTCCACTTTGTATTCGGTTTGCCAATGCTGGGATCGCAGCTGCAGACGCTTTTGCAGATCGACACGGTGCTGGCATTGGTGGCTGGTGGGTACCGGCGGATGATGGAATTGTTCAGGAGAGTGAGGCATTCTGGTTCTCGGTTGTGCTTCCGAAGCAGTCTTGGCCGAAGTGGCTGCAGTTATCTGCATCCGGGTCGGACTCGTTGCAGAGTGGCATTGCAGCTTTTGAAGCGCTGGCTCAGCTTTGCTTGCTCCTGCTGCGACATCGACATGGTCACTATGATTCCGGTGGCTTCACGCTTCGTTTCTCTCAATTGTGCGACAACGCGGGCGTTTCTGCATTAAGTGACAAGCTTATGACACAGTCTACGCCACTTTGCTATGTGTTGCAAGCTCTGGGCTTCTACTGCTGCCAACTTGGTGTGGTTTTACACAGTAACCACATTGCTGGAAAGAAAAACCAGTGGGCAGACAGCCTCAGCCGCGGGACCATCCCGTCGGGCTTCTGCAGTTCAAAGCGACAGGATCTTGACGTGGGTGCTATCCTGCGTGTGCCTTGGCAGGTTTGATGGTATTGCAGCTTCGCTGCCCTGTGGCGTGGGACGTGTGACGGACTTACTTGCGCAGGCCCACTCCTTCGGTTTGGATGAGCTTGTGCAGCTTGGACTTGCGGAGTCCAGCTGCTTCATGTGTGTGCCTGCGATGAAAACAAATCAATGCGCGTGTGGACTTGGCATGCTTGCAATTCTTTGCACGCACCAAAGCCACACAGCATGATTGGTGATTGTGTGGTTGGCCTTACAGCTTGGTGTTGAGTCGCATTGGTGCAATCGAGTCGGTGCACCTCTGCTTGTTCTTCAGTTGCCCGCCCGCCCTCCCCTTTCTTTGGGCGCCCATGGTGCGCTTATACCAAGGGATGAGCTTGTGCAGCTTGGACTTGCGCAGTCCAGCTGCTTCATGTGTGTGCCTGCGATGAAAACAAATCAATGCGCGTGTGGACTTGGCTATCTGCGCATCCTGCATCCTTGCGCTTGCAGTGTTTGCTCCAGTTCTGCAAGCTTGGTGCAGCAGGCCTGCTGGTGCCTGAGTCATTTGCTGTGATTTCAGGCCCGCCCACCCGCCCCTATGAGCAGAAGGCTATATTTCTTCTGGCCAGATGGCCAGATTGAATGTACGCCGCGTGCAACCGTGCTATTTGGCCCCATGTGGCCGGAGGGGCAAAAGGGCAGAGACTGTGCTGACCCTGGGAGGGGCAGGTGCCCCTCACCAGACACTGAAATTTCTGCAGCCAAAATAGTCCGCCCATGCCTAGAGTGTGTAGGTGGTTGAGGGTTAGGTAAAAGAGTCCTGCGAGATGCACGCGCGCGTGCAGTAAAGTGGGATCTATAGCGCCACGTCATGTAGGTGAGCGACTGCGCGTGTCTGCGTGAGCTTGTTTGTGTGATTGCGTGACTGCTCGCAGTGTTGTCTGCTCACAGTTGCACCTGCTGGTTAGCAGGCAGTGGGTTGGGCGATAGGCCCAGCCAAGTCAGAGTAGGGACATTTTGCTTTTCCCGCCCGCCGCGCCCTGCAAAATGTAGGGGTTGGGTTTGGGTCGACTCGATAACCGGCTGCAATATCGCCCGGTGTTTGGAGACCCAAGAACTCTGCCGCCGCATCTCAAAATGAAGGAGACCGCAAGGGAAGGGCCATCATTGCTGCGTTCTCTGACCTGGTAGAGGGTTGGGGTTTCTGGTGGTGCGTTTGATCCCGCAAGCATGTTGCGACAGCGGCCTCTTTATCTCGCACGCACGCCTTGTGTACAGTTGTGTGAAGAGCTGTCCAGCAGTCCGGTTGTGTCCGTGCTTTTTGCAGCCAGTTGTCTTTGTTTTCCCAACCGCCCGCCCTAAAAGTGGGTTGGGTAGAGTGGGACTGCTGTCCCTGGAGCCTGGAGATGCCTGGAGATGCCTGGAGGCTTCTTTGCTTCTTTGCACTCGGGCGCACATAATCCCAACGTCTGATCAGTGAGTGCGAGCTTGTAGAGGTGCCCCGCCCTCTGCTGCGCCCGGGTCGGGTCTCGCTGGGGTAGGTGGGCTGATGGCCAGCGCGTGCCACTAACCCTCGGCTGCGCGAAAACGATTGCATGCTTGGCCTGTTGAGTCCGCAGGCATTGCTTGAGCTGCGTGAAACTGTCTTGTGATTGTTCCTGACTCGATTCGTCAGTTGGCATGCTTGCAATTCTTTGCACGCACCAAAGCCACACAGCATGATTGGTGATGGCTTGGTTGGCCTTACAGCTTGGTGTTGAGTCACATTGGTGCAATCGAGTCGGTGCACCTTTGCTTGTTTCTTCAGTTGCCCGCCCGCCCTCCCCCTTTCTTTGGGCGCCCATGGTGCGCTTATACCAAGGGATGAGCTTGTGCAGCTTGGACTAGCGCAGTCCAGCTGCTTCATGTATGTGCCTGCGATGAAAACAAATCAATGCGCGTGTGGACTTTGCGCCCGCCCGCCCGCCCTGGGTTGCGGCTGTTGCCAAGTGCGGATTCCAGTGCGGCTTTCTCCTGGGAGCCTTGCCCAGAAGCAGTGGTGTGCCCGAGTGCGCTTCTTCTGAGGGGGGGAGCTGAACCCCGGCACCTTGCGTGTGCGACATGCTTGGCATCCAAACATCTCCCTAAACGACTTCTCAGGGTTTGCTGGGCTTTGGCCTATGGGCGTTGTTCGAAACCCCCGCCTCTTCGTGTATATTTCTGCCGGCGCACGCGTAACATGTTGCCTTCGTGTAACCGTGGTGCCAAAAACCAGCGTGGCGACAGGGGGCGCAAGGGCTACCAAGGCTCTCAACGCTTGAAGTCCAGCGTCGTGTATTACTTCCAGCGCTAAGCTCGTACTACGAAACAGTGACAATCCAGCCAGCTTATGGAAACATATCGTCTAGTACATAGTACAACTTCAAAAAACCCTG
Source organism: Symbiodinium natans (assembly GCA_905221605.1). Classification (NCBI taxonomy): domain Eukaryota; class Dinophyceae; order Suessiales; family Symbiodiniaceae; genus Symbiodinium; species Symbiodinium natans. The sequence goes on from CAJNDS010000541.1 coordinate 48,783, forward strand.
TCGGTGCCACGTTTTGTAGTTGGCATGTTTGCCGGCGTGGCCAAACACTACGGGAAACACTAGCTCGGCGCAAGGCGGCGCAAGGGCGAGGCGCAAGGGAACCCTACGGCCTTAGTCTTGGCGTGAGAACCTAGAACAACATCCATATGGGCGGACGTCAAAATACCATGTATGTAAAATATGATGGAAGTGCGATATGAAGATCCGCCCTTGCTGGTTTATGTCTTCGCCACAAGGCGGCGCCATGCGTATATGCAGGTTTCAGGCTCTTCCCCATGTAGGCGCTAGGATAGCGCTAGCGTGGCGCTAGGTGTTCCTTTCCAAAGGCTAACATTTTAGGGTTTAGCGTGTATGGTTTAGGGTTTAGAGCGAGCCAGCTTCGGGAAGCTTAAGTAGTATAGGCGGGCTGCGGCTTAGGTAAGACTGTAGAACATTGGGTTACACACCCTGAACCCTACACCCTAAACCCCGTGGTTGCTCCTGATGCATACTGCCGGCGTGCCAAAATCTAAAGTCATGCGCCGAAATATGCGCTAGGTTGGCGCTAGCGTCGCGCTAGCAAATATGAAGGGAAACTGCTTGCGGTGGCCATTTGCCCATCCAAGACATAAAGCAGTACTAAGACAGCTGATTTGAAACATGGCCAACCTGGAAGAGCAAAGCACTACTAGCTCGAGCTCAAGTATACCTCCAATAGTTCCGATGACGATGCCTGAATCTTAAAATGGCGGCGCTAGTGTGTTTTGTGAGGTTTTTGCATAGGGAGCAAGAATTAGTACTACACTTCTGTACTTGCCAAAGCCATCGTTCCAGACCTTCGTTTTCCTTCTCGTCATAAGGCGGCACCGTGATTTTTTCAGCATCCGCCGTTCCTGGAAGAAGGAATATTGACAGCCACCCATATGCTATGCCATCCTCTCCTCTAGCGTTTGCGTGTTTGCAAGTACTATGTTTTCTGGAGCATTGCGCTACCCGCTCGCGAGAGAAAATGAAGCGTGCGATCCGGGTTTCGTTGTGGTTGTGTTTTACCATTTCCTACGTACTGTCCCCGGCAAGCGCGCCATGGATTGGGTTGGAACTGAGATCTGCCAGAAGTCTGCTTTGCAAGATATGTTTGTGAGCACGTCCGTGCAAGTAGCCAGTGACTCGTGACTATTCACGCGACTAGTGCTGGCAACATCCTGAATTCACCCTCCCGGCGCTATGCCGAGAGAGTTTGTTTGCAAGGAGCCGCGGCACCATTCTACAGTTCTACGTCAGCGTGTTCACAGCCTTGCGACATGTCTGTGCCGCGTTTGCCGCTGCTTGGATGCGCTCTGACGATCCAGCTGGTGACTGTTCACAGCAGTCGTACGCGCTTGAGTGTGCAAGATCTCTGGGAGGTCATACATGGTGTGGTGGCTGGTGACAGTGGCGCACCGATCTTAGCTGTCCAGCTCCAGCCGCCCAAAGATGCGCTTCCAGAGGCCAAGGGCATTCGAGGGCGACGTGGCTTGTTCAGTGCATGGAATTGCTTTTTGGGGTTTGAGCGCGACGCGACACCTCAATGTCGAAGCATCCTAGCTTGTGGAAGTTGAGTAGCTAGTCATGATGGCAGGTCAAGCAGGTGTGGCCAGTGCGACAAAAGTGCTGTGCGACTTGCTGCTTGTTTTTGTTACAGGTGCTTGCAGAAATAGAGGGCAGTAACGAGGCATTCGAGCAGGCTGAAGCATGTTCCTTCAGTTCTCTTGCTTCCATGGCGCCCAGCTGGAAGTTGCAGGCTGCTCTCAAGGACCTTCAGAAAGCGTATGACAAGGCCTTAGCCAAGGCGCAGAAACAAATAGCAGAGGTTGTCTACAGTTTCTCGGCTTGACGCTTGATTTCAGACTTGTTGTCGATAACGAAATGAAATATAAATCAGTCACATCATTGAATAAAGAGAGCGTGCAATGCTGGCTTCTGCAGTTGTGAGTGGCCTTGAGATCTTGCCGCTAGCAAAGATCCTCTAAGCTCTAGTCTGCAGCCAAGGCTCGCTGCGCCAAGTGCATACCGCAGGCCGCGGACTGCGATGGTGATCGGGTCGGTCAGAGATCGACGAGTTGTCTTTTGATAGGAGTGCCCGCTTTTGGATTTGCGTCGTTGGCGGCTGAAAACGTGCTGCTGGAGACGAAGCTCGTGGTCAACCCGATAAGCGACCCAGGTGAAAAGCGTCAGCTTAAAATTCTCCGTGTGTTCGGACTGATCCTGGCAGATACTGCCAATGAAGCGGCCATCCGCAATCTGGAGCGGAGTAGGTCAAAGCGTGAGGCAGACATGCTGACGAAGGCAGGCTTTATCTTCGTCGAAAGATGAAGTGTCCCCCAGTTTTGGCGGCTCAGGCCTGCGCCGACATGGATGCGTTAACGAACGTGGTGATTGACCGCTTGAAGGCAGGGTCATCTCTGCTTGCCTGATTGCCGCCTTGTGCCGGTTGTCACCTAATGCAGTAATGCAGGCTGCCTTGAAGCGCGAAATCTCCGTTGCCAAAAAGCGTCACGCGAAGCCAATGAAGTTCTTGCAGATGCAAAGCCGAGGTCTGCCTGCGCAGGCAAGATTTCCAGGGAACCGATAGCGAGCACACCTGGAAAATTCTGTCCTGGAATTCTGCTCACGCAGAGGCAAACGTTCGAATCCTGCCAAGTGTTGGATTCACCAGGCTATCCGATGTGGTGGAAAGCTCAGCCGCGTGCTGTGCAAGCAGTTTGCAAGTCTCTGTGTGGGATATCGTGGGCCGTGGGTCGTGCGTGGGTGCGTTGGACCCTGACATGAACGCAGGGAAAAACAGTCAAGGATTAGCGCGGGCCACGCTGGAGAGACGCATAACTGTGCCAGTGTAGCGGTTAGCGCATGAATGTCGCTGTTTCGTGCTTCGGGCAGGCTAGGTGAACAGCCTTCGTTCTTGCGTCACTACAGTGAGCATGTTTGGAAACATGTATCTTGCTTTGTTGGCTCAAGTGTACTCGAGCCAAAATGTGAGACTCTGTGTGCCAGAGTCTGCCTAGTGTGCCTAGGCAAGAATCGTTTGCCCCGCCCTCCTCTCCCTGGACTTGAAGTTTTTATTGTCCTCGTTAACACTCCTGTGGACTCTGTGGGTCATTCAGGGAGGGTTTACTCACGGTGTGAGCGACTGCCCTCCGCATTTTTGGCGGTTGTGGTAGAGGCACTGGGTGCCGCTGTGGGCTGTGGGAGGTGTTGTCCCCCATCATGCCCATGAGTATTCGCTGTGTGCAGCGCGCCGCTGGGCGGCCCCTGAGATCAGGGACATCCAACGCACTATGAGGGAACCCCTCATGAACCGAGTAGCGCCCCTACATGTTCATGGAGTGAGTGCGCAGAACGGCGTCTCGTTGTTCTTCTTTCGCGTAGTTGGTTGTAGCTTGTGGCTCGTGTAGCCGTTGCACTGCTCGCAGCAGGTGCATGCAGCTTCTGGTAGGTTTCGAGCGCATTCGACTTCCCGCCGCCGCCCCACTCACCTCCAGGACGGAAGTTTTCGGTCGACGTAGCACAGTTGGCGTAAGGCAAGCTGTGGATCGGTTGTCCTGCGCATCCCGCAGAACGCGGGGTGCACGTGCGCGTGCAGCAAAGTGGAATCATCTAGCACGGTGAGATAGGTCCCTGCGGGCAGCAGGACTGGCGTCTGTGTGCGTGTGCTAACGCACGTTCGTTGTTAGTTAGTTGAGTTGCTTTGTCAATAGAGAGACTGCGTGTTGCGACCACGCAACGCGTTGTTGTGAATTGCAACACTTTAGCAGCTGTATGTGTGCTCAAGCCGGGTGCCACTTCTCCGCACAGTACAGCACTTGGACAGAATGTGTAGTTTTGTGTCGATTTGCCCCGCCCTCCACGCCCAGGGGGAATAAAAGTTTGCGGTGCGCCCTTTTTCTGCTTAAAAGTTAGCTGGCACAGGCCGGACGGCAGGTGCGGTCTTGCTAACGAGACTGTAGCATGTGGCTGCGCCGTGTTTTGTTCCAACCTGATAGTATGCTCGCTTCCTGCGAAAAAGAGAGAGGGTCGAGTTGCGTGCAGGCTTGTGCAGGCTTTCTTCTCTCCATGTTTGTTTGAGTGCTTGAAGATCTCAAAAGAAGGCGTGAGCGTGTGCGCTGTTTCACGGTCGTGGTAGGGTGGGAGTCCTGCGACTTGAACTAAGAGACTGGGTGCAGAGGCTTTTGATGCAGCAATGCCTGGACCTGCGCGCGCGCGTTGAACACTTGCCCCCAGGCTCATCTGTGTCATGTGTCAAAATGTCGCACGCAGAGTGTCGTCATGGAGCCAGTGACATGATAACTCTTTCGCTTGGGCTAACAGTGAGTCCACACTTGGACGAGCCTAAACAACTCGCAAGTTCCACACGTCTGTGAGTGCCTGCTTGTGTTGGGTTAGTGCATGCGTGGTTGCACGTGTTGATGTGCCGTTCTCTGCAAGATTGTGACATCACAGCTTGCAAGTAGAATCAAGTAGAGGAAGTAGTGCCCTTTTAGCATTTTGCTTTTCCCACCCACCACGTCCCTGCAAAATGCGTCGGGCTGGTGCAGGGGGTGAAGGTAGTCCCTGGCCTATGGCCCGCACTGGCGGCTGCAACGCCCTGGGCCGGGAGCTACATGTAAATACTGTAGGGCACTGTAGGGTAGATCCCTCTGAGACTCAAAGGATATTCCCCAGCGTCACCGAAGGAAAAGAAGTGGCACTGTGCTTCTTCTGTACCTGGTTGCGTCTGCGCAGTCACGTTCAGTTTGGGCCATGTTAGTCTGGAGTGCAGAGTGTCGTCATGGAGCCAGTGACATGATAACTCTTTCACTTGGGCTAACAGTGAGTCCACACTTGGACGAGCCTAAACAACTCGCAAGTTCCACACGTCTGTGAGTGCCTGTGTTGGGTTAGTGCATGCGTGGTTGCACGTGTTGATGTGCCGTTCTCTGCAAGATTGTGACATCACAGCTTGCAAGTAGAATCAAGTAGAGGAAGTAGTGCCCTTTTAGCATTTTGCTTTTCCCGCCCACCACGTCCCTGCAAAATGCGTCGGGCTGGTGCAGGGGATGAAGGTAGTCCCTGCCCTAGGGCCCGCGCTGGCGGCTGCAACCCCCTGGGCCGGGAGCTACGTGTAGATACTGTAGGGCACTGTAGGGTAGATCCCTCTGAGACTCAAAGGATATTCCCCAGCGTCACCGAAGGAAAAGAAGTGGCACTGTGCTTCTTCTGTACCTGGTTGCGTCTGCACAGTCACGTTCAGTTTAGGCCATGTTAGTCTGGAGTGAAGGACCTCTTTTGTGGTGTGCACGGGTGCGCTGAATGACATGTGCGAGCGAAACACCGCTGGCACCGCCGCAGTGTTTGCGCTCATGTGTGCAAAAATCTCGTCACAGTTGTGAATTTTTTCAAAGCCCTCCCACTCCGCCCTTATAGATGGTGGGGCGCCGGCTGAACGATGCGCAGTTGTACTATTTTCACTTGCACGTGTCATGTTCAGCCAGACGCCGCCTGCCACATGATTGCCATCCTTGGAAAAGTTCGAGGGTTGCGTTGCGTTGCGTAGCGAGATGTCGCGGGGTGCACGCGCGCGTGCAGCAAAGTGGGATCATCTAGCACGGTGAGATAGGTCCCTGCGGGCAGCAGGACTGGCGTCTGTGTGCGTGTGCTAACGCGCGTTTGTTGTTAGTTGGTTGGGTTGCCTTGTCAATAGAGTGACTGCGTGTTGCGACCACGCAACGCGTTGTTGTGAATTGCAACACTTTAGCAGCTGTATGTGTGCTCGAGCCGGGTGTCCGAAGTGGCACGGTACAGCACTTGGACAGAACGTGTAGTTTTGTGTTGATTTTCCCCGCCCTCCACGCCCAGGGGGCATAAAAGTTTGCGGTGCGCCCTTTTTCTGCTTAAAAGTTGGCTGGCACAGGCCGGACGGCAGGTGCGGTCTTGCTAACGAGACTGTAGCACGTGGCTGCGCCGTGTTTTGTTCCAACCTGATAGTATGCTCGCTTCCTGCGAAAAAAGAAAGAGGGTCGAGTTGCGTGCAGGCTTGTGCAGGCTTTCTTCTCTCCTTGTTTGTTTGAGTGCTTGAAGATCTCGTACCGCTGCACGCGTGTGTCCTCAGGTGAGAAGTATGTGCGTTGCGTGAGGGCTTGTCTTGCTTGTCTTGCGCGTGTTTATGCATGACCTTGGTTGGCGTTTGCGCAACATTGGGGTGGAGTCATGCGAGCGTGGACTGCTGCAAGCGTTGCCTGTAGATGTGGGAGGGTTGGTTGCCTCGTGCTAGCTAAGCGTTGTCTGAGTACTTTGCTTCTTGCTTGCCGCCTTGAGGAGTTATCTTTCTTCAGGGTGAGATCTTTTCTAGGGTGAGATGGCATGAGGCTGGTGATCTGTCCGTGTCAAAAGTCAAAAGCGGTTTCCGTGCAAGCTCGCGTGACCTATAGCAGATTGAAGCCACGTGCTACGTACTGTAGGAATGATTGCGGCGCATGATTGCGGCGCATTAGTGAAATGTCAAGACGCTGCCAGAGCGCGCCTTGAAAAACTTCCCTTGTTTGGGGATGACTTTGTGATGGACCGTGAGTGGGCTTTTGATTGCGCTCATTTTCAGGTGGCTGACGTGATGCGTGGACTCGATGTGCGGGAGAAGCAGGTCGTCCTTGCGTCCCCACTCATCCTGCGGTGAGTGGCTGTTTATTGATGCTTGTTTGCTAGGTTCAGAGCCATGTGCTGGAGTTGCAGTCCAAGTTAGTGGAGGCCCTCTCTCTGTCCGCGCTGTGCCATGTTCTTGGCGAGAGCTAGGGCGGCTCGGGCTTGCAGAGAAACTTCTATCCTATTCCACTTTTCACACGACAATCACGGCAACCCACCACTTACCGAAAGCGACGCAGCAAAGACGAGCCCATCACGTGACCTGACACGCCAAGCAAGAGAGAGAGACAACCTACCCAAACAAGGGACTCTATCGGATCCCTCTTTTCGCCCCTCCGGTTCTGTCCGGGTTCGACCCGCAGCAACTCCTCTCAATCTAGCGCAACACAAGAGGGGGGGGGCAGTCCACTTCCTCCAGGCAGGTGGGCGGGAACTTCAAAGACGATATCAGCACACACTGACAGCGACCAACGCTTGAACTTTTCCAAGGATGGCAATCGTGTGGCAGGCAGCGTCTGGCTGAACATGACATGCGCAAGTGAAAATAGAACAACTGCGCATCGTTCAGTCGGCGCCCCGCCACCTATAAGGGCGGAGTGGGAGGGCTTTGAAAAAATTCACAACTGTGACGAAATTCTTGCATACATGAGCGCAAACACTGCGGCGGTCCCAGCGGGGTGCTTCGCTCGTACATGTCATTCAGTGCCCCCGCGCATGCCACGACAAAATGCACATGTCACACGCAGGAAAAGGAGAGTTGGGTGTGGCCGCACCGAGCCAACCGCTACCCCGACACCAGAGACGCTGCCAAAGCAAGCCATCCCAGAAGCGGCGGAAGTGCCACCTTTCGCCCGACAATTCCTGCTGCACCAAACGCAGGCGCACCACTATTGTTTGCAAGATGCGGGGCACAGCCATCCGCGGCAGAACTGAACGGTGCCAACAGCCGCTCAGTAGCAGGGGTGGGTGTGTGGGAAAGCTGAAGTGAGTCAGCCTGTGAACAAGGAGCAGCACTAACAGCTACGCACTGCAGCTGCGCCACTCAAGACAGGATCAGGAGGGAGAGACGGGGTTGCTGTTCCTGCCTACCCCAACCAGCCGTACAAGGCTGAACGGAGATCTTGCCTCGCCGGAAATCACTTAGAGGGCTGCCGTGCGCCGAGAACCCCTTCTGGTAGTTGGTATGCCTGCGTACAGCGTCAGCTTGCACATGCACCGTACACTCACAACTGCAGCCGTTTTCATTGCAGAAATTTCTGCAGTAGTCGCATATTTCTGCGCCCGCCCAGCCCGCCCTGAGGGGCAGTTACCGGTGCCCCAAGTGGCTTTCGTGTAAGGGAGCGGTGATTGGGAGAAGCGATTGGGCTGCGGCCCCTTTCTTGTGTGCACACTCATTGAAAAGAGGCGTGCAGTCTGTGTGCGTTCACCTTATGCCTATGACACCCAAAGCTGAAAAGGGCCTGCGCCAGCCTTTATGACTAGAGGTTAGCCCACCCTTGCGCGAGACGCAGCAGGCTCAAACGCTTTGGCTTGCAAGTAAGCAAGCGAGGTGCGCGCGTGCGTGCATCCAAGTGAGATCTGAGCGACGTGGCGACGTGTGTAGTTGAGTGTTGCGTGGTCCTGCGTTGACGCTGAGTGTCATGCTGCAGCAACCGTGCTCTCAGGGGGCCTGTGTGTTGCGGGGGCAAGTGTGTGGGGTTGCTTGGGATCTGTTCCAAGTTGCGGTTGGGCTAGTGTGGTGTCGTACTGTAGTGCGACCGCAGCCCATTTTCGACTTTCCCACCCTCCACAACCCTCGAAAATAGGGCAGGGGGGGTTCTAGTGCGACTGGACCTGGCCAGTGTGCCCGGTTGTCGAGGGGGACGCGTGCGCCTCCCTGGGTTGTCGTACTGGTTTGTCTAGAATGATTGTGATCTAGACGTTCGTCCACCTTTCTGCAAAACAGGTAAAAGAGTCTCGGCGGGCAGGGTGGGCTTGATGGTTTGTCTCAGTACAGGGAAGATACCAACGATTACCAACGTGTGGTCGACACCCCTACCCCATCAACCCCTGACCACTTCTTTGATCTGTTTTCCAATGGTGGAGCCGTTGTTGCGCAAACATGAACTAGCTGACGTGTCTGTTAAGCAACTCTGTCGGAGACTTTTGGATGTTCCTGTCGCGAGGCTGAATGTCGTATTATTGAAGAAACGTTGCGGAAAGCTTTGGGAACTGATGAAGCGTAAGGAGAGACAGGCTCGAAGACAACCTGTTGCCAAGGGCTCCGAGACAGCTCTGCTACTTTCTGCAAACTGCCGCCCACAGTGCAATGCTGGCATTTTTTCCGCGCGGTGCGTGCGTGCGTGTCTAAGTAGCAAGCATTATGTGTGCGGAGGGTTTGTCTTGCGTTTGGGGCTTTTGCGCAAGAGTGGACGTCACGCTTGTTGTGTACTGCTGCAAGTGCGTGGCTCCTCCAGCAAAGCTTGTTGCTGCAGGAGGGTGTCAGCTTCTTGAAAGTTGAGGGTTGGGTAAGAAGGAAAGCGCTGTGCGTTTGTGAAGCACTTGCATTCTGGTCCTTTGGTTCGGTTCTGCTGCGTAGCTAAGGAGAGAAAGATATGAGGGGAAAGGAGGGGTTCAGAAAAGGAGGCGAAAGGGAAAGAGAGGCAGCGAAAGATAGATCCAGACAGAGAGTAAGACAAGAGAGGAAAAACCGAGAAGGAAGAGAAGAGAGAGAGGGGGATAGAGCGAGAAGACAAGATAGAAATGGATAGAGAGCAAGAGAGAGCGAGAGCAGAGACGAGCAGAACACACGACCACCAAGGAGAGTCTGTTAAAGCGATAGAGAAAGAGGGTAGAGAAGAGAGAGAGAGAGAGAGGAGAGCGAGATCACGAGAGACAAAAAAACAGATAAATTTTTTCAAGGGAGAGAGGAGAATGTCGAGAGCGAGAGAGAAAGAGGAGGAGAGCAGAGATGGGAGCGGGAAGAAGAGAGAGAGAAGTATGATCAAACATCGAATAATCTCGCGCTATAGATATCTATCATGTATAGCTGTATATCATGGATCTGTCTAGAGAGATGATTAATTCTCTCTATCTCTCTCTATCTCTCCTATCCCCTTCTCTCTCTTTGGTCTATTTTCTCTATCTCTCCTATCTCTCTATCTATACTCTACCTCTTCTACTACTCTCTCTCAACCTCTCTCCTATCTCTCTCTCTCTCTATATCTCTTCTATCTCTCTCTCTCTCTCTCTCTCTCTCTCTCTCTCTCTCTCTCTCTCTCTCTCTCTCTCTCTCTCTCTCTCTCTCTCTCTCTCTCTCTCTCTCTCTCTCTCTCTCTCTCTCTCTCTCTCTCTTGCTTCTTTGCTGCGTCGCTTTTGGTAAGCGGTGATTGTCGCGTGGCAAGTGCGAAGTGGCCGGACAATGAGGCATGTTTATGCTTGAAGCTGTGTGGCTGAAGGACAGTGATCTTTGTTTGGCCGGTGTGTAGACCGGGAGCAGAGTGTGGGAGCCGCCCTGATTTTCGATCTCCCGCCCGCCCTTGCCCGATCGAAAATCTGGGGCAGGGGCCACCGTTTGTCAGCGACAGGCTGATGGGGGGATACATTTCTGTCAGCGCGCGGCTGATGCATCGTTTGTCAGCTCTTAAGCTGATGTTACATGTTGGCTAAGCAGGGCTTTTAGCCATGCTGTCAGTGTAGATTCTGGCTGTTTCTACCACCACCTTTCAAAAAGAGAGAGCGTTGCGTGCAGTGGTCTTGTGCTGGGCTAAGGGTGTCTGTTGTGTTCAGGGTCCGGATTCGGTAGGATCCCAGATTGAGGGCGGTGTGCCTCGGATGGGTAGGAGGGAGGCAGGTAGGAGAGAGGGCTGGCAAGGCGCGCAAGTAGCCAGCTGCAGGATTGCAGGAGTTTAGGTGTGTGCTGTTGCGTGTTGTTGCGTGTACACGCGTCCGTCCTGTTTTCGAGTTTGCCCGCCAGCTTGGTGGAAGGGCGTCTTACATGGCTTGCTCCGCGTGCGTTCTGACGACTCGACCTCGGCCTGATTTGAGGAGGGACGTCTTCTTGTGTTTGGATGGTAGTCGATCGTTTTGATTTCTTGCAGGCCGCGTCTTGCCCCTCGAAAAGAAGTGCCTTGCTGTGGTATTTGTTTTGATGAAGCACGCAAAAGAGTCTCTTTCTTCAACTTGGCGTGAGTCTCCACAACGTCAGGCTTTGGAAGAGATTCCTTGTTTTCTGATTCAAGGGGCTGGAGCTGAAGTTGGTTGGTTGGGGTGTGTGTGTGTGTGTGTGTGTGTGTGTGTGTGTGTGTGTGTGTGTGTGTGTGTGTGTGTGTGTGTGTGTGTGTGTGTGTGTGTGTGTGTGTGTGTGTGTGTGTGTGTGTGTGTGTGTGTGTGTGTGTGTGTGTGTGGTTGTGTGTGTGTGTGTGTGTGTGTGTGTGTGTGTGTGTGTGTGTGTGTGTGTGTGTGTGTGTGTGTGTGTGTGTGTGTGTGTGTGTGTGTGTGTGTGTGTGTGTGTGTGTGTGTGTGTGTGTGTGTGTGTGTGTGTGTGTGTTTGTGTGTGTGTGTGTGTGTGTGTGTGTGTGTGTGTGTGTGTGTGTGTGTGTGTGTGTGTGTGTGTGTGTGTGTGTGTGTGTGTGTGTGTGTGTGTGTGTGTGTGTGTGTGGGTGTGTGTGTGTGTGTGTGTGTGTGGTGTGTGTGTGTGTGTGTGTGTGTGTGTGTGTGTGTGTGTGTGTGTGTGTGTGTGTGTGTGTGTGTGTGTGTGTGTGTGTGTGTGTGTGTGTGTGTGTGTGTGTGTGTGTGTGTGTGTGTGTGTGTGTGTGTGTGTGTGTGTGTGTGTGGCTGGCACACCGCTGTACATGCGGTGTGTGGCACACCGCTGTACATGCGGACTTTCGTGAACAAGCAGGAGCATGTTGTGATGATGATGAAGTTCGTGATTTTGAGTACATCAACATGTTTTAGTTCGGAAATCAGCAGGGGGCAGGAGCACCTTGATCAGACTCCTGCCAACGAAGACGTTGATCAAGGTGGTGATGCATCCAGGGACGCCTGGGTGTGTACCTGCAGTGATATGTGATGTACTGCATTATCCTCGCTGTGCATTGGTACCGTTCTCGCTGTTGTTCAACTACCTCAACCACAACGCAGTTTTCAACATGGATTTCGTATTTTGCTTGGCATGTGGGTGAATTCTTCGAGCCGTGAGCATGACATACCCCAAACCCCAGAAGACCTCGAGCCCATCAAGCTTGAGTGGAATGTGATGCTGCTAACTAGTGTGATGTGCACAGCAGAGCAGCTGAGCAGAACTGCGTGAGCATGTCGTTTGAGCATGTTGATGGAGCATGTCCAGCGAACGAGCATGAACATGGATGAGAGCATGGAGAAGGTTCGGAACATGAGTGTTAGAGCATCTGAGCATGAACTGTGGAGCATCTGAGTGTGATGAGCAGAGATGTGTGAGCACGAAGTAGGGAACTTCTGAGCCTAAATTGTGGAGCATCTGAGCGCGATGAGTAGAATTGTGTGAGCATGAAATGCGGAATCTCGGAGCATAAATTGCGGAGCATCTGAGCGTGATGAGCAGAGTTGCGGGAGCATGAAGTGTGAAGCGTCAGAGCATGAATTGTGGAGCATCTGAACGTGATGAGCAGAGTTGTGTGAGCATGAATTGTGGAGCATCAGAGCATGAATTGTGGAGCATCTGAGCGTGGTGAGTAGAGTTGTGTGAGCATGAATTGTGGAGCATCAGAGCATGAATTGTGGAGCATCTGAGCGTGATGAGCAGAGTTGTGTGAGCATGAATTGTGGAGCATCAGAGCATGAATTGTGGAGCATCTGAGCGTGATGAGCACAGTTGTGGGAGCATGTCAAGCGAGTATGGAGCATGTTTTGATTGCAGAAGACCCTAAACCCTATATGATATGTCATATAAACCTTCATTCGCGACCCTTCTACCTCATCACTTGCGGGCTCATCCACTACCTCTTGCTCGAGCATCTCTACCTTCGGAGCATCTCCATCTACCAGTTTATGTGGAAGCACTAAAACAAAAAGTGTGTTATACAGCCAGCCCGCCCTCGCCTTGGGCCGCGGGTGTAGGTGGAGCCTCGCTCCTACGCGTTCATGCTGCCTATGTTAGTCTTCACTTCGGTGCGGACGCACAGGATAATCCAAAAATGTGAGCTCACCTGGCGAGTGAGAATGAAAAGTCCTATCGTTTTCGATGCACTAGTAACATGCCGGGCCCATTAATGTGGGTGCCAACGATGCTCAGCAAGACGGCCGGCGTGCCGTATGTTCCTCGATTGTTACTCGTGAACCAGCCCCCGGCATGATTGGCAACATTCTCTTTTTGTTTGGTTTCGCTACCACAATGGTTTACATAGGACAAAGTAGTTGATCTTGCTTTGCCCTGACGAACCGCGCGCGACTCATGGACGGCTACCAGAGACCACGACAGGGATGGCAATGGCAACCTCCACCTCCTCCGGCCAGAGTCTGACGTTTGCCTGGAAGCTTGCAGTCCTTGAGCTTCGGGTACGCTTGCAACCAGAGCTTGGAGAATGTGACGTTCGCCTGGCAACTTGCAGTTCTTGAGGTTCGTGACGTTGGCCTGGCAGCTTGCAGTCCTTGAGCTTCGGGTGCGCTTACAACCAGAGCTTAGAGAGTCTTACGTTGCCTGGCAGCTTGCAATCCTTGAGCTTCGGGTACGCTTACAACCAGATCTTGGAGAATGTGACGTTTGCCCGGCAGTTTGCAGTCCTTGCGATTCGTGACGTTTGCCTGGCAGCTTGCAGTGCTTGAGCTTCGGGTACGCATGCAACTAGAGCTCGGAAAGTGTGACGTTTGCCTGGCAGCTTGCAGCCCCTGAGCTACGGGTACGCTTGCAACCAATTCTTGGAGAATGTGACGTTTGCCCGGCAGGTTGCGGTCCTTGAGCTTCGTGACGTGTGCCAGGCAGCCTGCAGTCCTTGAGCTTCGGGTACGCTTACAACCAGAGCTTGGAGAATGTGACGTTTGCCTGGCAGCTTGCAGTCCTTGAGGCAACCAGAGCTTGGAGAGTGTGACGTTTGCCTGGCAGCTTGCAGTCCTTGAGATTCGTGACGTTTGCCTGGCAGCTTGCAGTCCTTGAGCTTCGGGTACGCTTACAACCAAAGCTTAGAGAGTATGGCGCTTGCCCGGCAGCTTGCAGTCCTTGAGTTCCGGGTGCGCTTACAATCAGAGCTTACGTTTGCCTGGCAGCTTGGCGGAGACCCAGTTGCCCAACACCTTGGACCTGAATGTGACGTTTGCCTGGCAGCTTGCAGTCCCTGAGTTGCGTGACGTTTGCCTGGCAGCTTGCAGTCCTTGAGCTTCGGGCACGCTTACAACCGGCACGCTTGCAACCACACCTACCCCACACCCTTTCCCCCCACCACGTCACAGGAACATGCCCGTCAATTTCTGAGACCCTATCCCACCCCCTTTCCCCCACCACGTCCGCTTTTCAAAACAGCTTGCAGTCCTTGAGCTTCGGGTGCACCTACAACCAGAACTTGCAGAATGTGACGTTCGCCTGGCAACTTGCAGTCCTTGAGCTTCGTGATGTTCGCATGGCGGCTTGCAGTCCTCGAGCTTCGGATACGTTTGCGACCAGAGCTTGGAGAGTGTGACGTTTGCCTGGCACCTTGCAGTCCATGAGCTTCGGGTACACTTACAACCAAAGCTTGGATGATGTGACGTTTGCCTGACAGCCTGCAGTCCTTGAGCTTCGTGACGTTTGCCTGGCAGCTTGCAATCCTTGAGCTTCGGGCACGCTTACAACCAGAGCTTGGATGATGTGACGTTTGCATGACAGCTTGCAGTCCTTGAACTTCGTGACGTTTGCCTGGCAGCTTGCAATCCTTGAGCTTCGGGCACGCTTACAAGCAGAGCTGGGAGTTTGTGACGTTTGCCTGGCAGCTTGCAGTCCTTGAGCTTCTGGTACGCTTGCAACCAGAGCTTGGAGAATGTGACGTTTGCCTGGCAGCTTGCGGTCCTTGAGCATCTAGTACGCTTACAACCAGAACTTGGAGAATATGACGTTTGCCTGGCAGCTTGCAGTCCTTGTGTGACGTTTACCTGGCAGTTTGCAGTCCGTGAATTTCGGGTATGCCTACAACCAGAATTTGGACAATGTGACGTTTGCCTGGCAACTTGCAGTCCTTGAGCTTCGTAACGTTTGCCTGGCGGCTCGTAGTCCTTGAGATCAGTGCGATGCTTGCCTGGCAGCTTGCCGCTTCGGGCACGCTTACAACCAGAGCTTGGAGAACGTGACGTTTGCCCGGCAGCTTGCAGTCCTTGAGCTTCGTTTTCGCTTACAACCAGAGCTTCGACAATTATGGTGGTTGCCCCTGCGACCGGGTGCGCCAACTCATTTGAGGGTTCGAGGGGGGTTCAGCCTTGCAAGCCGTTTTTACTTGAAATCATGGCTTGATTTTCGTTGTCCGCCAGCTCGGGTTTTGGGCATGGTTACAGTCTGCCAGACTATGTGTTTCCGATGGTGGGTTTCCCGATGTAGCTGTCACAGGCTCATGAGTACAAATTTCGTGCAAAAGAAACAGCCACCTGTCTGGGAGATGTTCACATGATTTGTTTTTGCCACAAGGAAAGTGTCCACCCAGCATTTCTCCCTAAACCGGTTGAACCCACAACTCCTGATGAGCTTAAGACCCAACCCCCGAAATTCGCTGAGTAGTGGCTCGAAAGGCACACGTTCCCTGCTTCAAGTTGTTATAAAACCACACAGGCGGCCCTGAAGTCTCAACCCTAAGACATGTACCCTGCAACTTGAGAAGAACCCTAAAGCCTGAACCCTCCACTTCCTAAACCCCCAAACCCTAAAGCCTAAACCGTAAACCCTAATGGCGGAATAGTTGTTTGAGATGTTGTTGACAGCAGTTTGTTTTTGCAGCTCTAGCTTAGCAGACCATGGCAACGAGAGTTGCTTTGCCTGAGAACTTTGGCACCGGCAGACAGCCGAACAAAGCACACCCAGCGAGGACAGGGAGCAAGCTGCCTCAGTGGCTTGTTCTGTATGTTCTGTTGCCAAAGGAGGGGTCGGGCCAGCAGCATCCGGCAGAAATTAGAATGGCCTGTAGGGCAACAGAAGTGTATGAGAGTTGTTGGGACAGGGCCAGTGAGGCAGAGTCCCATGAATTTTCGAAGTGGCTCACACAGAGGCGCCGACGGCGTGGCGAGGAAGGAGATAGTCTCAAGCACGAAGGGGGTTGTTTCTGCTGGGTATTGGATAAGTGTTTTCGTTTTGATGAGGCCATAAGCTTGCTTCGGGATCAATGTCCTGGACAGCAGCTGCAGCGAGCTTTTAGGCCTGGAGTGGAACTGCGAAATGCACTGAGCAAAGCTCCAGGGCAACATCTTCTAGGTGGTCTGGAGGATGTTTTGCTTGGAGAGTTGTGCCATGCAAAAGCCTGCCTGATTCAGGTTCCAGGGAACATTAGTTTCTTGTCACTCTGCCACGAAGTGGAGGGGCCACTGAAGCTCTGGACTCCAGGCTCGCTTGTGGCAAGCACGCATGTGCATGTATCCAGTGCCCCGGAGACAGAGCAGGTCGCTGCAGAGGACATGGAGCATGCAGGGATCGGCTGGGACGACGTGAACCTGGACGACCTCGAGCCAGGTGAGCCCATGGACCTGTCTCTCCGGGGCAGGATGGCACATGCAGCAAGGTATGGCAGGGACACAGAGACTTTGAGCCCCATGCAAGAGATCCAAATGGTGAGGCTCAATTTTTCACTGCAGAACAGCTCAGAGATTGTCACAGCAGTGCAGTGTGTGGCTCGTTTCCTGGAACCCATCACTGGAGCCATGGCACCAGAGCTTTTGCAGAGAGCTTTGCTTTCTGTTCCGGGTAGAGGGAAACTTCGGTCCGGGATGATTCGCTTGGATATGCTCCACATGCTCTACAGAAGGAGTGTCATGCAGAAAGAGGTCCGGTGTCGCAATGTCTCTGTCAGCAGGTATCTGAGCATGGATGCGAGCCCGCAATGTGGTTACGAGTACCTGGCTATGACCGAAGAAATTCTGACAAGAGCCTCGCCCACAGTGGCAACTGCAGATCCATGGTCCGGATTTGAGCACACTTTCCGGACCATGCCTGTCATGACCTTGGCCCGTGGAGAAACCCGAACTTATGTAAAGGCACAAAGGTTGAGATCGGCCATTATCTTAGAGAACGGGCAGGACCACTTCGATGTCTACCGCAGGCAGGTGAAGGGTTGGGTCTCAGACCAGGGAACCGAAAAGGGCATCCCTCACTGGCCGATGGGCACTGGGCAGAGGATGAACGAACTGGTTGCAGGTTTGCAGGAGCCTGGCGCTGGTGTGGAAGCTGTTGTGCAGGGGACTGCGGAGGCCTTCCTTCCCAACAGTTTCAGTCACCCCGGCATGCTACACATCCTCTTCAACAGCTTGGAGGAGACCTGCAAGTCATGCCCCCGGTGGGACCAAGTGGAAAAACAAGTGTCGGCAGTGAGCAAGCTGCTGACAAATCGGTCTTTTCGTGAAGTGGTCCTGAGTAAGATGATGGCAGAGGCACCTTGGCCAGACAAGAAGTTGGTGCAGGGGTATCATGGAGAGCTCTTGTCTTGGCGATGGGAATCCTTGCACCAGACCTTGAAACATTACTTGAACGTCAGGCCAGTACTTTCCAAATACTGGGACCGCGAACAGTTGTCCTCAGAGGCCAGCTTATGCGATGCTGTCGATGGTGCCTTGAAAGATCCTTTTCACCTGGGTTATGTTGAGTGGGCTTGGATGTTTTCCTGCTTTATACAGAAGTGGGCCCACTGGTTTGAGGGATGCTTTTGCCATGAGGAGCAGCTTCAGCGAGCCAAAACCCGAAAGGCCAAGGTGAGCCTCAAGTGCTGTTGGAAAGGGCGTCGATCGTGTGTTCTTTCTGCTGGTTTCACCGAGCGATTGCTGTCAAGCATCCAGCGACTGACCAGCACAAGCTATACCCAAACCGTGCTGGAGTTGCCCTCCGAGGTTGCGGCAGGCATGGCACTCATGGACCAGCAGGCCCGTGACAAGTGGGTTTCGATCATGTCGGAGAAGCTGCAGTATCTTTCCCACGTGCCCTTTCGTCTTGCAGGGGCTTATGCTCACTATGCTAGGCCGGACCTGTACGATCTGCAGCACAGCAAGCGGATTGTCCTGGACTGTTTTGAGGAGTACCGACAAGGAGCAGGGTCGCAGCACCTGGTTGCTGCAACACTTGTTTGGGAGACAATCGCCAGGGGGCCTGGCCGATCAGCTCTATGCCTTTGCGCAGAGTGGCGAGGAGGCCAAGCTGGAGCACTTCCCCTTGGCCTGGGCCGAGATCCAGGAGAGGGCCTTCTGTAGCCTAGTTGAGCGAAGTACCGAGAGGCAGCATGTGCTTATCAAGATTGCTGGGCGACGAACCTTAAGAAACCAAGGGCCTGCCATGACATGTGTTCGTGCTCGACGAGCACAGCTGCTGGACATGATCGCCAAGCAAGAACAATGTGGTTTTCTGCTGCAAATGTGGAAGAGAAAACACATCATGGCAGAGTTGCTGTCTCATCTCATGACAAAGCATGAGGCCTTTCAGAAGACAAAGACATACAAGGTTGCTCGCATCTATTGCTATCATGAGGCCGATCACTTTATGCAAGAGGAGGAGCTTGGGGCGGAGCAGGCAGCAGACGCCTTGCACACAGCCACGAAGCGGGCTTTGTGTGCCGGAGCCGAAGACAATGTGCAAGCCCGGGGCTTGCAGCGGAAGCAGTGGATGATTGTGGACTATCTGAAGAGCCAGCTGCAGACAGGCGTTCTCTTCAGCTTGCCGCATGCCTTGTTCGAAGCATTGCTTCTTGGCACCGAGTCAGAAGCTCTGCAGCCCGAGGTGCAGTTATCTCTTCAAAACTTCGCCGAGGCTCTGATGCCGACCGACATCCCGGAAAACCCAGCAGAAGAACGGATTTATGGCTACATTCTGGATTCTCGGCCGGAGCGGCGTGCCCAGCAACGGGGCGTCGCAGAGGTAGATCGCAGGTGCCATCTGAAGGTGTTGCGTTTTCTCAACGTGGACATTCGCGACCCAATGAAGCCTGTTGTGACTTACAGTTCTGTGCAGCAGCACACTTTGGACCTGGCATTGTTTGCGACTCCAGAGGGCCTGGGCCTGCTGAGCTCCCAGTGCCTGTGTTGGGCCTCCACAGCGAAGAGAGTGCAAGTGCAGGTTATGGTGCCCCCAGGGCATGAGAGCCAGCTTGAGGCCATTGCAGCACAGCCTGCTGCAGCACTGCAGCTGCCGGATTTTGTCACAGACGACGACCTTGTGCTGGATGCATTCGCAGCTGGCCCGGAAGCGAACAATCTCTTGTCTGCACTTGTCCAAGACCAGCAGGAAGGCCCAGTAGCAGTAGCGGCAACTGGGGCCTTGTTGCCACGTGATCAAGAGGACTTCTTGCAAGCCTTGCTGCAGGCCCGAGCATTAGGTGACAACTATGTGCAGGTTTTGCATCTGCCGTACTACAACGCCAGAGCATGCCAAGCACTGCTTGCCCAGGGTCTTGTTCAAGCACGTGAGGATGACTTTGGGGACATGTTGGTGGCACTCAGTGATGCCACAAAGCTCACGAGTGTAGTGTGTCTAGAAAACCCTGTCCTGCTGTGTGATGATGAAGTGGTGATGCATAACCCAGCCGGCCGAAACAAATTGGCATGGCTCAAGAAGCTGCTGCAGGCAGATTGGAGCACTGACGAACAACCCGGAGACTGGCACAAGCAAGGAGATGACAACCACTTGCCTGAAAAACTACTGGAGAGGCCCGAGTCTCATTTGAAAGCGTTGTGCTTTCAGGATGCTATTTGGGAAAAGCCTGGGGAGCTCCGACAAATCTCTCATTCGGGCAGTGCTGCGTATTACGAGATGCTGCTCCAAGAGCCAGATCTGTCAGGAGTGCAAGACTGGACTTTGGCGCAATGCCAAGGCTTCACGGTGTCTCGAAAGCGCAGGGCGAGGCCTCGTGCACAGACTGCACCTCTCAGGCTCTCCCTGGACCTCCCGAGTGTTCCTTCCCAAAATTGTCGGATCCCGGGGATGAGTGATTTCGTCGTGCATTTTGACAACTGGACTCACACAAGTGGCCACAGACGAGCTTTCATCCAGTGCCGGGACCCCCGGCATGGCAACTGCCGGCGATACACATTCCTGCGATCTCATGCCAGCCAGGCCACAGCCGTGGCCTGGCTTTTCGCTTGGGTGCAGGCGGCCCATCAGTACACCACGTCAAACCATCATGTGGCCTTCAATCCTGATGATGCCGTAACTGAGAGAGTGCAGGAGAGGCAGCGTTTGGGTGCCTGAAAGTTTGGAAAAGTCTCAGAAGCCAAAAGTCACAGTAGGAGACATTGTACCACAGACATGTTTTTTTTTTTGAGGACAATCTTTGTCGCGCGAAGCTTTGGCTCAAGCCCAAGCTAGATGGGTGTGTGGTGGGTGGTGAGCCCGACAGAGGCCAGCGGGCTTTTTTGTGGGTATAGGGTTTAGGGTTTAGGGTTTAGGGTTCAGGGTTTAGGGTTTAGGGTTTAGGAGGGTGTAGGGTTCAGGGTTCAGGGTTTAGGGTTTAGGGTGAGGGTTTAGGGCTAGGGTAGAGGGAGCAAGACATTTCGCAGAGCCGGTGCCGGACTGTGGTCAGAGGGTCCTGACCACAGTGTCTGGGCATGCAGGCGGCGAAGAGGTGGGGTCCAGTTCGCAGAGCCGGTGCCCGAGTGCGGTCAGAGGCCGGGGCCTTTTTGGGGCCTGCAGGCGCTGACCGTGCTCTGGGCATGCAGGCGGCGAAGAGGCAGTTCGCAGAGCCGGTGCTCTAGTGCGGTCAGAGGCCGGGGCCTGTTTTGGGGCCTGCAGGCGCTGACCGCACTCAGGGCATGCAGGCGGCGAATGAGAGGGTCCAATCTGTATCTGTAGCTCCCAAGCCCAAAGCCCTGAACACCCACAAAACCCTAAACCCTAAACCCTAAACCCTAAACCCTAAACCCTAAACCCTTGACTTCCTTGCCCTGCAGGTACGAGCCACCATGCCGGCGCCGAAGGCGATGGCTGCTGGTGGTGAGGAAAGGGATGGTGGCCGTGGCCGTGAAAGCTCCGGCTCCGAGGACGAGGAGCGGAGACGGGAGCCTGCGCCAGAGGCGGCAGAGCAGGAGGCCAGAGAGTCGCCAGACAAAGCAGATCTGGAGAGGAAGAGGCGAAGGGGCCGCTCAGAGTCAGACTCTGAGGAGAAGAAAGATGGAGAAGAGCCACGGCCGTCGCCAGACCGAAAGGCCCGCTCCAGAAGCAGACACAGGAGCCGGAGCGAGGGCAGCAAGAAAGGCTCCCGAGCAGGCTCCCGAGCAGGCTCGCCTGGGAGCACCAAGGGTGGCAAGGAGAAAGACCCCTTGCACGGGCCTTTCGGGGAGGAGGTCGCAGCCTTCCGAGTGTCCAGTCTGCCAGCGGCTGAAAAGGGCGGCTGGCGGAAGAACACTTGGATGGAGGAGAAAGTGAAGTGCCCAGCCTGCTGGTCCCTGAAACCACGGAGCACGCTTGGAATGCACTTGCAGACCAACGCGTACTGCAAGCAGTGGCAGGCACGCTACCGTGGTGATGAGCTGCAGCCAGTGTGAGCACTGTGGCAAAAGGTTTTGGCGCAGCTTCGACCTGGAGCAGCACCTGCACCGCTGCAGCTCGCAGCCTCCCCCGGAGCCCAAGGAGCCACCCCAAAACGAAGGGAGGGCGAAGCCGGAGAAGCGCGAAAGCTCGAGACCTTCTGGAGAGGAGAGAAACAAGGCTCGGGGAAGGGCAACGAGTGCCCCTCCTGCCCGTGCAGCCGCAAAGCAGGACTCGAGCTCCTCCTACGAGTACTACACAGACGAGTCCGAGGAGGTGACGCTTGTGGCCCCGACTCGAAGCCGTGTGTCAGAGGGCAGAGGGGCCTCCGAGAAGAGCAGGGCTCGGGTGCGGTTGCTCAGTGCACCACGAGGCAGGGAAGAGCGGCAGCGGGAGAAGAGTAGGCCTGCAAAGGCAAAGGGGCCCGGGACCCAGCCTGAGCAGACTGTGACAGAGCCTCAGCCTGGCACAGCTGGGGCGACAAGCAGCACTGGAGCCGGAGCCGCTGAGCAGACAGAGCAGTCGCAGCGGCTTCAGGCATTCAATAGGCTTTTGGCCCTGGGCGAGAAGATTTTGTAGGTTTTTGCCGGTGTGCCTTCCGGGACAGAAGCCGGATGGGGCACGGGCACGGTGGCACTGGCTGGAGCACTTGACAGCGAGAGAAAAAGCGTGCCTGAGGGGTTTCTGGGCTCCGTGGGGCTTGGGGGGTGTTTTTTTTGTGGGCAAAAGGGATTTTAGAAGGGTTTTTGGGTGGGGGGGTGTCCCTCCCATGTCCCTCCCGGTTCGGGTTTTTCTTTCAATTGTGTATTGGGGGTGTCTCTCCCGTGTCCCGTCCCGCCCCCGTCCCGCCCCCGTCCCGCCAGCGTCCCGCCCATGTCCCGCCAGCGTCCCGCCCATGTCCCGCCAGTGTCCCGCCAGTGTCCCGCCCATGTCCCGCCCGTGTCCCGCCCGTGTCCCGCCCGTGTCCCGCCCGTGTCCCGCCCTGTCCCGCCCTGTCCGGCCGTGTCCCGCCCGTGTCCTGCCCGTCCTTGATGTTCCACGCCCTGTCCTGTGCTGTTTTGCCACGTCTCCACCCCCAACCGACCCCAGGCCCCCAAATCCCCCTTAACCCCCCTTAGCCCCGCCCCCCACCCAAAAAAAAAATTGTTATTGAAGAAGGAAAAACAAGTTTGCAGCCCCCACCCCCCAAACCCCTTTCTAAATCCTAATTTCGGGCTTGACATGCATGCTTGTGTCACAAGATGGCTTGCAGGCATGTTGGCATGGATGTGGTGTAGGGTTTAGGGTTTAGGGTCTAGGGTTTAGGGTTAAGGGTTAATGGTTTTGGGGTTTAGGGTCTAGGGTTTAGGGTTTTGGGTTCAGGGGCACACTGTGTGACATGCTGTTGGTGTATTGTGTAGCTACATAGAGTCTTGCACTTGTGTGCTGGGCAAAGAGCTCAGCACAGCAGCCGCAGGCTGTGTCATCATGGCAGAGCAAGACTTTCAGGGCCCGCACAGCCCTGAAAGTGTTGTAGATCTGGAACAGGTCGCTTTCCGAGCAGGACGAGTGTTGAGAGCGCTCGGAAGACCTTTGCGGGTCACAGAACCATGTGTGGGCTTGGGAGGCCTGCGAAGACTGTGTGAGTTGTCTCACAGTGAGCACTGCGAGAGCCAGGCCTTTGACACAGAGGCTTCACTGATAAGCTACTACAGAGGACTGGCCAAGCACATGGGAGCTGGGAGCTTGGATAAGATGAAGCTTGGAAGCGACGGAGACATCCTGAATCTCTCAGTCGAGACTTTGCAGCCCTCAGAAGTTTTTGCAGCAGGGCCACCGTGTGGGCCGTGGGCAGCCACAGGGGCTCGAATGGGGACATCAGATAGTCGTAGCGATGTGATGGACACATGTGTGGCTTGGATCATATTCCAAGCGTGGCAGGGCCAGCTTGTGGCATTTGTGCTGGAGAACTCCCGCTTGCTCAAGGGAACCCAGTACCTGGATGAGATTTTGAGTCGTCTCCGGTTCTGTGTGCCTTTCTTCCGTGTCGAGGCACAGGTGCACAATCTCAGGACGATCTTCCCCCATGACAGGGAGCGTTTGTGGATCCGGGGGATGCGCAGAGATTGCTTGGGCCCGGAGGCATCTTTGCCAGTGCCATTCACTGCCAAAGACTTGGGAGGGCGTGTGGACATGAGGACCTTGATCGACTCCGCAGTGCCCCCAGTGGACCCTGCCTCACTGAGCCACCGAATGAGGTGCAACCTTGCTGCCTACATCACACGGATTGAAGAAGATGTGCTGGCAGGCAAAGCAGGGACCGTGGCCGTTGTAGAGCTAGACCGAAGTCCCTTGCGTGATTACGGGAAGCAGATTGTCTATGACATGATCCCGCCCCTTCGCACTGCTGGCCCCAAGTTGTTCCTGCTCTTGTCGGAGGAGGTGAAGAACTGCTTGCCATGGCAACGGCAGCGACTCCACAGGTTCGTGACCCCAGAGGAGCGCTTCATGTTCCAAGGCCACAGCGGCCTGGCGTGTCGTATGTTTGATAACAAGACTGCCGCCTTGAAGGCAGCAGGGAACGCTTATCATCCCCTGCATTTGGCTTCCATGCTGTGCCCAATGCTGGAGCAAGCATACATCTATGGTGCTTTGCCAGAAGAACCGACAAGGCTGAGCACCCAGGAGCTGCAGGAGTTGATTCCTGCAGTGACGCCCGCGGCGTTGTCTGACGACCCTGCGGAGGCTGAAGATTTCTTCAATTTCTTCTGTCAAGATGACAGCGAAGAGTGTGAGAGCATGATCAAGAAAGGCAATCAAGCCTCGAGGGCGTTGGCAGCCTCATGTGTGGACAAGAAGAGGTCTGGAAGCTCCAGTGTGCATGGTGCAGGGCCAGCCAGTCACGGGGCAGGGTCTCACCTCAAATCTGAAGTGAAGGCTGAAGTCAAGCAGGAGCCCATGTGCAACCCAGTAAGGCCACAACAGCAAAGGTGCTGGCCCCAAGGCTCCCTGAAGAGAGGCTGCGATGTCGTGAACTTGGCAAGTCCCCTGAGACGAGTCCGGGGCAAGTCGGTGCTGTACACTGACAGAAATGATTGAGAGGATGCAGCAAGCATTGCCAACAATTCGTAATTTAGAATAGGTGTGGGTGGCCTTGTGAGGCCACCTGCTTGACTTTGCACGTAGCCTGTAGAAACAGTATAACACATAGGCGGGGCCACGGTGCTCGAGCGGTTATCCCATGCAGGAATGCGGAGTGAGGTGTAGCCATGCTTCGTTTGGGTGACTTTGCAAACTCTGTGTGTGTCTGCTGTTCAGCCACCTTTGGTTCTGGAGCGGTGTGTGTGTGTGTGTGTGTGTGTGTGTGTGTGTGTGTGTGTGTGTGTGTGTGTGTGTGTGTGTGTGTGTGTGTGTGTGTGTGTGTGTGTGTGTGTGTGTGTGTGTGTGTGTGTGTCTGTGTGTGCTGTAACCTGTGTTCTGTGCAGCTGCTCGCAAAGCCATGAGCAGCACGCCGACACCAAGTGAGGCGTCCGGCAGCCAAACTGGCCTGGTTCCTGCGCTACTGTGCCAGAAATGTGGTGAAGCCACAAACATGGCCAGTAGCAGTGCTACTGGCCGAAACCCTCTGTTGCGAGCCTGCAACGGCTGTTGTGCAACGGAGAAGTGGCTGAATAGAAGCCTGGCCAAGCCCAAGGGCCGAGATGAAACGGAAGAGGAAAAAGCACGCCGATTGAACGCACAAAAGATCAAAGATGAGCTGAAAGCCACAAGACGCCCGAAGACAGGAAGAAGTGGTTTGCAGAACAAAAGCTTTCCCGAGCCCAAGAAGATCACCGAACAAAGCGAACCTTCAGCTCTGCAGTTGGCCATGTGGAAGAAAGAAGGATTGCTTCCTCCTTCAAAGACAATGTGGAGGTCTACGTACCGTTCAGAACTTGGGCAGCTCAAGAAATGTCGCTCAAGGTGTACAACACTTTGAAGGAGGCTGAGGGAGGCTGGGAGAAACTCCTAGCAAACCCGGCCACCTTGACCGTGCAGCAGAATGGCCAGACCTGTGTGAAGCAGTTCCACGGGGTGGAGGTGCGACAACGCGACGGCCACGAGTTCCAGTCAGGACTGAGGCAGAGAATGGATATCTCCGATGAGAAGGAGCTGGATGAATATTTGGAAGAGAATGAGAGCCGGCTGAAGCGAGCAAAGAACAGGCTTTCAGTCGAGGCCAAGGCAAACGAGGAAGAAGGTGGTGAGAAAATCATCCCTCTGCTTACTGTCCGCAAAGACCTGGGGCAGCTGAAAGAGATTGAGGAAGCAAGGGATGCAGAGATGCATGCCCAGGCCGCTGCCATTGCAGAGAGAAAAGCCAGGGAAGCAAAGCAGAAGAAAGACAAAGAAGAGAACCAGGAGAAGTCCCTGCCCCTGGAGAAGCTGGCACTGCAGTCTGCAAAGGGAAAGGCAGTGCAGACCATGACAAACGTGCTCTTGAGGCTGCAAACAGTTTACAAGACCTTGGAAGAGGAGGCCAACAAGATCACAGAAAACGAAAGCGAAGACATCAAGAAGGAGCAGGCTGCCAAGTTCCGGTGTGTGGCCATTGCCATGCAGACCCTGGAAACCGCCATCAATGAGAAGGACAAAAGTTGGGAGCATGAGACAAGCACACACCAGACTGCGGACCAGCTGGCGGCCCTGAGGCAGCAAATCACCGAGGCGACCAAAAACTTCCACACAACCTCTGAGGAGTGCAAGGCAGCGAGAGACACGGTCACGGATGTGAGGTGCTGGCTGAACAGCACAAAAAAGGCAATCCGCGACGCAGAGAAAGCAGCCCAGAAAACAGCTGCTGGGAAGAAGATAGCCAAAGTTGCTGCCAGCAACACCCTGGAGCAGCTGGGCATGGCCTTGGCCAAGGACTGCAGCGGCATGACAGAGTCATGTGGCAACATGTCCTACAGCCTCAATGTCCAGCAGATCTTGGCGGGAGGCCGTTTTTAAGCTGGACTACTACAAGTTGCAGAAGACATGGGTGGCAGAGAAGATGAAGTTCGTGCAGGGCAGCAGTTGCTCCGCCATCGTGTCCAAGAAAGCTGTGGCCGGCAGGCTGGCCCAGTTCTTGCAGAGGTCTTGGCCCGACATCCTGGGCGATGACCCACTGCGAGGAATTCCTGCCGAGGCACAGGACCATTTCGTGATTCAGTTCGCCCAGAGGCACAGCAACACCGGAAGTATCTATGCGCGAACAGAGATGAATTGCCCAATGTTGCTGATTCTCTTGGAGGGGGAGTTGGCAGTTGGAGGGTTCCGTCCTGAGAGGCTGGGTGGCAAGACCCTAGCCGAGGAAGTGAAAAAGTTGGAAAGCATGACAGCTACACAGATCCGACTGGAAGCGGAAAATCATGGCTGGATTTCCAGGCTGAAGCCTGGAGCAAGCATTGTGATTCCGTCCAACTGCGTGTGGTTTGAACTTTCGGGGGACGATGACGAGAATCACAGCATTCGCCAAGTGCTTGGACGAGAGGCCTTCACACCTGCAATGCTCCAGTGGCTGCAGCAGATGGACAAGGAGGGTAGCCTGGCACAGAACGAGGCCTTGGTGAAGTCAGGCAGCGTGAAGCCTTCGATCCAACTCGAGGGCAAGATCCAAGGGTCACAACCGTGAGATTTTGTAACCGACTCACGGTGCTTTTCCAGTGAAGCCTTCGATCCAGCTCGAGGGCAAGATCCAAGGGTCCTACTGTCTGAGGTTTTGCCAGACTCACAGGCCACCAAATACGATAGCCAGAATAGCCAGATGTGAGCAGAGTTCGAGATCCTCGAAGACTCACAGCTAATAAGATCTAAAGTGCCAGCAGTGAGTGGGGCTAAGTACTCTTCTCAACTGTCAGCATAACACTGCAAGGACAATACCCAATGCTGTGATTCTGCGAGGTGCTGTGTGGCGCAGGGGCCAGCTCGATGGCATAGCACAGATACCGAGGCCGAGTGAGGGGAAAAGTCCCAAGACCAGGAACAAGTGCCGGAAAGCACTACAAAGATCATGTGCTGTGTAAGGTCTGTGAAAACTAGTCAGCTGACGATCGAAGTGCCAGGCAGTCAGTGGGGCTAAGTACTGTTCTCAACTGTCAGCAGCCGGAGACTGCAAGGCCCCATATCCAATGCTGCGAGTCTGCGAGTCTGCGAGGTACTGTTTTGCAAGCACAGATGCCTAGGCCACAGGATGGGAACAGGTCCCAAGCCCATGAAAAAAAAGAAAAACGTATATGCTAGAATGGTGCCCGTTGCGAATGGATGTGCAATGTGTTGTACTGTGTGAAGGCTTATGCTGCCCAGCACTGCCTGTCAGATGTGCAGCATGCATGTTGTCGCATTGCAAGGGTTTGACAGACCAGTGTGATAGAAAATAATGTGCTCAACATTTCTCATATATTATCATTGTCGATACTGTGTGTGAGATCATCGTCAATGGCCAGCTCCCAAAGGGGTGATACTGCAATCGCAGCACAGGAAGCTCAGCCATCTGTGGGAGACACCAAAAGCGAGAGACCTGGACCTGCGATACTGCCGACTGCAGAGCCTTGCTCGAATCAAACCATCAGACGCGGGGTCAGGAGAACCTTCGAAAAAGATGGCAAAGATTTGGAAATCGCTTGTTTGGAGAATGAGGTGGAAGAGCTCAAGTGTACTTTGAAGCGAACTCGACTTCTGGCAGATAGCCAGGAAAAGGCCATCTCAGCTTTAACGACAAAGAAAGCTGAGTTGGAGAGTAACTTGGCTGAAACAAGACAGAAGCTTCAAGCAGCTGAGAAAAGGCTGTTGCGACAGGATGCTTCCCGTTCGCAGGGCCTGGACAAATTCAGGTTGGTCTCCAGTCAGGGCATGCAATCTTTGTTTGGAGACACTGCGACCAAAGCAAAGCCGAACCCTTGACCCATGTTTCAAGTTTCTCGTTTCGGTCCTTGAAAGGAACGATTTGGCGAGCAAGAAGATAAAAGAAAAGAGCACGGGTAGTTCAAGTCCTGAGGTCCAGGGTGGTGGTGGGTTTTTTAAGACTCTAAACACGAACCAGCTCCAAACACCTAAACCCTCAATTCCATCCTTGAAGGGTGGATTCAAATGGTGAAACATCTTACTAAACCCAGTGACAGAATGTCAATAGCTGCAGTTTTGTAACAATGCCCGGGGAAGTCGGTTGGCGAAGACATAAGATTGCAGCTGAAAGCATTGGGGTTCAGTCCAACTTCCTGGTTGCATGGTTGGAGTGGTGGGACAGGAAAAGCAAACCATGTCATTGGCAACTAGCCTTTCCACACAATGACTCTCGCAACATTGCGACAAATACACAGCAATAGCCAGGCAGAGAGCACATGTTCAACATAAGTTCAAGCAAGAAAAACATGCGTCATCTGCAAGCGTTCCATTTTAAGTGGGAAAAAACAAACGCAATAAGTGCCAACAGGTGCAGGGTTTTGAGTTGGCATAGTATATGTTCTGGAAATCTTGGTGTCAAAACCAATGAATTCCCTGTTTCAGGGACCTGCCCAATGCCAGAACGAAGTGTTCTGCTTTGAAACATGGTGCCAAACCCGAACCGTTAACCAGTTTTTCAGCTTTCTGGAGCAAGTGGGGTCCAGACCCCAAACCGATTACGGAAATGTATGCAAAATTTCATGGGGTTTGGCGGACCCGGTCATTAGGGCAACCACCATATCGACAATGTGCTTGCAATCCTTGAGCTTCAGGTACGCTTACAACCAGAGCTTGGAGAATGTGACGTTTGCCTGGCAGCTTGCAGTCCTTGAGCTTCGTCACGTTTGCCTGGTAGCTTGCAGTCCTTGAGCTTCGGGTACGCTTACAACCAGAACTTGGATTGGAGAGTGTGACGTTGGCCTGGCATGAACATGGAGCACGCGGGCGTAGTCAGCATGTGCCTATGTTGAGCAGTGACGATCCCCACCCCCTCCCTCCCTAAACTCAGCGTCATGCAGTGAAGTGCGATTTTGATCATGCATATCACGCGTTCATGCGCAGCTTGTCCCTACCCCAGTCCCTCACCTACCCAGAGCGCTTTTCACCAGTGGCTGACGTAGTGGCAGCCTGGCAGCTTGCAGTCCTTGAGCTTCGGGTACGCTTACAACCAGAGCTTGAACTGGAGAGTGTGACGTTGGCCTGGCAGCTTACAGTCCTTGGGATTTGGGTACGCTTACAACCAGAGCTTGGAGCATGTGACGTTTGCCTGACAGTTTGCAGTCCTTGAGCTTCGGGTACGCTTATACCCAGAACTCGAAGAATGTGACGTTTGCTAGACAACTTGCAGCCCTTGAGCTTCGTGACGTTTGCCTGGCCACTTACAATCCTTGAGCTCCGGGCACGCTTACAACCAGAACGTTTGCCTGGCAACTTGCAGTCCTTGAACTTCGGGTGCGCTTGCAACCAGAGCTTTGAGAATGTGACGTTTGCCTGATTAGGGTACGCCTACAACCAGAGCTTAGACAGTGCGATGTTTTGCCTGGCAGCTTGCCGCTTCGGGCACGCTTACAACCACAGCTTGGAGAACGTGACGTTTGCCTGGCAGCTTGCAGTCCTTGAGCTCCGTTTACGCTTACAACCAGAGCTTCAACAATGTGCTTGCAATCCTTGAGCTTCGGGTACGCTTACAACCAGAGCTCGGAGAATGTGACGTTTGCCTGGCAGCTTGCAGTCCTTGAGTTTCGTCACGTTTGCCTGGTAGCTTGCAGTCCTTGAGCTTACAACCGGCACGCTTGCAACCACACCTACCCCACACCCTTTCCCCCCACCACGTCACAGGAACATGCCCGTCAATTTCTGAGACCCTACCCCACCCCCTTTCCCCCACCACGTCCGCTTTTCAAAACAGCTTGCAGTCCTTGAGCTTCGGGTGCACCTACAACCAGAACTTGGAGAATGTGACGTTCGCCTGGCAACTTGCAGTCCTTGAGCTTCGTGATGTTCGCACGGCGGCTTGCAATCCTCGAGCTTCGGATACGTTTGCGACCAGAGCTCGGAGAGTGTGACGTTATGTAGTGCAACCCTTGCACGGATTGACATACTCGAGCGACGCACCGTTGCAGTCGCCTTGCTCAAAGTGTCGGAAATTCGAGAGTCTTAGAACTCCTCGCCGTTTTGCGATAGCCATGTCTTCTTGCGGCTTTGCAGCCTTGGCAGACGCGGTGATTAAGTCCGGCGTGAATCCCGAGCTCTTGGTTCGCCTAAAAGAAGACGAGATACATTCTTTGTGGCTTGTGCGCAAAAGGGTCCAGGACGAGGGGTTGCTTGCGCTAGCCGCCCGAAACCCCCTAGCGCATGCTCCGAACACTCGGCCACCCGTGCGCGTGTTACACACTTGAGCATGTTGCGTTGCGCACTTGAGTGTTCAGCTGTCGAGCTTTCAATCTGTTTGCCTGTGTGCTGCTGAAGTCGGCTTCAAGCAGCAGCCGACGAATTGTTGTTGTGTGCTCTGCGTTCTTGCTGTTGTTATGGAGCGGCCACGCCGCCGGGTCACCGCGTCGCCGTACAGCTTGGACAACCTAGGCATGGGCGTACCCCGGCCTATCCGGCGTTCTACCACCTCTCGCTCTTCGACGATGCAGGGGATGGAGCTTGCGTTTGCCGGCGCAGTCGTGTCTCCAGGCGTCCAAGACAGTGTGTTGAGGGCCCCCAAGATCCCACATGAGCTGCCTGGCGCAGCTGCTGGCGAGTCTTGTCTTCGTGACCATGAGAAACAAGATCGCTTGATGTTGGCGTCAACCTTGGCTAAGTTCTGCATTCATCTTGGCGGCGCAGAAGGAAGCAGTGTGCTTGTTGCTATGGGTACATGTGTGTCTGTCAATGATATTGCCCCTCTGTTCTGCGATCGGGCGCCATCTACTTTGCGTCGGCATATCTCGGGATGGAAACGCTGGTTGCAGTTCTGTAGCGCGTTGGAGTGGAGCGCCGCTTCTCCATCCCTCACGCAGGTTGTCGATTTCGTGAAAAGCTTATCTGAAGGAGTGCGAAGCGATCGCGGCCGCTTGCGTGCCAAGTCTGCCTCGGGCGTACTGTCAGCAATGAAATTTGTTGCTTATAAGCTACAGCTCTCAATGCTTCACGCGTCGCTTACCAACCCCCTGGTACAGGCTTGGTCACGCCAAGGTATGTGGGACAGCATGCCAGTGAAGGAGGCGGTTCCTCTTCCACTTTGGGTTGTTCGCAACTTGGAGCTTGCAACCATGCAGGATCTTGGAGACGGAGAATGGGTGGTTTTGTGCTGCTTGTTGATGATTTGGGGCAGTCTTCGTTGGAGTGATGCTCAACGGATGGATCTTTCCTCCATCTGTTCCAGCCGGGGCGAGGTCAGAGGGTGGTGTTGGCGCACCAAGTCTTCTCCCAGAGGCATGCCCTTCGGAGTCCTCAGCAAAGGCTGTACAGGCTGCAACTGGGGAGCGCGCTTCTATGACAGAGTTTGCCAACTGCGCTCTCAGTTTCCTAAGCGCGATTTCTTGGTTGGCAGTTTCGACAAACCCATAGGATATTCCTGCATGCTGGCACAGTTGCGTCGTTGCTTGGTGCATTTCGGTGGTGTTCCGCGGGAGCACGTTCACATGTTCACTCTTCATTCTTTGAAAACTACTGTTCTGGCCTGGGCCCTCCAACTACAGGTGGCCGAGCCTGAGAAGGCAGCTCAGGGCCATCACCGCTTCAACGGCACTGCTCGGTGCGTGCCGCGGTACGGGCGGAACGATATCATCCCGGCTATACGTTGCCAGTCAAAGGTCATTGGTGCGATTGCTGGCGGCTGGGTTCCGTCAACACCCCTGAACCGGGGTTGCATGACTTTAGAAGAGGCGGAGTCCTTTTTTGCCCATGCTCAGGCTGCGGCCACTATGCCAAAGCCATCTGATGCTCCTTGCGAAGCCTGCTCAGATACCGAGGACGAGGACGAGGACGAGGTCGAGGAGGAGGGCGAGGAAAGTATTTCCGAGCCCCAGCGTATGTGCAGCCCTGGCAGCTCCTCTTCGGACACAGACAATGCCATCTCCAGTGAAGACGAAAGCGTTGCGTCGGGGTCAGAACATGAGTGCGCCCGCCCCAATTGTGCAGGCGTGTGGATCGTCAACGGCAGTTCCGGGTATTTTCATCGCGCGGTGAAGATTGATGTTGAAGATTCGCGCCTGGTCTTGGCCAACTGGCGGTTGGCGTGCCGGCCTTCGCTGGCGCTGCGCGACTTCTACAGTTTGTCGCAAGATGACCCGCAGTTTGCAGGATTTAGCCCTTGTCAGCATACGGGATGCTTTGGACAGACGCAATGATGCTTTGCTTACCTGAAAGCTCAGGTGTGATTGCTTGTTACTGCAAGCGCAGTTTGGGTGGCGTCCCGGACGCACATGTGTGCGTCGTGAGTACGGGCCCCCTAGTTCGCTTTGCGACCAACATCGCACGGTCCTACGTGATGTCGTTGTTAGTCTGGATGTCCCGGGCGTGCAAGGGTGCGCTGTTAGTACGGGACTCATCCAGTTTGCGCATTGTTGTTGGTGCTGCTTGAGTTTGAGTGCGTGATCACTTTCTGTCAGGTACTCGCGTATTCTTGAGCTATCACCTAAGTTGTCAGCCAGTACTGGCGCTTGCGATTGGTTGTTTGTGCCTGCTTGTTGCTGCTTGCGTGGAGCAATGGGCGACGATTCCAAGTGGTTGGAGTCATTAGGCGCAACGGGAGTGCCTGATTCGATCTTGAAGAAGGTGTCCTCGAGTTATTGCTCCCTCCAAGTGTTTGCGCATTCCTTCGACGAGAAAGCGCATTTGGACTTGTTTGCTCACTCGCTGCTGAAGGAGGCCAAGTTGGTTCCAGAGGAAGCAGCAGATGTGACTTGGAAGTTTCATCCTGTGCTGGGATCCCTGCGTGCGCTGTGGGTAAAAGCACGTGCTAGCATTGCCGCTGGTCCGTTGCCTGCGGCCGGCAGCTTGCCGCCAGCACCTTTCCCACCCGCAGCACCTGCGCTCAATGCGTCCTCATTACTCTCTCTTGGTGTCCCTCAGCAGCGTTTAAACACAGCTGAGCGTGACAAGCTGAAGCGTGCCTTCGAAAAGTCTTACTCGGGAGTGGTCCTTGCTCCTTCGACGCTGCCGGGCCTTAGTTTCCTGCAGTGTGTGCAGTCCCAGTGCGCGTCTAAATCTTGGGAGTGGCTGTGTTGGAAGCGTGTCCTCAGCGAAGAAAATGTCGGGCAGATCAAGGACAGGAAGCGTGGAAGCCAGCCCCTTGAGGTCGCCGACCTATTGGCCCATGCAGCTGGCTTGGTGCATGACGAACTTGATATTGATCTCGGTGGTTCAGCTTATCGTGTGGAAAAGCTGCTGACTGTGCGCTCCCACGCGTACTGCATGTGCGGCGCAGGGCATTTGTCTTCTTGGGGGTTGTACACCCAGGCCTTTATGGCTCTGTACACCAAAAAGCCACCGGAGGGCTTCCGGGCACCAAACATTCAGGAAGCCGAAGAAGCGGACAAATGTGCCATGTGTGCGGTGTTTGAATTAGCCTTTGAGGGTTCGTCCTTGGATGATGCATTTGCCACTGTCGTCACGGACCGAGGCATGCTGCGTGGCTTGCTTGTTCCCCAGCCCCGTGTGATCAAGGGCCCAAACAAGCCCACGCCAACCCTCAAGGACCCCAGGCAGCCTCCTCCTCCTCCCACGCCCAAGGGTCCGAAACGGAAGAATCAGAACACTGAGCTGGCGCCTGCCAAGAGAGTCAAGAATGCCTTCTGCAATGCCTTCCAGGAGGGCAAGTGCTCCCGCTCTGCGGATGACTGTCGTTTCCTTCATAAGTGCAATGTTTGTTTCTCGGACTCTCATGGTGGGGGGACATGTCCCAAAAAGTGACTAGGTCCAGCTGTAGAGGACCATCCTGCGTCGGGTGGACGCTGTGTCCGATTGAAGAGTGCGTCAGCGTATTCTGAAGTGACACCTCATCTGCCTGACCGATCGGGCGTGTTTCCGATCTCAGTTCCTGATACTGTGTGTGAGGCAGCGTTGTGTCCTGTTCCCAGACATTGTACTGCACAGCCGGCGAAGACTGTCTCTTCTGCGCCCGATGTCATTCAGTCGGTGCCTGCGTGGGATCATCAGCCTCGACTGCACATCCCTGACGGCGGCGGGAACGGGTCCAGTGCTGCGTGGCACTCCCCGTTGGTTGCGCGGGATCACTTTCGGGGTTTAAGGCAAATGTTCGGTTCTTTGGTGGTTGAGTGGGGTTTAGTGGGTCGGCTAAGGTCCCTGTTGGATTCTGCAAGCGCAGACTGCCTTTTCTCAGCCGATGAGATTGGGAAGCTTCGCAATTGCCTAGTGGAGTTTGTATGCGCGAAAGGATTCCCTTGCACTGCGGCGATTGCTGAGTTCCAGCCATTGCTGCTAGACGTTTGGGAAGCTTTATGCAAGATGACCGGTGACATTGACTCCATCTTGCCTTCCGTCCTGCGCGAGGGCGTGCCCACCGGCATTCTACAACCCATCCCACCGTCCGGGGTTTGGGACCCTGTTGAAGCTGCCGAGCCCACCTTGCCAGAGGAACTCCTTGTGCACCTTGAGCCTTGGCGCAGCAGGTCAGAGGATCCTGCTCTAACCAGGAAATTATTGCAGAAGGACATCGATGCCGGGCACTTGTTCGAGGTAGTTGGCGGTGAGTCCGCTGCACGCTCTCGCTGGGGGAAAAACTTGGCAGCCGGAAAACTTGGTGTTGTGCATGCTGCAGGTAAAAACCCCAGGTTAATTGGCGATGGCTCTGTGAGTGGTGCCAACGCCATGTGTCTCATCCTCGAGAAGGTGCACCTTCCAACCTTGCATTCACTGCAGCGCTTCCTCAGTTCTGCCCCGCCGGGGTCTTGCTGGACGGCGCTTTGCTTCGATGTGCGCGGAGCACACAAGCTTGTCACTGTGCGGGAAGCAGAGCGTGGCTTTAGCTGTTTTGTTCTTGAGGGGAAGTGGTATTGCTATCGTTCCTGCTATTTTGGATGCAGGTGGGCTGCGTACTGGTTCTCCAGGTTAGGCGGGATGCTGGTTAGGTTCCTACATCAATTCGTCCGCATTCCGCACGGGCTTATGTTGTACGTGGACGACGGCATTTTGCTTGTGCCTTCTAGCGTTGCCCCGCTGGTCGCTGCAACCAGCGTCATGTTTTTGTGCAGTTTGGGCATCCCCCTAAGTTGGGAGAAGCTGAAGTTCTCCCAGCAACTCTCCTGGATCGGCTGGCGGTTCCAGTTCGATTCTTTCACTGCTGTCCTGCCCGAAGCCAAGGCCGAGAAGTGCGTTGGACTTCTCCAGCCTCTACTTAGGTCGGGAGTCAAGATGCTGCGTAAAGATGTGGAGCGCGTGATAGGACTGCTCTTGTGGTTCACGTGCGGCGCCTTCTGGCTGCGCCCCTGGCTGCAAAGCTTCTATGCACTGCTGCATAAGCCCTTGACGACTTGTCGCCTCTTGACGCTGGAGCAGTTTGGTGATCTGCTAGATCACCTCAGCGATCGGCTCGTTGTTCATGGCAGTGTGCCTTGCTGTGATATTCTCGATGGCTGGAAGCTGCATTCAGTTAACAACACGGTAGTTCGCTCCCTTGATGCCCCCGCCTTGCAGTGCCCGCGGGTTAAGGGCGGTCAGGTCTCGGTGGTGTTTTTCGAGTATGGGAGCAGGTTTGTTCGGCCGAACTCTGACTGCGCCTTCGCCGCCAAACTCTTCCTTCGGTCAGTTTCAGAGCGTGTGCAGATTCCCCTTGTCATTGCGCCGGCGTGCCCTACTGTGTGTGCCGCGGACGCTTTCGCCACCCGCGACCGTGCAGGTATAGGTGAGGAAGCGAAGGTCATATTGGGGCGGATGTTGGCCAAAGATGCTTGCGAGGATGACGTCCAAGCTTTCTGGTGTCTGGTGTCAAATGCTGAGAGCATTGTACGTCCATGTTGGTCATGTTCATCAGCAAGACACTCTTCGCTCTGGGCAGGGGTGGCTGTGAAGCGTGCTCGCATAGACAGATGCAGCCCACTGTTGTCGCAGCCGTCTTGTAGCAGTCTAGGTGTCAGTGCAGTTGTGGTGCTCTTCAAGACACAAGCTGCTGCTCGTCGACCGGCTCGCTGGACTGCGCAAAGCGTGCATCTACAAGCGTCTGTGTGTGCTGATCAGAGACAACGTGGTGAAGCGTTGGAACGTGAAAAGTGGCTGCAGGCACTGACCGAATTGTTGTCTGAAGCAGCTCTTCCGGCCGTCTGTGGTGTCGGGAGTGAAGAAGGGAACCTCGCTCTGAAACGCTTGGCCAAAGGACGGCGAGCCACCACATTGCGCAAGCATGTGCGTACCTGGCGGCGGGTAGCTTTCTGGGTTAAGGCCACTTTCGGCGTCTCGTGGCCGTCAGGAGAACAATTTGCTGCGTATCTATATTCTCGGGCGGCGGAACCTTGTGGTCGCACAGTCCCTGGATCTTGCTTGAAGACCCTTATGTTTATGGAATCTGCAGGAGAATTATCGGAGCATCTCAAAATCAGCAACCTCCCAGCGGTTCGTAACAGCCTGGAGGAGTTGGCGTTGGAACTGAGTGCCAAGAACCCGCAGGGGCGCAAACAAGCACGCCAGCTCCTGACGTCGCAGGTGTGCGCCATGGAGCGACTTGTGGTGCTGGGAACTGCGCCGCGTTTTGTAAGGGCTTTTGCGTGGTTGAAACTTGTTAAGTTATGGGGTGGCCTGCGTTATTCGGACACCGAAGGTATGCCGTTCAATGGCATGCGTCTGGAGTCGCGCGGTCTTTATGCTCGGCTCGATCGCACGAAGACCAGCGGAGCCGGGAAAAGGATCGAAGTTCTTCACATGTATATCTCCACGAAAGCCTGGCTTTCAGAAGCAGATTGGTTGCGCTGTGGGTGGCAGCTCTGGGTGGAGCTGAGCAACGAAGCTGGCATCTCTGACAGGGATTTCTTCCTGACTCGTCCTTGTTCAGGTCTTGACGGCTGCACGAGCAAGATGGCCCGCTATTGCCATGCGGCGGCGATGTCTCAGGCCTTGTTCCAGGTGCTGGAAGCGACGTCTTCTTTCGTGGTCGAGATTGGAGAAGCCGCCAATACGAAGCTTCTTCCGATGGGCGCTGGCACCGTTTGGAGTGAACATTCAGAAAGGGCAACACTGCGCACTTGGGCGGCTTCCTGTGGAGTTGACGAACTTGCCAGTAGGCAGATGGGGCGGTGGATGCCGTCTACAGACGAATCCTACATCCGCTCTATTCGAGGCAACGTAGAGAAGGCCCAGGAACGCATCGCACGGAAGATCAAAGCCGGCTTGGGCGGCCCGGACTTCCTGGACGAAAACAGTGTTCTGTCGCATGTGTCAGCTCGCCTGGAGGAGCTGGGGCTGGCGGAGGTGGAGAGGGACCAATGTTTAGCGACGTTGAAGTCTTTCGATGAGGAGCGGGATGCAAGCGTTGACTCTGCCACTGACAGCGAGTCTTGTTCTTCCGCGAGTTCTGTGGCACTGTTGGCGCATGATGAGTCAGCGCGTGATCCGCATGATCGCAGCCATTTGGGTCACTACTTTGTGAGCGTCGTGGGGCACTGCAAGCGAAGGACTCTACATAAAGGAGGTGAGTGTCATCGGGTTCCTGGTGTGCATTATCGCGAGTTTGTGGACTGTGGATCGGAGATGCCGACGGTGTCCGACTACGATCATGCATGCAGAGACTGTTTTCCACAGGGGACACGGCAGCTGTCGGAGGATAGCGAAGACGAGGCGGACTCCTCTGCAACCTCGGCGTCTTCTTGATCTGAGGGGCAGTGAGCATGATGCATCAATGTACATTGTGACTTTATCCAGGCAAGTGACAGGAGGTGGGATCTGCGGTGGGGCTCCGGCCACCCTGCTGCGGATGCAAAGGAGGGAGGGAGGTGTTGAGCAGGGTGACGGGGGCGTGTGCCGAGTTCAGCGGCGCTGGGATTGAAGGGATGCGTTGCTGTCGGTATGCGCGTCTGTTGCGGCTCACATGTGTTCTTTGTCTCGGTCAGTGTTCGTTCGGCCCAGACAATCATTGAGGATTCTTGTCGTCTTTCTTCTGCTGGATTGCAACAATGGCGACCGTGGAGCAGCAAAAGGCGCTGGTGCAGACCTTGGATCCAGACCTCGCGGGCTTGCTGCAGACAAAGGACGTGTCCCTCAAAGTTCAGGCGCTTGTCGCTCAGAAGAAGGTGAAGACTATCTCCAGATTGTCTGCTATGGCGGATGATCGAAAAGGCATTCGCGAGTTTTGCGTGAAGACTTTGGGTTTAGAGGCGTCGGTCGGCGACGATTTGGTGGAAATTGCGAGCGTGGTAGATGCTTGGGAGTCAGCGCGCTCTCGTGTGGATGCCCGGAACAAGGCAGAGGGAGAAGCCGTAGTGGACGGCCTTCCGAAGGTGGTGGCCAGGACCGAGCTAGCGCAGTTGCGCGACCGATTCGAGACCGCCTTCTATCCTTTGACAGAGAAGTTTATGCCTGCGAACGCGACTCTGGAACAAGTGTTCGATATGGTGGACAATGGCGAGTTTGTGAACATGTCGTTGTCAGAATTTGCCTCCAAAGAGAACGCGGCGCAGGAGCCTGTGGCGGCTGTCATTGACCGGAGCACAGGTGCAATCAAGGTCAAGAAAGGGCACATCCAAGTGCCCATGCCTACGAACGCGGAAGAGTTGCGCGTTCGACTACGGGTGGTTGCGCACTCCTTTGTGCTGAGCTCATTGCGCTATCCACACGTGGCCGTCCTGAAGGGGATCGCGCCGTCTCACTTCCATAATTATGCAGACTACTTGCTTGGTGACTTTGTGCTCGGGCTGCATGCGCGTGACTCGACAGGAGGTATTGTCTCCTCTCCCTCTTTCGACTTGGTGGTTGCGTATGAGTACCAGTTGCGGAAGCATGTGACGAAGCTCCTAAACGCCGGGCAAACCCTGGTGGCGGCCTTGGAGACATCTATGGCGGACCCAGTGCTAAAGGAGCGGTATTTTGTCACGCCGTCGGCGTTTCGCCTGGCTGAATTAGCTACTGTGGGCAACAGCAGGAGAGAGCGTTCTCGCAGCAGACGTGTGCGTCGCGACCTGGGGCTGACTCGAGCTTTTGGAAAAGGCCAAAGCAAGGGCAAGTTTGCGGCACTCAAGAGGCTCACAGAGGATGGCCAGCAGATATGCTTTGCGTTCAACAATCCGCATGAGAAGTGTCGAGGCAAGTGCGGTCGCGCCCATGTGTGCCAATTGTGCCTGGGCAAGCACCCGATGCATGCCTGCAAGTCTTCTCTGCCCGATGCCCGCCAAGACGACAAGCGCGAGGAGTGACTAGGGTCAGCGTCAGACCCTGAGGCTGGCGGAGGTGCCCAGCGCGCGGTTCCGGTGGAAGGGGAGGTGGACCGCAACGCGCTGGCGGCGCCGTGCGCCCTTGCGTCGGCAAAGGACGGCGATCGCAGCAGCGGCGAGTCGCAACGGCAGATGGCTGGACCTCAGGGCCCGGAGAATGTGCGGAGCGCGCAGGAACAGCATCTGACCGGAGCGGGGGGCCCAGTGCGAATATCGGACACATCTTTGTTCTGTCCTACAAGCGCTCCCATGAAGGCTCTCTATAAAGGCAAATGGAGAACGATCAATGATGGGGGCGGTTTGTGCTCACCTGGTCGATGGCCGGTGAGTGCAAGGCGTTGGCAGAAAAGCGAGGCGTGGGCGAAGTTCCAGGCAGTCCTGCGTAAAGGATTCCTACGATGGGTCCTGGAGACAAGCGGCGCAAGAAAGGATGGCAAAGATGCTGTGGCCGAGACATTTTGGCGCATGGCGGGAGGAAAGATGACGTCCTCCCCATTCCATGGATCAGCAGCAGCAACAGCGGGCGAGGCCGATGCGTTGTTACTTGAATTTGGAATCGATGCGCGGCGAAGACCGACAGATCAGTGCTCCGAAATCAATTTCCGGCGCTTGGCTGGGGGGCTGGAGCTGCTGCGCGACCCGGACTATGCGTATCTTGTAGAGATAGCGGAGCGTGGAGTGCGTATTGGAGTGGGCAGCGACATGCCAAGAGTCCCCGCGGTCTTTGAGGAGAAAACCAAGTGGAACCGCGAGTTCGTGGACACCGACATGGAGCCCGAGCAGATTGCGGCCAATTATGCTTCAGCGCGTGAACACATGTCTGTGGTGCGGCGGCAAGTCGAGGAAGAGGTTCAGAAGGGGCTTGTGGAACGCATGAGTTTAGAGGAAGCCCGGGCGCGATTCCCAGGTCGCCTTGCAATCGCAGCGCTCGGAGCCGTGCCCAAGGATGTCCAGTCTGACAAACCAGACCTGGTAAGAGTTGTCTTTGATGGTTCGTATTCCACAGATATCAACTCCAGGATCAAGGTTTTGGACCAGGTGCGCTCCCCCATCATAGATGACATCGGGGCTTTGCAACGTCAGATCAGGCAGGACGTGTGCGAGAAAGGGCAGTGCGCACGCTTCGCCTTGCTGTACGACATCGCGATGGCACACCGACTCGTGCCGGTATGCCCAGAAGACTGGGGCTTGCAGGCTTTCTCCTTGGACGATCCGGACGAAGTCTTCGTGCATCGTAGGGGTACCTTTGGCATCGCTTCTGCCGGCTACTGGTGGGCGCGCGTCGCCAGTGGGGCCGTGCGCCTGTGTCATGCGCTTGCAGACTGCGACTTGGCAGTGTATCATCTGCTCTACTCCGATGATGGATGGTTGACATCGATGGGCGATCACTTCTGGAGGCGCATGCTATTCTGGCTCTTCGTCTTGGAGGTGTTCGAGATTCCGATCAGCTGGCGAAAAGTGCGTGGGGGCACAGAAGTGCAATGGATCGGCTATCAGCTGAGTGTCGCGACGTTCAGCCGAGGAATTAGCAGCAAGAAGGTGAAATGGTTCACCGAATGGCTACACAAACATGTGGCTGCGGGGGGAGTGATGGGCAGGGATTTTCAAGCCGTGCTGGGGCGCTTATCGTTTGTGGGCGGAGCCTTACAGCATGTCAGGCCTTTTCTGGGGCCATTATTCGCATGGAACTCTGTGCTAAGACCGGAGAAGTTTGCGAAATTCCCCCTCGCGGTCCTCTTGGTTCTGAGGCTAATTCAGGAGGAGATCAGCAGGTGCCCGATGCAAGTGGTCGAGCGCATACCTGTGGAAGAGGGGGACTTCTTTCGTGTCGATGCGAAAGCCGACAAGACGTCTGTCGTGATCGGGGGATGGGAGTCTATGGGCGGCTGCCTCCCTCGGAAAGCCCGCTGGTTTTCTGTGCGGCTGGACAGGAAGACAGCCCCCTGGGTATTTGCGAAAGGAGAGCCATTCCGCGTCATAGCGTCTCTTGAGCTCTTGGCAGTCGTGGTGGCCGTCATAGTCTTCGGGCAAGACCAGCGCTGGTGGCACCGACGGGGGCAGTTGTGGCTCCCAGCCATCACTGACAACCTGGGAAACTCCTTTGTGCTGGAGAGATTCATGTCGTGCGCCTTTCCTTTATCTATGGTACTGATGGAATTGTCGGCGCAGCTGGGTCACATGGATTTACACCTACAACTAAATTGGGTGCCGCGTGACCAAAACACTGAAGCGGACGCCCTGACCAATGAGTGCTTCGATGAGTTCAACCCAGATCTGCGAATACCAGTGTGCTTTGAGAGTCTTCCGTTCCTGGTCCTGACACAGCTCATGCAGGCAGCGCAGGAGCTGGATGACAGCATACAGTTCGCGAAGACGTCCAAAGAAGCCAAAGCAAAGGATCCGTTACCGCGGCCGAAGCGTCGCAAGACAAGTTTGCGTTGGACGGAGCCGTGGTGACGCTGATGCTGCTGCTGTGCGTGAGCGGCCTGGCAGATCATCGCGGCATGGGCAGCATGGTAGGATGCCCAACAAGGATGCAGCCGAGACTGCTGCAGTGCAGAGCGTGTCGTGGGAGGGTTGCCTGGAGTGCGAGTTTTGCGTTTAGGTCAGTGGTGATGAGTCTTCGCGTCGGCTGCTGGTAGGAGGCAGGGGGGGCAAGGAACTTTCCCAGGGTCGGGGGGCGTGGTTCCTTGCCGCTTCAAGGAGGTGGGCCGGAAAGGAAGGGAGACGCACACTTGCTCGGTTGCGGAGCCCGAGTGCTGTGCGTCTAGCATGGAACCGCCTGCGGTTGGGAATTTGGTAGTTCCATGCTAGGATGGCTGAAATCAGCTGACTGCTCGATTTGCGCATCCCAGGAAAATGATGCGCAGGGTGTCACGGAGTCGTGAGGGCTGGCGGGTGGGACTTTTGTGTGAATACAACTCTAGAGACGCTGGTTAGTGCGTAGCGAAGCGAAGCACGGTAAGCGTCTCGTTGTTGCCTTGAACACAGTTTACAGTGTCGAAGCCTTTGCAGCTCGAAGGGTCTGCAAAGGGTAGAGGTCTGTTCTTGCTAGGTTGCACTTTAGACTTGCCCACCGCCGCCCCATGCACCTCCAGGGAATTTGGTAGTTCCATGCTAGGATGGCTGAAATCAGCTGACTGCTCGATTTGCGCATCCCAGGAAAATGATGCGCAGGGTGTCACGGAGTCGTGAGGGCTGGCGGGTGGGACTTTTGTGTGAATACAACTCTAGAGACGGTTTTGGTTGCCTGCCGACGCTGCTGGAGACATGTCGCAGGCCCGTTGGTTCAGCATGCTTTTCTCAGCGGCCGACCTGCCGACATGGTTCCATTGTGAGGGCGGTTCTGGACTTCAGGGCTGCATTGCTGCGTTCGAGGCTCTTGCTCAGCTTGCACTCGTGGTGTTGCGTGTACGGGAATCGGGGGTTTTGCCTGAAGGGTTCTGCTTAGTACAGTTTGCGCAGCTCTGCGACAACCAGGCCGTG
The DNA here is from genome assembly GCA_905221605.1 of Symbiodinium natans. NCBI lineage: Eukaryota > Dinophyceae > Suessiales > Symbiodiniaceae > Symbiodinium > Symbiodinium natans. Next base: position 91,833 of record CAJNDS010000541.1, read on the forward strand.
ACCGCGTGCTCGGTCAAGCTGCTTTCCATGCACAAGCCTTTGTGTTTTGTGCTTCAGGCTCTAGGGTACTGGGCTTGCCGTTGCCACTTTCAGCTTCAGGTTTCTCATATTGCTGGCGTTCGCAACTGTATTGCAGATCAACTTAGCCGCGGCATCGTTCCCGCCTCTTTGAGTCCATCTAACAGGCTGGTGCCTGATACTGACCAGTTGCTGAGGGCTCCGTGGGAGTCCTGAGTGTTGTCTTGTTGCACGCGGTAAGCATCTGCCGGTCACCCGGTTGGTTAGGGGTGTTTTAGCTGTGTCCGGGCATCTGCATTGAACTGATCGCACCCTTCGGTTTGGGCAGTGTTGTGTGTGGAGGGCCTTTGCCATGGGGCAAGGCTCTCCCACACTGTTGTGCGATCGGTCCAAAACAGATGCGCGCGTCTAGGGTTGTGTGTGTGTTGGGTTGCTTGCGCTAGCCGCCCGAAACCCCCTAGCGCATGCTCCGAACACTCGGCCACCCGTGCGCGTGTTACACACTTGAGCATGTTGCGTTGCGCACTTGAGTGTTCAGCTGTCGAGCTTTCAATCTGTTTGCCTGTGTGCTGCTGAAGTCGGCTTCAAGCAGCAGCCGACGAATTGTCCCACCCTCCCGCCCTAGAGAAAGGGCTCACGGCCCCACGTGGCTGAGTTAGGTTTCCCGTGACGGGCAGTGTTGTGTGTGGAGGGCCTTTGCCATGGGGCAAGGCTCTCCCACACTGTTGTGCGATCGGTCCAAAACAGATGCGCGCGTCTAGGGTTGTGTGTGTGTGTTGCGCTGCAGGAGGAATACAAATCTTCCCTGTTGGCAGTCCTTGCAGCGGCTGGGATATGTGCCGTAGCTAAGCAGCCATCCAAGCGGGCGAGAAAAGACTTGCCATTTGCGCGGCCTTCGCAGCGGGGAAGCTTATCCAGTGCGCTGAATGCCGCGTTGCCTGAAAACCAGGAAGATGCTTTGGCAGAACTTTTCGAGGACATCTGGGCACGCAGCAACTTGGCGTCGGGAGACGCCCGATGGCGAACGTGGACAAGACTCTGTAGGGCCTGGAGAGTTGATGCCCTGCCTCTCACTCGAGATGTTGTTGAGAAAGTTTCTGCTTCATTGAAACGTGGTGGTTATCGCAGTGCGCGGCAATATTTTTCGCAAGCTCGTCGTCAGCATGTGCTGCACACAGGGAAACAAGTTCCTGCCGACGTGGAGTTGTGCATGCGCGACATGACCAGAAGTCTCGAGCGTGGCCTGGGCGGCCCTGCTCTGAAAGATGCGTTTCGCCTGGAGTCGCTCGAGCTCCCTCACCCAGAAGAAGATGTGCCTGTCAGCGCGCGGACGCAGACTACTGTGGTGGTGCTTGGCTGTTGGTTCCTTCTTAGAGAAATCGAAGTTGCGGCTCTGAAGGTGAAGTACTTTGTGGTTGACGAGAAGTCGCAGACTGTGAGTTTAACGTTGCAGTCCAGCAAAACTGACACGCAGGGTGACTTGGTGATGCGATGCCATGCGTGCTATTGTCAGGTCATGCCGGCCAACTTGTGCCCTTTCCATGTCGCAAAGGCCTTCGTCAGCCTGCTCCCGCAAGATCCAGAGGCGCCCGCGTTCTCCAACAGCGAGGGCAGCGTCCTGTCCAAGGAAGAGTCAGTGCAGATGATTCGGGACGTGCTAGCTAACAGTGACGTCGAACTCACTCGTGCAGGCATGGCAGGAGAAGTGCAACGCTTTGGTGGTCATTGTCTTCGTGTAAGTGGAGCTCAGTTCTTGTCTCGCTGCAGCATCCCCCTCTCCACAATCATGTTGCTCGGACGATGGGGTTCTCGAAGTGTTGAAAGATACGTCCAAGAAGCAGCCTTGGAGAGCTTTGTAGTGACCGCACCGCGCGGAATTGGTGCTGGACAACCAGGTAGCCAGTCGCTGTCTGAAGAATCGCAGCTTGATCATGGCATGGCCACATCCTCGGAGATGCCTTCGACGCCGGCGCCTTCAACTGATACAAGAATCGGTGAGGACGTGGAAGAGCAAATCGAGAGAGCCAACAAGCAGCTACAAGAACTGTCGTTGAAAGTGGAGCAACTCCAGCAACGCCCGGAGCTTGTGATTGGCAAGAAAGCCCATGCAAGAGATCAGAACGAGCTCACGCTGCTGCCCCGTATGTGGAAGGCTCGCTGTGGCTGGCCATATGGCGGAGCGACTTTCCGCCGAGCAGGTCTGGACACGCAAGTTCAGAGATGTAAGAAATGCTTCCCTAGCAGCTCGTGCCAAGAGCCAGAGTCAATGCCTGACTCTAATACAGACTCGGATACAGAAGAGTCATCGAGTCGCTCCAGCAGTGAGTGCTCTTCGGGCAAGCAGCCTGGCAAGTGAGCTTCGACGTGCTAGTCGGAGCTGCAGAGCACAATGGGTGTGCTCTGGTTTTGCAATAAAAGGTGCCCTCGCGTGGAGGCGAGAAGATTGTCGTACCGAGGTGCTGTCGCGGAAGCAGCATGATGATCGGAAAGTGCGGGATCTGTGAGAATATATGAGCGCTGAGTGACAGCTGCTGCTGACTGCGGTATGTGATGGTGTGTTGACAGTGCGGGTGCTTGTTGTTTGTGTTTTTTTTTTATTTGCTACGCGTCATTGTGCAGTTGAATGCCGGGAGAGTGTGTGATCTTGTCAGGCCGTGTGAGGGCTGAGCTGATAGTTTGTTTGATCTGAAGGTGTTGTGCTTTGCGTTGGTCAAGGAGCCTTCGGATTGCGCGCCAATTTGGTTCTTTGCTTGCAGGTTGTGCGATAGTGGAAACTGCCCGATCCCTGAAGGCAAGCCTTGAGAGCGCCATGGCCGAGACCGAGCCGGAGCTGGCAAAGTTGCTCAAGGAAGCGGGTTTGGACGACAAGCTCGTGGACTATGTGGCCGCAAGGGACATACGCAGCCGAGACATCTTCGCGTCCATCGCAACCTCCATGAAAGAGGTCGATGCAGTTTTGATCGAGCCTTTGACCGCGGGTTTCAAAATGCCACAAGGTGAGACGCTGAAGCTTGATGCGCTCCAGTTGCCCATTGCCCGCGCCAAGCTTCGCTTTGTGTGGCGCAAGTGTTCAGAAGCCTTTTCCGTGTCGACCGCTTCGGCCGCTGCAACTGTGCCGTCATCTGTTCCTGCGAGCAAGTCCACAAAGGAGCTGCCGCCGGGGTACTGGCAGATGCAGGTCGCGAAGTACGAGATGGTACAGATCGGAGGCGAGTCCCGCAAGTTCCCTCAGGAGCTCCTGCTAGGGACAGAGGCCATCCTCGCGCGCATTATCAATGAGATGAAGTCGCTGTCACACACTTCAGTGGCATTGCACGAGTTGGTCCAGGGCCGCTTCTTCAGCCGAGGCGGAGATCCAAACCCACTCTGTCCCGCAAAGAAACGGGCCAAAGCATCGACCACTGTCCTGACCATCAATCAGGACAATCAGCTCGAAACCGCCCCGGACGCACAGTGGAGCCCGAAGTCAGTCCTCTCGTTCTTAGATTGCTTAGAGGCGATTCGGTATGCGTTCATCCTTGTCGAGCTTGGGCCAGAGCCTGCGGTCATCCGGTACATCGAATGGTGGGAGAAGCAGGTTCGAGCAAGGCAGTATCGCTTAGAGCAGTTGAAAATCTTTTGGGACATAGCCGCCTGGCGCATTGCGATGGCTTTGCGCAGCAAGATTGACTTTGCCACTGTGACGACGGAGATCATGAACGACAATCAGGCACTCCAAGACGCATTGAACCGCGAGGTCGTGCTGGAGAAGTTTCCCAAGCTGCCCAAGCATGATGCCTTTCGTGTTGATCATGCGCGAGGAGGCAAAGGTAAAGGAAAATATGGGAAGGACTGGAAGGACCGAAAGCGAGCGTGGGATGAGGGCAGCTACGAGCGTCGCTGGAGTGATCGCCGATGGGACGACAATCGCTACTACGGCTCGCAGTGGGATCGCAGCTATTCAGATCGCCAGCATCGTGCCAGCAGTGCCTACGAACAGCAGGCCAGAGAGTAGGGACAGCGCGGGCCGCCTGTTGCGAACTTCTCAACGGGTGGACCCGACCAGTGCAAAGAAGCGTTGCAGAGAACCTGGTCAAGTTCCACCTCCAAGGAGACCGACAACCGTGAAGGAGATCCTATCCGGCTCGTCCCAGCAGAACATGTTGCGAAGCGGAGAAGGATGATAGATGCGAAAGCGCCAGACCTCATATTGTTGAGTTTCTTTGATGGGGTTGCGTCGGCTGCGTTGTTGTGCCAGCAGATTTGCAGCGAAAGGAGTTGGAAGTGGCAAGCAGTTCTGTGGGAGTCCAACCCCGAATTGCGTCAGCTTGCATCAAAGAAGTTCCCCAGCGCAATCCTCAAGGAAGACGTCGACGAGGAGACGCCCGAAAAGATTATCGACTTCCTAGAGCAAATCGACCCGGGCTCGAAGGCACTTGTGATCATTGCAGCCGGTCCTCCCTGTCCTGATTACAGCAGAGTGCGTGAGAATGCCCCTGGGACGGCTGGCCCAGAGGGGTCCAAGTTTGTGCGATTTGCAGAACTGGTCAAGTCCTTTGTTGAGAACGTGGTTCCCCAAAACAAAGAAGATGTGCGAAAATTGGAGCGTGCCTTGTCAGCGGAAGCAGTAATGCATGATGCGTCAGATTTTGGCTTGATCGCCCGTCCGCGACTGTGGTGGACGCGGATCCCATGGCAGGAGCTATCTCATCGAAATGATTGCCCTTTCACGATGAGGTGGTCCACGTACCAAGGTCTTCCTCGGGTGCGTTTCAACGTCTCGCCCGACAAGCTCGAGGATTATGACCTGGGCGACCTTAGCTGGCCACAGTGCATTATGGACAAAACACCTTTACCATGCTTGACTACGCCAGCTGAAGATCCAAAAGGACGGCCAGCTCCAAGGTCTTGCAAAGGCAAGACATCCTCCGACGCGCAGCAAAGGTGGCTGCGAGACGGGCGACAATATGCTCCGTGGCATTACGAGGCTGACAACATGTTTCGGCAGACTGACAATAGGCTAGTGCTTGCTCCGGCCGAAGTCAAAGAACAGCTTCACCATCTGCCTCGAGGATGGACTGAGGGCCTTCGCGGGACAGCTCGGCATCGTGCCTTGGCCAATGGCTGGCACATTGGTGCAGCCAGGTTCTTCCTTGTTCTGGGAATCCTCGCAGCAACGCCACAAGCTGCGCCTGCGCGAGAGCTTTCCCCGTTGGGAGGTACTGCGATCGATGCAATGGCAAAGTTATGGGAGACGAAGCCCTTGCTGAATGGGCCAGGTGTTCCAGTGTCGGAAGACGCGCTGGATCTTTCGGCCATTCTTGATCCAGAAGAGCACTGGAGCGCTGCCTGTCGAGTCTCCCATCAGAATCAGTCACGCCCGCAGCTTGAACCAGGCCTCCTTCAATGGCTACCGCTGTGGCAGCACTGGCGGAGGGTTGTTCCCGAGATGAGATACGCCGTGGCCAAAGAAGTCGAGCAGCTAGTGAGCGACCTTGACGACAGCGTGCAGAAGTGGTACTTTGGCCTAAAGCCGCATGTTCAGAAAGCTTATTGTGCTAAAGACCGGGCCTGCTCAGTGCAAGTCCCAGTGATTAGGCACTTGGCGTCCATCTTTGGTTGGGGGGACATGGACATTTTCGACGAATTGACAGAAGGCTTCCCTCTTCTAGGCAGTTTGCGGCCAGGTCTGGGGTGGCGCCTTCGTGATGACGCCCGTTATAGCGAGCCGATTCCCATCACCGAGTTTTGGCAGGAGAACCTCAAAGTAGTTCAGCGGAAACTTCAACAGCAACGAGTAGACCCTGCGTGGGAGATCATGGCGGCCGAAATCGCGGCCGATGTGAAGTTGGGACGCATGGAAGGGCCTTTCACGGCGCCGCCGTGTTGGGGGAAGTCGATGGTGGCCTTAGCAGACTACCAGCACACCAATGCACTATTGCCAGGACCTTGTCAACATGTACCTTGTTGCTTTGCTTTCGCAGTACATCAGGTGGGTTCCGACGGCCAGCCTAAAGTGAGACGCGCTGAAGATTGGAAGCGGTCGCTGGCAAACTCAACAGTAGGTGCAGAAGACAGTCCAGCCTATCACGACGTGTCAGCGTTCGTCAAACTGGCCAAGGCTTTTCGACGAGCGGGTGTGTCTGACAAGCTGTTGCTGTGGGGCCTGGATCACGAGTCGGCTTACAGGCAGTTCCCTGCGGCTGAGCCCGAGCACACCTATGTTATCTTGAACACTCCCAGTGGGCCGACGCTGTGGCGCCATAACGTGCTCATGTTTGGGAGCACAGCTTCAGTCTGGTCCTACTGCCGCGTTGCTGACTTGATGGCTTGGATCAATAGGTGCATGCTTTTAGTGCCCGCTTTGCACTTCGTTGATGATTTTGGTTCGTGTGAGCCTGAAGACACAGCCCAGAGTGCGTTTGAGACCTCGCAGCAGTTGTGCCGAGCTTTAGGGTTGAAGTTCAAGGAGTCCAAAGCACAACCTCCGGAGCCTGAACATGTCATTCAAGGCGTGAAGATCAGCGTCCACTCCGAGGAGGCAGTGCTTTCGTGCACACAGGTTCGAAAGGACAGGATGGAGTCAAGCCTGGTGCAGCTCTTGCTCGACAACCGTCTGAAACCGCCTGAAGCGTCAGCCTTGGCAGGTAATTTGCAGTTCTTGGCCTCTTCCTTGTTCGGCAAGTCCAGTGCTGCAGCGATCAGAGCGTTCCATCAGAGAGCTAGAACAGGAGTGGCGGCCGATTATAAGCAGGGCTGGACGCTGAACCAAGCCCTACGCGATGCCATTGCGTTCTTGAAGTACAGCTTCGAGCAGAATGTGCCTCGAGTCATAAAGTTCTTTGTGCCGGGGAGGTCCATCGTCTATGCAGACGCTTTCTTCCAGCTCGGGGATGAACGCTTTAACTTCCGCAACATGGACGATGCGCCAAGTTGGGGCCATGCTTCGCCTGCAGCCTTCGCAAATGGATGGGGATTTGTGGCGACTTCAGGAGAGCAGACTTGGTATGCCATGGGGCATGTGCCGTTGTGGTTCACGCGTCATTTTTGTTCACGCAGAGCGTACATTTACATGTTGGAGATCATCGCGCAAGTGTTGCCTCTCTACGCGTTGTCCAAACTGCTGTACCGTGACGTCATCCTTTTCGTTGACAATGAGCCTGCTCGCCATGCATTGGTCAAAGGCTATAGCAGAGACAGCAATGCGAACAAACTCTTACAGACTGCCTGGTGTTGCTTTGAGGAAAGTCGATATCAGCCACAATGGCAGCGCGTGGCCAGCTCTGCAAACATCAGTGATGCGGTCAGTCGGCAAGACGACTCCTTTGCAAAGAAGTCAGGGTGGACTCTCTTCAGTGCAGACTGGAACTCCATCTTCGACGAGCTGCTGCGGCGATGCTTGCAAGGGCCTCTGAAGGGGCTCTGAGAGGGCGTAGGTGCGCAGGTAATGGATTTGCAGGCGGCGCACCTATGGTGTTCGCGCCCGATGACGGCCGCCGTAAGTGCGGACCAGATCATCAGGGCGCCAAACGCCGCCAGCCATCCGAATGCCAAAAAGTTTGGAGCCGAACACTTGCTTGTGTGCGGATTGAGTTGTCTGTGTGCATAGTGAGATGTCATGTAGTGCAACCCTTGCACGGATTGACATACTCGAGCGACGCACCGTTGCAGTCGCCTTGCTCAAAGTGTCGGAAATTCGAGCCCGCCCTCACCGCCCTAAGTGTGGTGGGGTGTTCGCGCCCGATGACGGCCGCCGTAAGTGCGGACCAGATCATCAGGGCGCCAAACGCCGCCAGCCATCCGAATGCCAAAAAGTTTGGAGCCGAACACTTGCTTGTGTGCGGATTGAGTTGTCTGTGTGCATAGTGAGATGTCTGCCTGGCACCTTGCAGTCCTTGAGCTTCGGGTACACTTACAACCAAAGCTTGGATGATGTGACGTTTGCCTGACAGCCTGCAGTCCTTGAGCTTCGTGACGTTTGCCTGGCAGCTTGCAATCCTTGAGCTTCGGGCACGCTTACAACCAGAGCTTGGATGATGTGACGTTTGCATGACAGCTTGCAGTCCTTGAACTTCGTGACGTTTGCCTGGCAGCTTGCAATCCTTGAGCTTCGGGCACGCTTACAACCAGAGCTGGGAGTTTGTGACGTTTGCCTGGCAGCTTGCAGTCCTTGAGCTTCTGGTACGCTTGCAACCAGAGCTTGGAGAATGTGACGTTTGCCTGGCAGCTTGCGGTCCTTGAGCATCTAGTACGCTTACAACCAGAGCTTGGAGAATATGACGTTTGCCTGGCAGCTTGCAGTCCTTGTGTGACGTTTACCTGGCAGTTTGCAGTCCGTGAATTTCGGGTATGCCTACAACCAGAATTTGGACAATGTGACGTTTGCCTGGCAACTTGCAGTCCTTGAGCTTCGTGACGTTTGCGCCTGGCGGCTCGTAGTCCTTGAGATTAGGGTACACCTACAACCAGAGCTTGGACAGTGCGATGCTTGCCTGGCAGCTTGCCGCTTCGGGCACGCTTACAACCAGAGCTTGGAGAACGTGACGTTTGCCCGGCAGCTTGCAGTCCTTGAGCTTCGTTTTCGCTTACAACCAGAGCTTCGACAATGTGCTTGCAATCCTTGAGCTTCAGGTACGCTTACAACCAGAGCTTGGAGAATGTGACGTTTGCCTGGCAGCTTGCAGTCCTTGAGCTTCGTCACGTTTGCCTGGTAGCTTGCAGTCCTTGAGCTTCGGGTACGCTTACAACCAGAACTTGGATTGGAGAGTGTGACGTTGGCCTGGCAGCTTGCAGTCATTGAGATTCGGGTGCGCTCACAACCGGAGCTTGGACAATGTGACGTTCGCCTGGCAGCTTGCAGTCCTTGAGCTTCGTGACGTTTGACGCAGACGGCGTTCAACAAGGCGGTGCAGGCCGACCGTGCCCCACACCCTTTCCCCTCCAACCTCGTCGCAAGAACACGCCAGCCAATTTCAGAAATGGTATCCGAATCGACAAGTACCACCACAGGACTACGCCACCGGCATGACCATGGACCACGCGGGCGTAGTCAGCACGTGCCTATGTTGGTGTCGGGGGTACCGGCTCGGGTTGGGCTTGGCAGTACTCCCGGCTCTCTCTTGCACATGCAGCGTTGTACCATAGTTCTTTGCTTGCGACAGTTTGACAGGCTTGCGTGTGTAGACTGTCAAGCCGGTGTCGTTAGGGTCTGGCAGGCAGTGTGGACCAATTTTGAAGTCCCACCCGCCCGCCCTGGATTGGACCAGACTGCTGACCAGAATTTTCGCAATGCCGCAAAAGAAGAGGGCTTTGCCTGTGGTACCAATAGTTTAACAACAGCCGCATAAGAGCATGAGAGAGCAGTGACGATCCCCACCCCCTTCCTCCCTAAACTCAGCGTCATGCAGTGAAGTGCGATTTTGATCATGCATATCACGCAGCTTGTCCCTACCCCAGTCCCTCACCTACCCAGAGCGCTTTTCACCAGTGGCTGACGTAGTGGCAGCCTGGCAGCTTGCAGTCCTTGAGCTTCGGGTACGCTTACAACCAGAGCTTGAACTGGAGAGTGTGACGTTGGCCTGGCAGCTTACAGTCCTTGGGATTCGGGTACGCTTACAACCAGAGCTTGGAGCATGTGACGTTTGCCTGACAGTTTGCAGTCCTTGAGCTTCGGGTACGCTTATACCCAGAACTCGAAGAATGTGACGTTTGCTAGACAACTTGCAGCCCTTGAGCTTCGCGACGTTTGCCTGGCCACTTACAATCCTTGAGCTCCGGGCACGCTTACAACCAGAGCATGGAAAGTGTGACGTTTGCCTGGCAACTTGCAGTCCTTGAACTTCGGGTGCGCTTGCAACCAGAGCTTCGAGAATGTGACGTTTGCCTGATTAGGGTACGCCTACAACCAGAGCTTAGACAGTGCGATGTTTTGCCTGGCAGCTTGCCGCTTCGGGCACGCTTACAACCACAGCTTGGAGAACGTGACGTTTGCCTGGCAGCTTGCAGTCCTTGAGCTCCGTTTACGCTTACAACCAGAGCTTCGACAATGTGCTTGCAATCCTTGAGCTTCGGGTACGCTTACAACCAGAGCTCGGAGAATGTGACGTTTGCTTGGCAGCTTGCAGTCCTTGAGTTTCGTCACGTTTGCCTGGTAGCTTGCAGTCCTTGAGCTTCGGGTACGCTTACAACCGGCACGCTTGCAACCACACCTACCCCACACCCTTTCCCCCCACCACGTCACAGGAACATGCCCGTCAATTTCTGAGACCCTACCCCACCCCCTTTCCCCCACCACGTCCGCTTTTCAAAACAGCTTGCAGTCCTTGAGCTTCGGGTGCACCTACAAGAACTTGGAGAATGTGACGTTCGCCTGGCAACTTGCAGTCCTTGAGCTTCGTGATGTTCGCATGGCGGCTTGCAATCCTCGAGCTTCGGATACGTTTGCGACCAGAGCTTGGAGAGTGTGACGTTTGCCTGGCACCTTGCAGTCCTTGAGCTTCGGGTACACTTACAACCAGAGCTTGGATGATGTGACGTTTGCCTGACAGCCTGCAGTCCTTGAGCTTCGTGACGTTTGCCTGGCAGCTTGCAATCCTTGAGCTTCGGGCACGCTTACAACCAGAGCTTGGATGATGTGACGTTTGCATGACAGCTTGCAGTCCTTGAACTTCGTGACGTTTACCTGGCAGCTTGCAATCCTTGAGCTTCGGGCACGCTTACAACCAGAGCTGGGAGTTTGTGACGTTTGCCTGGCAGCTTGCAGTCCTTGAGCTTCTGGTACGCTTTCAACCAGAGCTTGGAGAATGTGACGTTTGCCTGGCAGCTTGCGGTCCTTGAGCATCTAGTACGCTTACAACCAGAGCTTGGAGAAAATGACGTTTGCCTGGCAGCTTACAGTCCTTGTGTGACGTTTACCTGGCAATTTGCAGTCCGTGAATTTCGGGTATGCCTACAACCAGAATTTGGACAACGTGACGTTTGCCTGGCAACTTGCAGTCCTTGAGCTTCGTGACGTTTGCCTGGCGGCTCGTAGTCCTTGAGATTAGGGTACGCCTACAACCAGAGCTTGGACAGTGCGATGCTTGCCTGGCAGCTTGCCGCTTCGGGCACGCTTACGACCAGAGCTTGGAGAACGTGACGTTTGCCTGGCAGCTTGCAGTCCTTGAGCTTCGTTTTCGCTTACAACCAGAGCTTCGACAATGTGCTTGCAATCCTTGAGCTTCAGGTACGCTTACAACCAGAGCTTGGAGAATGTGACGTTTGCCTGGCAGCTTGCAGTCCTTGAGCATCGTCACGTTTGCCTGGTATCTTGCAGTCTTTGCGCTTCGGGTACGCTTACAACTTGGAGAGTGTGACGTTGGCCTGGCAGCTTGCAGTCATTGAGATTCGGGCGCGCTCACAACCGGAGCTTGGACAATGTGACGTTCGCCTGGCAGCTTGCAGTCCTTGAGCTTCGTGACGTTTGACGCAGACGGCGTTCAACAAGGCGGTGCAGGCCGACCGTGCCCCACACCCTTTCCCCTCCAACCTCTTCGCAAGAACACGCCAGCCAATTTCAGAGATGGTATCCGAATCGACAAGTACCACCACAGGACTACGCCACCGGCATGACCATGGACCACGCGGGCGTAGTCAGCACGTGCCTATGTTGAGCAGTGACGATCCCCACCCCCTTCCTCCCTAAACCCAGCGTCATGAAGTGAAGTGCGATTTTGATCATGCATATCACGCGTTCATGCGCAGCTTGTCCCTACCCCAGTCCCTCACCTACCCAGAGCGCTTTTCACCAGTGGCTGACGTAGTGGCAGCCTGGCAGCTTGCAGTCCTTGAGCTTCGGGTACGCTTTCATCCAGAGCTTGAACTGGAGAGTGTGACCTTGGCCTGGCAGCCTTACAGTCCTTGGGATTCGGGTACGCTTACAACCAGAGCTTGGAGCATGTGACGTTTGCCTGACAGTTTGCAGTCCTTGAGCTTCGGGTACGCTTGTACCCAGAACTCGAAGAATGTGACGTTTGCTAGACAACTTGCAGCCCTTGAGCTTCGTGACGTTTGCCTGGCAGCTTGACAGCTTGTAGTCCTTGAGCTTCGGCTACGCTTGCAACCAGAGCTTAGAATTCAAGCCAACAGCACCACGCCAAGATGACCACGCAGATCGGCACCACACACGCAAGCAGTACCGGTTTCCTCTTTGGTCATTTTGTTTTCAATTTCACCAAAAACGAGTCCTGTTCTATCTCACCTACCTCTGACGCTTGGCTTGGAGCGAGCAAAAGAATTGAGACCAACTGCGAGTCGACTTCCTTCATCCATCATGTTAACATTTCATTATTTGAAACATGCATGTCTGAGCTCGTTTGCATGTCATCATGTTTCACATGTGGTCCACTTCCAACAGAGTTTCTTCTTCCTAACATACCTCATGATGACGTTGCGCTACTACGCCAACAAAAGGTTGATGGTCTGCTTCGGGTACGCTTACAACCAGAGCTTGGAGAATGTGAAGTTTGCCTGGCAGCTTGCAGTCCTTGAGGCAACCAGAGCTTGGAGAGTGTGACGTTTGCCTGGCAGCTTGCAGTCCTTGAGATTCGTGACGTTTGCCTGGCAGCTTGCAGTCCTTGAGCTTCGGGTACGCTTACAACCAAAGCTTGGAGAGTATGGCGCTTGCCCGGCAGCTTGCAGTCCTTGAGTTCCGGGTGCGCTTACAATCAGAGCTTACGTTTGCCTGGCAGCTTGGCGGAGACCCAGTTGCCCAACACCTTGGACCTGAATGTGACGTTTGCCTGGCAGCTTGCAGTCCCTGAGTTGCGTGACGTTTGCCTGGCAGCTTGCAGTCCTTGAGCTTCGGGCACGCTTACAACCAGAGCTTGGAGAATGTGACGTTTGCCTGGCAGGAACATTTGAAGCATGAATGCGCACATGCCCGGCAGCTTGCAGTCCTTGAGTTCCGGGTGCGCTTACAATCAGAGCTTACGTTTGCCTGGCAGCTTGGCGGAGATCCAGTTGCCCAACACCTTGGACCTGAATGTGACGTTTGCCTGGCAGCTTGCAGTCCCTGAGTTGCGTGACGTTTGCCTGGCAGCTTGCAGTCCTTGAGCTTCGGGCATGCTTACAACCAGAGCTTGGAGAATGTGACGTTTGCCTGCCAGGAACATTTGAAGCATGAATGAGCACATGACTCATGACATGGGGCATGCGAGGTTGACATTTGACGTCTCATGTTGCACTCCATTCAGTTGCGTTTTCTAACCCTAGACCCTAAGTCATCTTCTACCACATCGCCACGGTGTTCGACTTTGGTGTCTTGCTGGAGCATGACATTCCCCGGAAGAGCATCAATGTGATGCCCATGTGGCCATATGGCTTGTGTGACGTTTGCCTGCAGTCCGTGAGCTTCGGGTACGCTTGCAACCAGAGTTTGGGCAATGTGACGTTTGCCTGGCAGCTTGAAGTCCTTGAGCTTCGTGACGTTTGCCTGGCAGCTTGCAGTCCTTGAGGCAACCAGAGCTTGAAGAGTGTGACGTTTGCCTGGCAGCTTGCAGTCCTTGAGATTCGTGACGTTTGCCTGGCAGCTTGCAGTCCTTGAGCTTCGGGTACGCTTACAACCAAAGCTTGGAGAGTATGGCGCTTGCCCGGCAGCTTGCAGTCCTTGAGTTCCGGGTGCACTTACAATCAGAGCTTACGTTTGCCTGGCAGCTTGGCGGAGACCCAGTTGCCCAACACCTTGGACCAGAATGTGACGTTTGCATGGCAGCTTGCAGTCCCTGAGTTGCGTGACGTTTGCCTGGCAGCTTGCAGTACTTGAGCTTCGAGCATGCTTACAACCAGAGCTTGGAGAATGTGACGTTTGCCTGGCAAGAACATTTGAAGCATGAATGCGCACATGACTCATGACATGGGGCATGTGAGGTTGACATTTGATGTCTCACGTTGCACTCCATTCAGTTGCGTTTTCTAACCCTAAACCCTAAGTCATCTTCTACCGCATCGCCACGGTGTTCGACTTTGGTGTCTTGCTGGAGCATGACATTCCCCGGAAGAGCATCAATGTGATGCCCATATGGCTTGTGTGACGTTTGCCTGCAGTCCGTGAGCTTCGGGTACGCTTGCGACCAGAGTTTGGGCAATGTGACGTTTGCCTGGCAGCTTGCAGTCCTTGAGCTTCGTGACGTTTGCCTGGCAGCTTGCAGTCCTTGAGGCAACCAGAGCTTGAAGAGTGTGACGTTTGCCTGGCAGCTTGCAGTCCTTGAGATTCGTGACGTTTGCCTGGCAGCTTGCAGTCCTTGAGCTTCGGGTACGCTTACAACCAAAGCTTGGACAGTATGGCGCTTGCCCGGCAGCTTGCAGTCCTTGAGTTCCGGGTACGCTTACAATCAGAGCTTACGTTTGCCTAGCAGCTTGGCGGAGATCCAGTTGCCCAACACCTTGGACCTGAATGTGACGTCTGCCTGGCAGCTTGCAGTCCCTGAGTTGCGTGACGTTTGCCTGGCAGCTTGCAGTCCTTGAGCTTCGGGCATGCTTACAACCAGAGCTTGGAGAATGTGACGTCATCTTCTACCACATCGCCACGGTGTTCACCTTTGGTGTCTTGCTGGAGCATGACATTCCCCGGAAGAGCATCAATGTGATGCCCATGTGGCCATATGGCTTGTGTGACGTTTGCGAGCTTTGGGTACGCTTGCAACCAGAGTTTGGACAATGTGACGTTTGCCTGGCAGCTTGCAGTCCTTGAGCTTCGTGACGTTTGCCTGGCAGCTTGCAGTCCTTGAGGCAACCAAAGCTTGGAGAGTGTGACCACGTCTTCCAGCAGCAGTACGACATCCACGACAGAACAGCAGGGAAACCTCGACAAGTACGTGGACCTGGATTTCCTGTGTGATTGAACGCGCAGACAACGCCCCGAAAGGGGTGTGTGTGGCACACCGCTGTACATGCGGGTTCGTGAACAAGCAGGAGCATGTTGTGATGATGATGAAGTTCGTGATTTTGAGTACATCAACATGTTTTAGTTCGGAAATCAGCAGGGGGCAGGAGCACCTTGATCAGACTCCTGCCAACGAAGACGCTGATCAAGGTGGTGATGCATCCAGGGACGCCTGGGTGTGTACCTGCAGTGATATGTGATGTACTGCATTATCCTCGCTGTGCATTGGTACCGTTCTCGCTGTTGTTCAACTACCTCAACCACAACGCAGTTTTCAACATGGATTTCGTATTTTGCTTGGCATGTGGGTGAATTCTTCGAGCCGTGAGCATGACATACCCCAAACCCCAGAAGACCTCGAGCCCATCAAGCTTGAGTGGAATGTGATGCTGCTAACTAGTGTGATGTGCACAGCAGAGCAGCTGAGCAGAACTGCGTGAGCATGTCGTTTGAGCATGTTGATGGAGCATGTCCAGCGAACGAGCATGAACATGGATGAGAGCATGGAGAAGGTTCGGAACATGAGTGTTAGAGCATCTGAGCATGAACTGTGGAGCATCTGAGTGTGATGAGCAGAGATGTGTGAGCACGAAGTAGGGAACTTCTGAGCCTAAATTGTGGAGCATCTGAGCGCGATGAGTAGAATTGTGTGAGCATGAAATGGGGAATCTCGGAGCATAAATTGCGGAGCATCTGAGCGTGATGAGCAGAGTTGCGGGAGCATGAAGTGTGAAGCATCAGAGCATGAATTGTGGAGCATCTGAACGTGATGAGCAGAGTTGTGTGAGCATGAATTGTGGAGCATCAGAGCATGAATTGTGGAGCATCTGAGCGTGGTGAGCAGAGTTGTGTGAGCATGAATTGTGGAGCATCAGAGCATGAATTGTGGAGCATCTGAGCGTGATGAGCAGAGTTGTGTGAGCATGAATTGTGGAGCATCAGAGCATGAATTGTGGAGCATCTGAGCGTGATGAGCACAGTTGTGGGAGCATGTCAAGCGAGTATGGAGCATGTTTTGATTGCAGAAGACCCTAAACCCTATATGATATGTCATATAAACCTTCATTCGCGACCCTTCTACCTCATCACTTGCGGGCTCATCCACTACCTCTTGCTCGAGCATCTCTACCTTCGGAGCATCTCCATCTACCAGTTTATGTGGAAGCACTAAAACAAAAAGTGTGTGTGTGTGTGTGTGTGTGTGGGTGCGTGTGTGCGTGTGTGCGTGTGTGTGTGTGTGTGTGTGTGTGTGTGTGTGTGTGTGTGTGTGTGTGTGTGTGTGTGTGTGTGTGTGTGTGTGTGTGTGTGTGTGTGTGTGTGTGTGTGTGTGTGTGTGTGTGTGGTGTGTGTGTGTGTGTTGTGTGTGTGTGTGTGTGTGTGTGGTGTGGTGTGTGTGTGTGTGTGTGTGTGTGTGTGTGTGTGTGTGTGTGTGTGTGTGTGTGGTGTGTGTGTGTGTGTGTGTTGGTGTGTGTGTTGTGTGTGTGTGTGTGTGTGTGGTGGTGTGGGTGTGTGTGTGTGTGTGTGTGTGTGTGTGTGTGTGTGTGTGTGTGTGTGTGTGTGTGTGTGTGTGTGTGTGTGTGTGTGTGTGTGTGTGTGTGTGTGTGTGTGTGTGTGTGTGTGTGTGTGTGTGTGTGTGTGCCCCTCGGTGCGGCCCCATTATCGTGGCTTAGGCTTTGGCTTTGCTGCGGTGCAGTGGTCCCAGTTCTGTCTCGGAGCGATTGCTCAAGGAGTGCCAAGAGCGCCACTTGCTGCCACTTGCTCTGTGAAGAGCGCCGACAATCGAAATGCAGCGGTTGTGCCTTGCTTTCGCTTTGCTTGCTCCCGCCTCTGCTTTGCAGCAGCAAAGCAGCTTGATTCCTCCGGGTGCAAGCTTGTTGCAGCGTTGCCGATGACTTGAGACTTGAGTGACCTTGGCTTCAGGTATCAAAAACGCAATCATGGGTGATGTTTTGCAGCACAGTGACTTCACCTTGAACATGTTTCCACCAGAAGAGGGCACGCAAGAAACACGGAGGGCCAGTTTTCTCTGTGAAAGGATTGCGTTGTGTTTGTGGCTGTGCACTGCCATACAGGAACTTGATGCTCTCGCAGAGGCATGTGCAGTTGGTGTGACACGGTGATCCGTGATAGACTTTCCTTTGCTGCCTGGAAGGGCGAACGTACGATCCAGCGCGCTGCTCGTGCAGAGATGTTGGGCGCTCAAAAGAAGCTTCTGCGCGACCTGGCGACACACTTGCGCGACATTGTGCACGAGGCGTGCGCTTGACGGGCCAGATTACAAGGCAGTGAAGTGCGATTGCTGGAAGTCAGACTGGCTCGTGTTGCAAGTTGCAAGGCACTTGCGGCACGCTTCTTTTGAACGCAAGACGTGCGCGAAATAATATCGTATCTCTTGCAGCTCCATGCAGGCTGTTTCTCTTCGTACTGCAGTGAAGAGAGCGGCTAATCGTCGGCTAATCGTCAGCGCGCGCAGTGGCTCCAGGTTTACAAGCTGAGTCATGGTCAATTGTGCGTGTCGAGCCATAGCAAAGCGAAGGGGCGAAGAGAGGGATCCGTTACAGTCCTCGCATGTCCTCGCGTCTCTTTGCTGCTGTTGGTGTGAGAGTGTGCGACTTGGTGTCTGCGTGCGTGAAGTTTGTGTGCGTGTAGGATATTGTTGACGAGGCCTTATTGCGCATGGCCCGTGTTGAAAGCAAACCACGTACCTGGCTGTGTGTCTAGGTGTGCGTTTGAGTCACTTGCAGTGTTGACATGTTCTCGTCGCGCTCTGCGTGCCATTGCGAACAAGCGCGTTCAAGAGTTGACCGTCAAGCTTTCCAGTTGGTCAGCCAACAGTTAGTTGAGGGCAGCCTCTGTTTGTTTCAGAATTTTGCCCCGCCCTCCCGCCGCAAAGAGGGTTGCGGGTTAGTGTTTTTGATGTGCCAGCGGTTTGTGTGTTTGTCCCCAGCACTGAGTGTCATTTCAGCTTTCCTTTCGGATCTTCGGCCTCGTGGCTGGAAAAAGAAAGTCCGGTGCGAGCGAGAGTTCTCTGCATTGCTAGCTGCGCCAAGATGCGTGTAGGGCGCAGTGTCAACGTTCACATTCACGGAGTTGCGCAGCCTGTCGCCATAAACAAGAATCAGATCTGCTTTATTGTGGCACGTGTGCACGTAGTGACATGGAAGCGAGCGGATCCGCAGCCATGCGGGGTGCGCGTTAGGGCATGAAGTGGGGTTTGTAGCAGTTGTTGCTAGTGTGTGGCGCGAGTGGTGGAGTGGACCGCGTCCATCGTAGGGGGACTTGTCTGTCTGCAGGGGTATGTTCGTTGGCGCAGGTCTTGCGGGCAGGGTTGCGTGCGTGTGATGCTCGTGTCTTGTGCTAGTTGAAGCCATTTGCCATCTGCTTGTGTTGCTACTCGTCTGCAACTTTCGAGAGCGTTCTCGCGGTCCCGCGCGGGTCGAACCGGACGGAACCGGAGGGGCGAAAAGAGGGATCCGATAGAGTCCCTTGTTTGGGTGGGTTGTCTCTCCGCATTGTTGCGCGCACGAGGGGGCTCGTCTTTGCTGTTTCGCGTTCGGTAAGTGGTGGTTTTGCCGTGATTGTCGCGTGGCGGTGCGAAGGTTTGTCTAGAATGTGATCTAGACGTTCGTCCACCTTTCTGCAAAACAAGTAAAAGAGTCCCGGCGGGCAGGGTGGGCTTGAAGGTTTGTTTCAGTGAAGATTTCGGCGTGTTTACGCTTGAAGCTGTGTGGCTGAAGCACAGTGATGTTTGTTTGACCGGGAGCAGAGTGTGGGAGCCACCCTGATTTTCGATCTCCCGCCCGCCCTTGCCCGATCGAAAATCTGGGCAGGGGCCACCGTTTATCAGCGACAGGCTGATGGGGGGTACATTTCTGTCAGCGTGCGGCTGATGCATCTTTTCTCAGCTCTTAAGCTGATGTTACATGTTGGCTAAGCAGGGTTTTGAGCCATGCGGTCAGTGTAGATGCTGTTTCTACCGCCACCTTTCAAAAAGCGAGAGCGTTGTATGCACTGGTCCCCAGCCCAAGGGTGTCTGTTGTGTTCAGGGTCCGGATTCAGTAGGATCCCCCGGCCCGCCCCACGACGCGCGGGATGGTTAGCGTTCGCCTGTGCTTTGATGTGCGGTTTGCCAGTCTGGCGTAAGTGTATGCCATGTGTGTGTCTGTATGCCATGTGTGTCTGGTTCGGGGCGTTTGCGTCGGGGTAGGCGGGGCTAATGGCCGACGCGCGCGGCAAACCCTTAAGCGCCTCACATGCGTGGCTATCTGTCCGTCCTGCATCCTTGCGCTTGCAGTGTTTGCTTCAGTTCTGCAATCTTGGTGCAGCAGGCCGGCTGGTGCATGCTGGTTAGTGCGTAGCGAAGCGAAGCACGGTAAGCGTCTCGTTGTTGCCTTGAACACAGTTTTGCAGTGTCGAAGCCTTTGCAGCTCGAAGGGTCTGCAAAGGGTAGAGGTCTGTTCTTGCGAGGTGCACGCGTGCGTGCATCCAAGTGAGATCTGAGCGTGCTGACGACGCGTCTAGTTGAGTGTTGCGTGGTCCTGCGTTGACGCTGAGTGTCATGCTGCAGCAACCGTGCTCTCAGGGCCAGTGTGTCGTGGGGGCAAAAAGTGTAGGGTTGCTTTGTGAGATTTGTTCCAAGTTGTGGTTGGGCTAGTGTGGTGTCGTACTGTAGTGCGACCGCAGCCCATTTTCGACTTTCCCACCCTCCACAACCCTCGAAAATAGGGCAGGGGGGGTTCTAGTGCGACTTGACCTGGCCAGTGTGTCCGGTTGTCGAGGGGGGGGTTCTAGTGCGACTTGACCTGGCCAGTGTGTCCGGTTGTCGAGGGGGACGCGTGCGCCTAATCTTAGGCTCAGCATGACTTGCACATGAGAAAGTGCATTCCCCCCCCCTATCAATAGGTATCTGGGGGGGGGGGTACTTAGGTCCCCGCCTATTTTGGGTAGTTCCGGCGGCCTATTGTGGAGACAGTGGGGGGGGGGGTCAGAAAATAGGCCGCGAGCAACATGTATCAGGTGTACCTCTATCTCTCTCGCCATGACCTCTTCCATGACCTCTTTGATTCATGTTTAAGATGTGTTGATGTCATGTGCCAAAACTGCAGCCCCAGCGAGCCGGGCCCGAGGCTCTGGGTGAATTTGAAAAAGAAAGGGCACTCCGTTTTGGCAACATTATGCCTGCCGAAGAGACTCCCCAACCCCCCCCTAACATGAGGCACAGGACAGAATAGGCAGCGACCTATTTCCGCATACCCCCCCCCCCCGGGGGACTACCCCCCCCCTCATTGGGGGGGGGAATGTTGTCGTACTGGTTTGTCTAGAGTGATTGTGTGATCTAGACGTTCGTCCACCTTTCTGCAAAACAGGTAAAAGTGTCTCGGCGGGCAGGGTGGGCTTGATGGTTTGTCTCAGTACAGGGAAGATCTCGCTAGGTTCGCACTTTAGATTTGCCCACCGCCCCATGCACCTCCAGGGAATTTGGCAGTTCCATGCTAGGATGGCTGAAATCAGGTGAACTGCTCGATTTGCGCATCCCAGGAAATGATGCACAGGGTGTCACGGAGTCGTGAGGGCTGGCGGGTGGGACTTTTGTGTGAATGCAACTCTAGAGACAAAAGAAGGCTTGTGCGTGTGTGCTGTTTCACGGTGGGCTGCAAGGGTGGTAGGGTCGGAGTCCTGCGACTTGAACTAAGAGACGCCCTCTCGCACTTTCGGTAGCGAAGCTATAGTGAGTTTTGAAATATGTCTTCGACGTAGCGCTTCTGCGTGCCAGGGCAGCGTTTCTTGATGGCCCTTTGTTTCTGGCCTGCTTCAGCTGAACTTCGTGCGGCTTTCCCCGCCCGCTCGCCCTGAAGGGGTGGGACTGTACCTCTTGTTGGCGCGTGACCAATTTGAAAAACGGCGTTTGCTGCTCCTGAGTTGCTGCGGAAGAACGTGTGAGGTGGACGATTGCGCTTTGATTGAGCGTCTCGGTGTTATGTAGGAACAGATGGTGGCATGCAGAGCGGAGCGACGGAGCTCGGCGTACTTGATGTTGTTCATCCTGTCTTGGTAGGGTCTGCTGCCTGCGGCATGGGTGCAGCTTGCAGCGAGGTGCATGCGTGCATGTATCTAAGTGGGAAGTATGTGCGTTGCAACAAGGTTTGTCTTGCGCGGTTTGCGCTGTTGCGCGTTGTTGCGTTGCGCAGGCGCAAGGTGAAAGGTCAAGCGTGCCGTGCAGTGCTGCAAGCTTGTGGCTCTTCCTACAGGGCTTGTAGTGGCAGGAGGGTTCACCTCGTGTGTTTGCTGAGCCCTGTGTGAGCATTTTGCTTTTCCCGCCCACCACGACCCTGCAAAATGTGGGGGGTGGGGATTTTCGATTCGGCCCTGGCCTGCTTTGAGGAGGGATCTCTTCTTGACAGGGCCGGTCAAGAGTCTCACTTGTGGCTGTTGAGATTGCTTGAGACTCGTGACTCCTCCATCTCAGGGTTAAAAGAGAAAGTCCCGTGCGCCGCTCGTGCACTCGCGTCCTCCTTGCTGCTAGGCTAGGGTCCCTTTGGCAGGGTTCTGTTGCGTAGCTAAATACTTCCCGCAGTAGGTAGCTTGGGCATGCTTGCAATTCTTTGCACGCACCAAAGCCACACAGCATGATTGGTGATTGCGTGGTTGGCTTTACAGCTTGGTGTTGAGTCACATTGGTGCAATCGAGTCGGTGCACCTTTGCTTGTTCTTCAGTTGCCCGCCCGCCCTCCCCTTTCTTGGGGCGCCCATGGTGCGCTTATACCAAGGGATGAGCTTGTGCAGCTTGGACTTGCGCAGTCCAGCTGCTTCATGTGTGTGCCTGCGATGAAAACAAATCAATGCGCGTGTGGACTTTGGGCTTTCGTTAGTTGAGACCCCCAAGCCCCTTTAGCTTGGGTGGGCTGGACAGGTTTGTGCGTCTGCTGTTTGGAAGGGGTAGCGCTCAAGCGTATGGTGTTTGAGTGTAAAAAAAAACGAGTAGGAGGTTCCGCTGGAGTCAAAGTTTGGCCCCAGCCTCAACGAAGTCAGGGGCCAGGTAGGAGCCTGTGATTTGTCCCGCCGCCGCCCCGTTTTTTCCGGGTAGTTTGTTGTTCCTTGCTCGCAGAAAGGCTGCTACTGTTTTGTGCTTCGGGCAGGCTAGGTGAACGGTGTTCGTTCTTGCGCTCCACCGCAGTCAGAACTCAACGCCTAATGTAGCCATGCGTTGCGTGTTGTGGCTCAAGGCCAAAATGGAGTTCTGGTTTGTCGACCTCAGTGTGTGAGGTGTGCCCAGAGTAGCTGGGCGTGTCTTTCATCCCACCCTCCTCTCCCTATATCTAGATCCGATCTTACTCACTGGGTGAGCGACTGCCCTCCGCCTTCGTGGCGGTTGTGGTAGAGGCACTGTGTGCCGCTTTGGCGTATGGGAGGTGTGTATCCCATATGCCATGAGTGTTCGCTGAGTATACAGCGCGCCGCCGGGCGGCCCCTGCGTGTTTAGGGACCACCAACGCACTATGGGCGAGGAGCTCATGGAACGAGTGATTGTTAAGCTGCGAGCCCAAAAAGAAAACACTGAGTGTGAGTGCACAGAACGAAGTCTGTGCGAACAGTCAGGATTCTTGCCCCCGTGGACAGCAGACACTGCAGACAAGAGGGGTCAGCAGGCCACAAAGCTAAGTGCTTACATGGATCGCTCGTTTGTCAGCTTTGCCGGCCGTTCATACTTGTTGTGGTGCCTCAAACCACGAGCCATGTGCGGCCAAAGCCAGTTGCGTGTGCTATTGTTGGTTTTGCTTGTCGCCCGCGCGGAAGGGCGGGTTGAGCGCAGCGCTTTGATTCCAGGCTCGTTTTCAATCCCGGAAGCTGGGCGCGAAGAGCAGAAGAATGACACTTGCGTTCAGACTTCTTGGCGTCGACTCTTTTTCGCGATGCCGGAAGCACTCTGGACCAGGACAAGTGGAGAGAGAAGCGGCTGAGTAGCGTTTGTCTGGGCTCGGTAGCACCGATGCTCCCCCGCTTCAACATGAAGGTTTGCGGTGTGTCTATAGCTGAGCTGTGCAGGTGAGACCGCGAGTAATGTTGTCTGCTGATTAGTGTGGCCCCCCCCCCCCCCCCCCTCACGAAAGGATCCCGCTCTTTAGTGTGGGGGGTGGGGGGGGGCAATTTGGGGGGGGCAATTTGCGGGGGGGGGGGGGGGGTATGGTTTTATATGATTTTAAAAGGGATGAGTTTATATGAATTTAAAAGGGATCCGTATGATCCATATGATTTTAAAAGGGATGAGCTCGTATGAGTGTAAAAGGGATCCATATGATTCTAAATGGGGTGAGACTATATGAAATTAAGAGGGATCCATACGATTTTAAGAGGGATGAGTTTATATGAATTTAAAGGGGATCCATCTATCCCAACCAAGCCAGCCCGCAAAAAAAACATAATTCCGGGGGAGCAAACTTTTTATATTATACGGCGTCCGGGCAGCTGCTGGACTTACCCCCTTTGAAATTTGATTGCCCGGCCTCGGTACAAAAGAATTTTATAAGGAAATCTTAGTTTTGGGTCTGGCCTGGAGGCTGAAGATTTCAGGGCCCGACAACCTCAGGCCTCAAGGTTTAGGAAACCTCAGCCCTTAGGCCTCTGGATCCAAACCCAACTAGCCCGCAAAAAAATATAATTCCGGGGGAGCAAACTTTTATATTATACGGCATCCGGGCAGCTGCTGGACTACCCGCTTTGAAATTTGATTGCCCGGCCTCGGTACAAAAGAATTTTATAACAAGCCTTCAACTGCGCATCCCTGCGCGAGTTGTCTGCGTGTGGGTGTCACGGCAGTGAGGGCTGGCGGGTGGGTTTTCTTGCATTTTGTAGAAAACATAGAGACCAACACCATTCGACAGCCTCGCCGAAATTTTGCATCGCCCGATTTTTTTTCTCACAATTCCGGGGGTCCTCCTCAAATAGATCCCCCTGAATAGTTTTTGGATTTTTTTCCACAATTCCGGGGGAGCAGTTCTGCTGCTGGAGGCAGGGGTACAGCTAGCAGCAGTAGGTTGTAGCTTCATCGGAAACTGGTTGCTTCTTACAGCCTGAAAATGGGGCAGGGGGGTTCTAGTGCGAGTTGACCTGACCAGTGTGTCTGATGGGACCCGTGTTTCGGTTGGGTGGGTTTATCTCTAAGTGCAGGGAAGTTCTCTCCCGCAGCAAAAGTGTGTGCCTGCCGTCTTGCAAGGGATAGGGTTTGGACGGCGTGTGAAGGGTAGGTGGGTGAGCCTTCTGTGAGACTGTAACTTGAGAGACGGCAAACTTTCGTCACTCACAGCCTTGGCCAGGAAGTTGTGCTTCGAGTGCCGACAGAGTCAGACAAGGATTTTCAAATGGACATGAGACACCTCTTGCAGGCTGCAAATGCTTGTGAGTTCTTGTTCCTCCTTGAAAAGTCATTGTGCTTGCCGTGCAGTTTGAGCTGGAGAAGTCTCGTGGACTTGCGGCCGCTGAAGAAGCAAGCGTGGAAACCTTGTACGTGATTCATATCTGTCTCAGAGGCGTAGGTTTGTTGTGGCACGCGTTCCGCAACGCAGGATGTCTGCAGAGAAGGCTGCTCTGCGCCGTCTGACGCGTCCTCAGTGACGTCTGAAGCAACTGACTGCTACAGAAGTATGAACTGGACAGATGGCCCTGATGGCGTGTGTGTGTGTGTGTGTGTGTGTGTGTGTGTGTGTGTGTGTGTGTGTGTGTGTGTGTGTGTGTGTGTGTGTGTGTGTGTGTGTGTGTGTTTGTTTTTGTGTGTGTGTGTGTGTGTGTGTTTGTTTTGTTTTGTGTGTGTGTGTGTGTTTTTGTGTGTGTGTGTTTTTTTGTGTGTGTGTGTGTTTG
>CAJNDS010000542.1:0-115000 GCA_905221605.1 Symbiodinium natans
AGCACAAGCATTGCGGCGCCATTATGCAGTGGTTTTGCCTCAACCCAAGAACTTGGCCGAAGCATGCCCATGTTTGTCTCACATCCTTGAGCGGCACTTCGCACGTGTGAGGAACATGGAGAAAGGAGAGATTGTGTGAGAGCGATAGAAAATGCGCCCTGTCCGAACTGCCAGCATGCGTCCCCCCCCGTAGCTATGCTTCTGCTCACCGTCTACACGTCCTTACCTTCAAAAACTTAGGCCCAAGTATGCACATGTTTGTCTCACATACGTCAGCGGCACTTCACAAACATTGACAAACGAGAGCTTGTGTGAAAGAGAAAGGGAGAGCTAGACAGAATGCGCCCTCTCCGACGTGGCCAAAATGCCCTTACCGTCGCTATGCTTCTGCTCACCGTCTCCACGTCCTTACCTTCAAAAACTTAGGCGCATGCCCAAGCATGTCCATGTTTATCCCACATCCTTGAGCGGCACTTAAGCGCGCGAGATTGTGTGAGAAAACGAGAGCGTGAGAGAGTGTGAAAGAAACTGTGCCCTGCTCTGTAGGACCAAAAAGCGAAAACACCCTCCAAAATATAATCAAAACCATACAAAAACAATCAAGTTTGACATGTCGGGCGTAGTGACTTTTAGGGTTTAGGATGGTTGCCCTGACCTCACAAAAGGAAAACACCTTCAAAATATAGGCAAAACCCATACAAAAACAAGCAGAGAGCAAAAAAACACCAAAATCAAGTTTGACATGTTGGGTGTAGTAACTTTTAAGGTTTAGGATGGTTGCCCTGACCCCAAAAAGGAGAACACCTTTAAAAACATAGGCAAAACCATACAAAAACAAGCAGAGAGCAACAGAAACACCAAAATCAAGTTTGACATGTCGGGTGTAGTGACTTTTAAGGTTTAGGATGGTTGCCCTGACCCCACAAAAGGAAAACACCTTCAAAATATAGGCAAAACCCATACAAAAACAAGCAGAGAGCAAAAAAACACCAAAATCAAGTTTGACATGTTGGGTGTAGTAACTTTTAAGGTTTAGGATGGTTGCCCTGACCCCAAAAAGGGAAACACCTTTAAAAACATAGGCAAAACCATACAAAAACAAGCAGAGAGCAACAGAAACACCAAAATCAAGTTTGACATGTCGGGTGTAGTGACTTTTAAGGTTTAGGATGGTTGCCCTGACCCCAAAAAAGGAAAACACCTTCAAAATATAGGCAAAACCCATACAAAAACAAGCAGAAAGCGAAAACAACACCAAAATCAAGTTTGACATGTCGTGAATAATCCTGTTGCTGACAGGATGGCCTCCAAATCGGAGCGAATAGAATCTTCAGCTGTATGTCCGAGGGTTGCCTCCCGGATGCCAAAATCGACGGGCAACATCAGCGTGATTCAGCGTGGCATACACATTTGACAAAGATTGCACAAGTACTGCAAAGGCCTACACGGGCAGGCATTCGAGCAGATCTGTTGTGAGGGAACGGACTGGGGCCGGGGCGTGTGCACATTTTTCGCAGAGGTCGAAGCCGCTGTTGCTGCATCGAAATGTGACGGTAAAGACCTTCAGCCAACTGGACTGGCAAGTGATGGGGGCAGATGGTACTCAATGGTAGCGATGTGTCACGAAGAAAGCGAAAACAACACCAAAATCAAGTTTGACATGTTGGGTGTAGTAACTTTTAAGGTTTAGGATGGCTGCCCTGACCCCAAAAAGGAAAACACCTTTAAAAACATAGGCAAAACCATACAAAAACAAGCAGAGAGCAACAGAAACACCAAAATCAAGTTTGACATGTCGGGCGTAGTGACTTTTAAGGTTTAGGATGGTTGCCCTGACCCCAAAAAAGGAAAACACCTTCAAAATATAGGCAAAACCCATACAAAAACAAGCAGAAAGCGAAAACAACACCAAAATCAAGTTTGACATGTCGTGAATAATCCTGTTGCTGACAGGATGGCCTCCAAATCGGAGCGAATAGAATCTTCAGCTGTATGTCCGAGGGTTGCCTCCCGGATGCCAAATCGACGGGCAACATCAGCGTGATTCAGCGTGGCATACACATTTGACAAAGATTGCACAAGTACTGCAAAGGCCTACACGGGCAGGCATTCGAGCAGATCTGTTGTGAGGGAACGGACTGGGGCCGGGGCGTGTGCACATTTTTCGCAGAGGTCGAAGCCGCTGTTGCTGCATCGAAATGTGACGGTAAAGACCTTCAGCCAACTGGACTGGCAAGCGATGGGGGCAGATGGTACTCAATGGTAGCGATGTGTCACGATGATGCATCTAGAAACCAAATGTCATGGCAGAAGCCCGGACGGCTTGCGGGACTTGGCAAAGACTCTTCCCATTGCAACTGGCCTGCGAACATGATCTGCCAAGCGCATCTTTGAAAGTCGTGGCATGAGAACAGAAACAGCACCATGGTGTCCGCATCTCTCCAAGTGCGCGACCACTGCGGCATCCACCGGTGAAATCGCGACCGCCGCGCACCCAACCGCTGGAAGCTTCTTGGGCAGCTGTCGTGTGGTTTCGGATAAGAACAACAACGTGCACTGTAAGCAAGAGCCAAAGAGAAACAAGCAACCACATTCGATCAACATCTGGGCGATCAGCATGTTTGGTTGGCTGAGGTCAAGCCTTCAAGGTTCAAGGAGATCGTTACACATGGCACGTTCCGTGACCACATGCATAGGCGCGCTTGCATTCTGTAGAACGCACAACTTGACGCTGCTGGCCATCTGCCAACTGGCGATAGCTAACGCAGACACAGCAAAAACATATCTCAAGCAGGGTGGCTTGGACTTAGCTTCGCTAAACCGTTCACAGCTCAGGTCTCTTGACGCTCTTCACCAACAGCATTGTCGCGTGGGCGTTGCGCTTCTTGACGTGGTCCGGCATCTGCGTTTTGCCGTCTGCGCAGTAGCCAGATCAGTGAGTCGTCGTCCAAATCGCCTGCTTTTCGCAGGAGGTGGCGGCGCTTTCTGACCTAAAGGAAAACTGCTTCGCACACTGTCACACTGCATCAGAGCAGGCTACGCAAAAAGAAGTGCTCTTCTTGAGGATAGCAGCTTCGTTCTTGAGGGCTTTGCTGGCGCGCTTCAGTTCGTCCTGGCAAAAAAGGCACGTGTATGGGCAGCGTGCGCGCATAGGACAGAAAAGTCTCTTGGCACCTTCAGCTCTTGCCGCTGCCTTTTGAGATCTCGTACAACATCGCCAGCAGCAGCTTCGGCACTCATGGCTGCAGCAACTACCGTGGCGCATGCACACGTCTCTCTTTCCACCCACTTGAGGACACACGAAGCAAAGCACGCGTTCCCGCTCAGAAACATTGCACACGCTGGGCCCTACTTCCAGCACCAAGAACGCATGGTCCTTTCCACCATGTTGCACCTTCCCCAAGCAGTATCACACATCCCGCTTGTCGGACGTTGGAGCTTCAAGCATTGAGCGCTTCCGGTCCCACGGCGAGCTTTACTCTTTAAACAAAAGGTCATACGCATAGCCCATGGCGCGATTTCGCGGCCATATGCATTGGCTTGCTTCTTTCGAAGGTGGAGAACGACCCGCTGCTTGAGGGTCTATTTCAAAAGCTTGCAGCTTCTTGGACAGACAAGGCAGAGCTTCGCCCAGACACCCTGTCAAACTAAAGGATTTGCGCCACGATCTGCGGGACCAAAAGTCTTCCCGCGCTCTCATGAGCAAACGTACCCAGTCCAACTTGCTGACTTGTCCGTCACCAAGCTGTCGTAAGATTTGGTACTCCGTTCGGAGCCACCACTTGAAAGAGAAGAAGCCGCGCACGTCGAGCGGCTGCAGCAGGAATGTTGCGCCGGCCGGCACGAAATTCAATTTGATGTCAACCTCGCACGCCCGTAGAAAGACTTCTTTGGAAAGGTGGCATGGAGCCACATCGAGGGTGAGAACCGGTTCCAGCAACCATCTCCAACCGTCCAACGCTAGCGAAATCAGGTCCAGCATTGCCAAAAGCAGTGATGTGGAGTTCCATGAGGAGACTGTTCGCCAGACATGTGTCCCCGGGCGGCATTCTGCGGCCACTGTCTGCATCAAGCCCAGTGTAAACACGGACTTATTCCCGATGACGAAATGTGGCAAGCTCTGCTGAAGCTCGTCGTTGTCTGATATCACTGCCACATAGCTCACAAATGTCCGCAAGTCACCCTTGCGAACCGGCAGACGTGGGCCCTCCACGTCTGCTCCCCAGTGGCGGCGTTGGACCACCAATCCACAAAGAGGGTGCGGCGTCAGAGCTACAGATGTCTCATCAAGG
This sequence comes from Symbiodinium natans, assembly GCA_905221605.1. Lineage (NCBI taxonomy): Eukaryota > Dinophyceae > Suessiales > Symbiodiniaceae > Symbiodinium > Symbiodinium natans. The sequence goes on from CAJNDS010000542.1 coordinate 4,293, forward strand.
TTGAGATGCAAAAGACGTCGGGGTGCACTTGCATGTCGAAGGAAGCTGAGCGATTGGAAGAACACCGCCACCTCTGCCCGGACACAAATTCAGATTTGGGCCCCCCATTTTTTGGGCCAGAAAGCGGTCCCGTTTTTGGTACTGGGCCGATTTGCAACTCCAAATATGATGCTTGCTTGTGACCCCAAAAAAGGCTCCTCAATCTATGCAAAAAGTCTTAACTTCAGAAGAAAATGCACCCAAGCCTTCTGGGGCAAGCGCGCAGGCTCCACAGCCACACGCACTGGCACGGTTCCTCTACTCACATCCCAACGTTTACACCATCGCTGCAACCACTTCCGGCCGCCACGGTTTGTGGCAGCCCGGCAGCCAGCATGATCACCCAATCTTCGTCGAAACTCGAAGAGGGCCGCCTCCGAGGTCGGAGCCGAGTGACAACGAAAGTTCTGCTGCCGAACCCAGCGAAAAAGGTTGGCCTCTGCCAAGAAAACGTGAGCTTCTCGAGAAGCATGTTTTTGGGCCGCCGTCTGCGGATCTGTACAGGCATGAACATCAGAAGCCGCAGCTTCCCGGTAAAGATTCTGGACAAACGTAATGCTTGGCAGCGTGTCGTCAGACGCTGCACGCCTCTGTAGTTGTCGGGCGTGCTGCATGGCCACTATTGCATTGTGACCGCTGAGAACATAGGTACACAAGACCTGATGCCGCTGCTTTGGGGAAAGTCCGCACGGCCAACTCACTCTGTGGGCTTTTCGGGCTGCCCTGACAAGCGGCCGCTGTCCTTCTCGCAAGCGCTGTTGCAGCTCGCGGCAGGTCCGCTTCAGAGAACACAAGCGACAGGTAGCTGCTTGGCAACGGCACTCCATGGTACAGAGCACTTCAGCACCGCAAAGCACTTCCTTTTGGAGGCTCATGCGCAGGCAAACTGCGGAAGTGCGAAAACGTCAGACGAGGCTTGGAGATGTAACTCTTGCAAGATTTCGTCGACAGTCTGCCTGCACCACTACCAACTACGTCGCTGACTCCTGACGCTAAGAACTTGGCCAGACATGCACACGACAAGCTGTGACGAACGACAGTCAAATACGGTCGATTCAATCTCGGCAAGGGCAACACAATGGCCCTCTATCCTTACGTCATGGTCGATGTGCGAACCAACAACGACTTGGCAATACAGCAGCGGTAACCCGCAACATACTTGGAAATACCTGGCTTTCCTGCACCCCAAACTGGGGCCGCTGGTAAGGCACCGTGGAACAACAACAGTTGAGATCTGGCCAACCACCATCTTGCCGCCGGCCTTAAGATGACAGAGTCCCCCTCCAGAGACCTCCCTTACCAGTTTGGGCAAGTGCCCACCCTTCAACAGCGGAAATCTGGCCAAACGCCGTCTTGCAGCGACTTGGCACGACCTTCTGCGTCGGTGCAAAAGGAACGTCAAAGTAACCTGGACCTGACTTGGAGCTGGAACACCCCCAGGGTAACCCGCACATGAGCGTCCCGACGCCGAGCGGACAGCCTGTGCGCCGGTGAAAGCTTCCCAAGGCGCAGCATCATCGGCAAAAAAAGGGGGAGGGGTGCACGAGCAAGATGAACACCGTCCTGAGCCACGGCGGATAGGAGCAAAAAAAGGGGAGAGGGGTTTGAGCAATGGTGAGCATCAGCAAACAAAAAGGAGGGGCGTCAGGTACTTGCAGGCAAAGCCGCTTCCCCTAGCCCCTTGAGCCCTAAAGTCTTCTTCTGGTGTCTTCTTCTGGGGGACAACCGGGCAGTGGAAAGATGAACACTCTTGCACGCAACAGGCTGTCTGTGACACTGTGCTAGGTGTGCCAGAAGCGGCGTGAAGCCAACTGGACGCGTAAAAGCCAGACAGCTATCGAGCTTGCAACATGCCTTTTTCGAGACGATGGTGCTCAAGCCTGTGCACGTTTGAACGCAACAGCTGGCATCTGTCAGAAGCATGGAAGCTGCCCGCGTACTGTCAACCACAAACCACTGGAACATGTGTACAATTGGCATGCGCCTTCACAGCAATCTGATGTACTCAGGCTTATGGAAGACATAGCTGACAGCTTCGGAAGAAAGGATGCAGGACATGTGAACGATGCACAGGACGGAGAGCAACAAGTCTGGAAATCCAAGGTTGTCGCCTGCCTGTTGCCTGGATTTGGCGTGCACCCGATGGCAAGCAGCAGTTTTCCTGTCGCACATCAGTTGAGCCCGACTTGGCTGGGCATGACAAGCCAGAGCATGCGGGCATTCGCAGGCCTCAGCACACGCGCGGCCGCGGCCCGCCCTCCCGCCCAAGCCCCCTCCCACCGCCCTACATGCTTGAAAAAAAGCGGGCGCGGTTCAAAGCAAGCTCAATAATCAGAAAACATGTCAAAAATCATGCAACTCCAAACAAGCGAAAAACACAACAAAACACTGCAACTGTTGGTGATATCTAGGTAGTTTGACATGCCCGAGCCGTTCAGAACGAAGGACAACACTTCCAAAACATTGTTGCATGTGGAAAAAGCCTTTGTCTGCTCCAACTTGAAAGGAAAAACAGTTATTTGTATTTTTCAATCGGTTCTTGAGCCAGAGCTGCCTCCTGGCGTCCATTTCTGCCCCCAAAAGCGGCTTGCCCAAAGATGGTTGCCGAGTCTTCCCCTATCATTGGCTCACTGTCCAAGCCTGCGAAACGCTGCGCAGGAACGTGACAGGACCCAATGTCTACCTTCTCTCATTGCAGAAACCATTACCGCAGGACCGCACAGGACAAGCCACGTACGAGAACTGCAAGATGACACGCGTGGTCCTGCAAAACCGTTGTGGGACAATAGAATTATTAGTCCAAAAAACGGATTTGCAGGACCACGGGTTTTCGAGGCCTGCTTTCCCGGAACGTTTCGCGGGGCCGCGTGCCCAGAGCAAGCTTCTAGTGGTCTCCAGGTCTTTGGCCACGAGGTGGTAGGAGACGAAGGAACGTCCACAATGGGACTGGCTGCCCCGGAACTCCAAGGGAACATCCCTGGGCTGGGTTGTTCGTGGGGTGTGAGCAAAATGAGCACCAGGGATGCAGCATGAGCATGACAAAGGGGGGCGTTTGAGCAAAACGAGCACCAGGGATATGAGCATGACAAAGGGGGGGGGGGGCGTCTGAGCAAAACGAACAACATGTATTTCATGTACCTGTTTCTGTACACGTCACGTGCAGAGACGCGCAAAGCACAAGCATTGCGGCGCCATTATGCAGTGGTTTTGCCTCAACCCAAGAACTTGGCCGAAGCATGCCCATGTTTGTCTCACATCCTTGAGCGGCACTTCGCACGTGTGAGGAACATGGAGAAAGGAGAGATTGTGTGAGAGCGATAGAAAATGCGCCCTGTCCGAACTGCCAGCATGCGTCCCCCCCCGTAGCTATGCTTCTGCTCACCGTCTACACGTCCTTACCTTCAAAAACTTAGGCCCAAGTATGCACATGTTTGTCTCACATCCGTCAGCGGCACTTCACAAACATTGACAAACGAGAGCTTGTGTGAAAGAGAAAGGGAGAGCTAGACAGAATGCGCCCTCTCCGACGTGGCCAAAATGCCCTTACCGTCGCTATGCTTCTGCTCACCGTCTCCACGTCCTTACCTTCAAAAACTTAGGCGCATGCCCAAGCATGTCCATGTTTATCCCACATCCTTGAGCGGCACTTAAGCGCGCGAGATTGTGTGAGAAAACGAGAGCGTGAGAGAGTGTGAAAGAAACTGTGCCCTGCTCTGTAGGACCAAAAAGCGAAAACACCCTCCAAAATATAATCAAAACCATACAAAAACAATCAAGTTTGACATGTCGGGCGTAGTGACTTTTAGGGTTTAGGATGGTTGCCCTGACCCCACAAAAGGAAAACACCTTCAAAATATAGGCAAAACCCATACAAAAACAAGCAGAGAGCAAAAAAACACCAAAATCAAGTTTGACATGTTGGGTGTAGTAACTTTTAAGGTTTAGGATGGTTGCCCTGACCCCAAAAAGGAGAACACCTTTAAAAACATAGGCAAAACCATACAAAAACAAGCAGAGAGCAACAGAAACACCAAAATCAAGTTTGACATGTCGGGTGTAGTGACTTTTAAGGTTTAGGATGGTTGCCCTGACCCCACAAAAGGAAAACACCTTCAAAATATAGGCAAAACCCATACAAAAACAAGCAGAGAGCAAAAAAACACCAAAATCAAGTTTGACATGTTGGGTGTAGTAACTTTTAAGGTTTAGGATGGTTGCCCTGACCCCAAAAAGGAAAACACCTTTAAAACATAGGCAAAACCATACAAAAACAAGCAGAGAGCAACCGAAACACCAAAATCAAGTTTGACATGTCGGGTGTAGTGACTTTTAAGGTTTAGGATGGTTGCCCTGACCCCACAAAAGGAAAACACCTTCAAAATATAGGCAAAACCCATACAAAAACAAGCAGAAAGCGAAAACAACACCAAAAGCAAGTTTGACATGTCGTGAATAATCCTGTTGCTGACAGGATGGCCTCCAAATCGGAGCGAATAGAATCTTCAGCTGTATGTCCGAGGGTTGCCTCCCGGATGCCAAAATCGACGGGCAACATCAGCGTGATTCAGCGTGGCATACACATTTGACAAAGATTGCACAAGTACTGCAAAGGCCTACACGGGCAGGCATTCGAGCAGATCTGTTGTGAGGGAACGGACTGGGGCCGGGGCGTGTGCACATTTTTCGCAGAGGTCGAAGCCGCTGTTGCTGCATCGAAATGTGACGGTAAAGACCTTCAGCCAACTGGACTGGCAAGTGATGGGGGCAGATGGTACTCAATGGTAGCGATGTGTCACGAAGAAAGCGAAAACAACACCAAAATCAAGTTTGACATGTTGGGTGTAGTAACTTTTAAGGTTTAGGATGGCTGCCCTGACCCCAAAAAGGAAAACACCTTTAAAAACATAGGCAAAACCATACAAAAACAAGCAGAGAGCAACAGAAACACCAAAATCAAGTTTGACATGTCGGGCGTAGTGACTTTTAAGGTTTAGGATGGTTGCCCTGACCCCAAAAAAGGAAAACACCTTCAAAATATAGGCAAAACCCATACAAAAACAAGCAGATAGCGAAAACAACACCAAAATCAAGTTTGACATGTCGTGAATAATCCTGTTGCTGACAGGATGGCCTCCAAATCGGAGCGAATAGAATCTTCAGCTGTATGTCCGAGGGTTGCCTCCCGGATGCCAAAATCGACGGGCAACATCAGCGTGATTCAGCGTGGCATACACATTTGACAAAGATTGCACAAGTACTGCAAAGGCCTACACGGGCAGGCATTCGAGCAGATCTGTTGTGAGGGAACGGACTGGGGCCGGGGCGTGTGCACATTTTTCGCAGAGGTCGAAGCCGCTGTTGCTGCATCGAAATGTGACGGTAAAGACCTTCAGCCAACTGGACTGGCAAGCGATGGGGGCAGATGGTACTCAATGGTAGCGATGTGTCACGATGATGCATCTAGAAACCAAATGTCATGGCAGAAGCCCGGACGGCTTGCGGGACTTGGCAAAGACTCTTCCCATTGCAACTGGCCTGCGAACATGATCTGCCAAGCGCATCTTTGAAAGTCGTGGCATGAGAACAGAAACAGCACCATGGTGTCCGCATCTCTCCAAGTGCGCGACCACTGCGGCATCCACCGGTGAAATCGCGACCGCCGCGCACCCAACCGCTGGAAGCTTCTTGGGCAGCTGTCGTGTGGTTTCGGATAAGAACAACAACGTGCACTGTAAGCAAGAGCCAAAGAGAAACAAGCAACCACATTCGATCAACATCTGGGCGATCAGCATGCTTGGTTGGCTGAGGTCAAGCCTTCAAGGTTCAAGGAGATCGTTACACATGGCACGTTCCGTGACCACATGCATAGGCGTGCTTGCATTCTGTAGAACGCACAACTTGACGCTGCTGGCCATCTGCCAACTGGCGATAGCTAACGCAGACACAGCAAAAACATATCTCAAGCAGGGTGGCTTGGACTTAGCTTCGCTAAACCGTTCACAGCTCAGGTCTCTTGACGCTCTTCACCAACAGCATTGTCGCGTAGGCGTTGCGCTTCTTGACGTGGTCCGGCATCTGCGTTTTGCCGTCTGCGCAGCAGCCAGATTAGCGAGTCGTCGTCCAAATCGCCTGCTTTTCGCAGGAGGCGGCGGCGCTTTCTGACTTAAAGAAAAACTGCTTCGCACACTGTCACACTGCATCAGAGCAGGCTACGCAAAAAGAAGTGCTCTTCTTGAGGATAGCAGCTTCGTTCTTGAGGGCTTTGCTGGCGCGCTTCAGTTCGTCCTGGCAAAAAAGGCACGTGCATGGGCAGCGTGCGCGCATGGAACAGAAAAGTCTCTTGGCACCTTCAGCTCTTGCCGCTGCCTTTTGAGATCTCGTACAACATCGCCAGCAGCAGCTTCGGCACTCATGGCTGCAGCAACTGCCGTGGCGCATGCACACGTCTCTCTTTCCACCCACTTGAGGACACACGAAGCAAAGCACGCGTTCCCGCTCAGAAACATTGCACACGCTGGGCCCTACTTCCAGCACCAAGAACGCATGGTCCTTTCCACCATGTTGCACCTTCCCCAAGCAGTAATTGCTTCGTTGGTGGATCACTGCTAACATTGTGATCACCTACCCCTCCCCATCCGAACATAGTTAACACATGCATGGCAGTTATTTTGCTCAAGCGCTCGTTATGGGAGCACTGACCCTTAACCCGCGCCATGGCCTTCTGATTCTCGGCTCTTCCATCCACACTTCGCCCTGCCTCTTCTCGTATGACAACAAATTCTGCATCTTGGAGACCAGCATCGCCTTTTGCATTATGCAGCTGGCTGGCACGGTCTCCATTCGTGCACACTTGGATGCCGATGTAAAGTCCTCTGAATTGGTTGGGGCTGCTCTCCAGCTTATCCACCGCTGTTGGTCCAAGGGACTTGCCCTCCAGTTAAAGAAGATAGATGGATGCGGATGCCTTGAGTGGCAGCAATGGGGGTTGCAAACTCTGCGCGCTATGGGTTCGGTGAGTGTGGCGTGGCATGTACTTGCTGGCCACATCGGGCAGGCGTATATAATTGCGCTCCCGGTAACATTGCATGCATCTTGCAGAATTGCCACTACCACCCTGGGCAGCTACAAGGTGTTCTTTCTTCGGTTGAGCTCGCTGCCCTGTCTGCCTGTCTTCCATCTTCATGCACCTCTTCTCGCATACCAAAGGTCACCTTCCACCCTGCTTGCTCGTGCCACCCATCATGGTTTTTGGCCTGGCTTTGGGCCCCTCCCAGCTGAGAATGGCACCGGTGCGCCACGAGTGCAAGAGTTCACCATCCAAACGGCTTGCGCCTTTCACGAACAGGGTCTTGGTGCGCCCTGTGCTTTCGTTGGCCAAATCGCCACCTTCGTCCTCGTTGAAGTTGGACCCGAGTTTGGATGTATGCTCAAGTACACCATGTGTTGCTCACCCTACACGCACGGAGAGTGGTACCTCCTCAAATCTACCCAACTAGGCGCTGAACTTCTTCCGCTCCTCCTGGAAAAATGGCCTTCCGACTTGATCTCAATTTGGTGCAAATCCAAGTAGTTGTCCAGGGACTGACCTTTGCTGTCCCTTTAGTCAGCTTTCTTGTTGATTGGCCTGTTGGCACGGTCTTTATTGCTGTTGCCTTCCCCTTCTTTGAGCACATGGTAGAGGCGCATCCGGTCCTGGTAGGGTCTTACTTTAGTAGGCGCCTCTGTATTGTCAATCCGCCTGATGGGATGCTCCCTCTCAATCTCACAATTGATCCAATGCTGCCGGTGCTAATGCTGCAAATACTAATTGTGCAACACATGCGGCAACGGAGTGGTTACCTTGAAAGTCGGGCTTTCGTACTTTGCGATGAGCAGGGCTTTGTTGCGGACACGTGTACCAAAATCCAAACAGCGTTCCATGAGGATGCGAGGGTACTTCTTAAGTACAAGTGCCTCACCTTCGAAGGTCACCTGTTTAGATTGGTCTCCGCCTCCCACAGCCTACTTTGATGCTAGGACGGCTGGCTTTGCTGTTGGCAACGTCTCCTTGCCGCCTTTTGGCTCACACTAGCGTAGTAGTGCTTTGGCTCATGGGGGTCTGAGGTTGCTCCGCAACGTCACTTTTCTGCCGCCACACTATACGACTCGTTGCCTTGCGGCTAAGTTTGAGCATGTCAACAGAGGAAGATTGCCTTGACAGCGACCCAAGGCAGCTTGAGTACGCCTGTACTCTTGCTCTGCCGCAAGCTCTGTCTTTGGATCTGTCCCCCGTGGCCTTGATGCTGGTCCTAGGCAATGATCCTCTAATTCCTCTTTGCGGAGGTGGAGAGGACCCTGTGCAACGACTGACATCGTCAGTCGCGCAACGCCTTCTTGTGGATCTCTGCAACATCAAGGTTGTTCTTGCCCTGCCATTGCGGAGTGTTCATGGCACTGAAAACGCCGCTGATGCCTTCCAGGCTTGGCTGGGATGGAGCATAAGCCAAGAAATAGAGATTGGCCAGGTCTCGGGCGGCCTAGACTTTCATTGGCACATGCTTCATTGGCGCCAATTGGCTATCCAGTCTGTGGCCTGTCTTGCATCAGTTAATTCGCATTGGTTCCGTCTTCTCTCTGAAGGTCTGAGGGGAATGCCCTTCTTTGCGATTCCCACGGGGGAACACGCCGGAGCGTTCTTTGGAGTCACGCCTCTTGACGAATGCACTTACGACGTCCATGCAGTTGGAGACTTCCCACTCGCGAGCCTCCGCCTCCTCCGACTGCGTTCACCGTTTACAGCTGACTTTGCCAATCAAACTCCTGCAAGACAGCTTCTGGGCGGGCGACTTGCTCATGAACATCATTGGCCTGCCCAAATGGACTCTCCTCACCCGCAGGCAGAGGGCCACTGTGGCAGTCTATGGCCTCGCACACAGTCCACCTTGCAGCGTCACGTGCCTGCCCCTTGGTCAGTCCGTGAAGCAGCTTCTCGTTGTAGGGTAAGGTACGCTGGTCTTGTTGCCAATCTCACCCTTGTCCGTGTTACTCAACATCGAGGTTGTATGATTCAAATCGTTTGGTGTGTTGCTCCCTTTCGACAAGAAGCTCTTGAAGGGGATACTCTCCAACTTACCACTCAACTTTTCCCTGCCTTATGTCACTGTCTCGCAGCTAAGCCACCTACCTGTCCCTCCGTGCTGTGCCCTGGTAGACTGGCCGGTGGGCACACCGTTCACTGTATATGCCTACAATGATCTCCTGGCTGTAAGACGTAAGAGCTGCGCATCCACCCGTCACTGTTGGCTGGCCGTCCTGGCACCTGCAGCTCCTCAACCCAAGCGATTGGAATGACCTACCTTGCCCTGTTTTGGCTTCCGGTAGCTGGCCTGTGTCCCTATTGATGGTCAAATGCGTGCAAGCGATGAGAGAACGCAGTGGGCACCTCGAGTGTCGATCTTTTGTCCTGGCCGACTCACAAGGGGCAGTTGCGAGTCCTACGTCGGCGGTACGCCGAGCTTTTGCTCCGAATGCAAACATACTTCTGAAAATGCAGTAGGGACCTCGCCCCTTCACTAATGCTTGGCCTTGGAAGCATGAGGGTCTCGTTCTCCAGTTTCACACTGCTTTCGCGGTTTTGCATTCTAGGGAATGTGTTGGCGGGACTTTTTCATGGGTGCTGTGCAGTGCTGGCTCAGGTCAACTCTGTAGATCCGAGGTAGTCCACCGCCTTCCCCTCAGGAACACAGCACTGACATGGTTGAGGCATCCAGCCCTCAAAGCCATATGGAACGTCTTGCTCCGCTGCTTGTGATTGTCTCGCAGTTGAGCCTTACGTCGGCCTACTGTAGGCCCGCCTCCAGGCACAGCGATAGACACCTTCACGACCGCCCATTGGATGCATTGCGTTGTATCCTCTTTGAGGCGTGCACTGTGTGCTTGAGCCTGTGGTTAATTATTGAGCCGCGCGAAGGCCTCTCCGAGCCTCCACAAGTGTACCTCTGGCGGCAACACCAGTCGAATTGGGGCTGTTGTTATACTCGCCTCCCTCACGTCGCTCCTGGAGTCGAGAATTATAGGGTTGCCCTCCCATCCCTGAGGGAAACCGCGAGAGTGGCTGCTGTTTGTCGGCGCTGGGGAGGTATCATCGGGGCTTGGGCATCGCGCAGGCGCTTTGTGACATCTACGTCAACCTTCGCCAGTACACAGCGCGTTGTGCCCGTCGTGCGTGTAAACTGCACCCATCTCAAATTGCAGCTTCATGTTACGGAATTGATGGACTTGGGTGTCGCGCGAATGCGAAACAATGCTATACTCTCATCCTCCTCTAGCCAGGCTAGGACCCCAGTCACTAGGCAAGTGGAGGAGGACAGTTGAGTTGCTCATGCCACGTGAGTGCGCCCGCACTCACACGGCGGTGTAGGAACCTGCATCTCTTCTCAAGGCAGTATATCCATTTATGTTCTCGGTACAAGGTTGACGAGCAGTGACCCCTCACCGCAACTTCCGAGCAGGGGCTCGGTGAAGCGGCTCAGGAGCTCCCGTTCGGGTTGCTCCCTTGCTCCCGAGTATTACCTGAGGAGAATTTTGTGAGGGTGCGGGAGTGATTTGATGTTGGGTACGTGAGTGCGCCCGCACTCACACGCCCTGGTCCCCCGCATGGATTGACAGTTTGTTCCTGTGGCTCCTAGCCCTCTTAGCCGCGAACATAAAGGAGTGAGGGTATTACCCGCTAACTTGCCCCCTTTTTCTGTGCCGCCAGGGCTCACAGGAGCAGGCGCCCGCTTGCCCTCCCCGAACTAACTGCCCGGCATGGCTGCTTCGTTGGTCATCGGTGGCAGCCTTTACACTGCTGTCAATGGAGATGGCGACAGTGACTGGGAAAGATGCTACCCTTACGAACACCCGGAGATCTTTTCCAGCGAGCCCATCCTCGAAGGCCACGGCCACACTTGTAGTGCTGGCTGGATATCGCTCACCAAGCTCCTCGTACTGCAAGGAATCCGCGATGCCTCGGCAGCCCAAGGACGTCCTAATCAACGGACCCTCGCCATGGTTGCTGCGGCCGAACTCGCGCACTCTGTTGGAGGTCATCGTGCCTGGCTTGCACACCACCTTCGAGATCTTTCGCAGGACTTGAGGAATGAGCTTGCCCAGGAGTACGGGGCGTTACTGGCGATGTTCAGACGTCCGCCTGGACCGCAGCAGAATGCCCTTTTAGCCTGGGCTAGGCCAATCATTGTGCATCGCCAGGAAGATTTTCCAATTTACCTCATAAAAGCGCATTTGGAGCAGCATCTTTTGCTTGCATGGCGTTTCACTGCCGATAAAGTCCATTTGCTTTTGCAGGCGATGTCCGATGCTGTCCCCAATGATAATGCCGTCATTCTGGAGTGGGTAGCGTGCTTCCTTGATGAACGTATTGCTACCGACATTCTCGAGCATTTAGATGACGAGACCATGCATTTGCTTGAGGACAATCGGCATTCGGACAGTGACATCTAACGCTGACCTTGTGCGGATACGGAACAAACGGCGGCCTAGCACACCGGTCGTTATCCATGGTCATGCGGCATTCCTGTATTGTCATGCTGTTGTCTTGACCGATTTGGAAAGTTGTAACCTTTGATCATGTTATACCCCTGATGTAGTCCCCAACTGAAGGGAGCTGAGTCAGGGAAAGTTGGGAGCAAGCTTGTTGTTGTGTGACATTCTTGCGCTGGACGGCACGGCTCACAGGCAAGGCTGCCCAGTCTTCCTCTACCTTGCCCCGTCAATTGGATAGGCTGCCCCTTCTTCGCCATGGCATTGCAAGAGCCCCTTGGCCTGGAGAACCTGCAGCCTCCTCCATTGGTCGCCCCTCCGCTCGTTGCTGGGCGTGAAAACACCTGGATCACGGCGAGCCATGGCAGTTCAACCCTCCCCTTTGTTGTATCCCGGCCGAGTGCTGCAGGGGAAGCCAACTCGATAGTGCTTCTCCTCCCTGGTTGTGGACACTTCTATGTGGAGAATATGCACCCACTGCCTTGGCAAGGGGCCATAGAGTACCTGTGGAGCAACCTGGCCTTCAAAAAGGCCGTCATCGCCTGCGCATGGCCTGTGGCGGGACAAGCAGGCTCACCGCCTGCCTGGATGTTGCCTGACGGTGCTGCCTGGACCAAGGCAGTGTATACAATGGAAGTTCTACCGCTCCTGTTGGCCGTCCAACGTGATGCGAGCCCTCGCATCTCCTTGCCCACATATCTCATGGGCCTCGGTTCTGGAGGAACCATCACCTACCAGATTGCAATTTCCGAGGCCCATGCGACCTTCCGGGCTTGTGTTTGCATGGGCCCCATTAGGCTGCCTTCTTTGCTGCCAGCCCCCACGAGCGAGGAGACACGAATTTTAGTCTATGGCGGACGAAAGGACGTAGAGACCTTTCAGCATCACCTTCGGATGTGCTACTCGGTACGGGGCAATCATCGCGTGCCTCCTGTCACAGAAGCCCTTACCGAAGACTCGCACTTTACTGCCTTCAAGGGCTACGGACGCACGCAGTACCCCTGGGCCCCCGGCCTCACAATCCGCCAGGTGGTTATCGGCAAGGACCCGGAGCATGTGGTGTGGCCTGCATTGCTGAGCGACCCTGATTGGCTGCTGGCGGACCATATCGAGCTCCCGGAGTAGTCGTTGGGGCAGGGTAGAGAGTGCCTCCTTTTTTCCATTTTAATCGATTTATGCGCGCCGGGCCTTGTGTTGTCGCTACAGACAGACCAGCAACCGAGGTATGCCTGCATTCTGGTGCTACTACTGTGCACGGACAAAGTAAAGGATGCCATTGTCTCCAGGTCATTGCTTTGTACATGCAGCACATTGCAGCCACAAGTAACAGCCACCTGCGACGACACGCTGCATTCCTGTTCAGGTTGCGCGTTGGATGTGCCTTGGCTCAAGCTCAGGGTGGCTGGCTGACTGAACGAGGTGCCCCTTGTGTTGAGGGTTGTAACGCTCCTGACTGGTTTTTTTTTTGTTTCTCGCCTCTCTGTTTCTTCTCTCCTGTGTGCTCTGCTTGGGGTTTGGTCCTCCCCTTCTTGGAGTCCTCCTTTGTTGGTGTTTGGGCTTCCAGGGATCTTGGTGTCTGAAGGTTGCCTCGTGGTTGTCCGCTGTCTGTGTGGTAGTCACATGAGTTTGGCCTGCCATGTTCGGTGAGTGATGCCATGGAGTCGTATGCCTGTCAACCGTATGTGATCCGGGTTGGAGCGCAAGCACTCCAAGTTCACGTTGCCAGGAGAGGGCAACTCACTGCACTTGCCACTTTAGGGACCAGTGATGTCGCAATGACCAGGCAGATGCAAGCCGGCGTCATCCTGCCTCACGAACTCGATGTTGCCGGTTGGTGCCGATACTGTGCGTGGACACCGCTCGCCCCATGAGGGCACTGCTATGCGGCATGGTGCCGATGCCTGGCCTCCATGCATGCAGGAGAAAACAGCGAACCGTGGGTTGCCGGGCGAAGCAGACGGCGTTGCTGTTTCTCAAAAAGGCAGAGTGGTCCAGACACAACAAAGGTTGTATTTCCGGCGGAAAGTGCTTTGCCTGGTGACGCGATAGACCTTCCCCCTTGGGCGAGTGTTGTCACCGAACAAGGAGTGGGTAGGGAGACAGCCCTGTCTCCCGGGCCCGGGCAAACTCCACCACCTAATCCACCTAGGGTCTGCTGGCCGGACAATAGTCCTCGCCCTCCCATACCGCCGATTCCTCCACGTGTTGGCGAATACCCAGTGGGTGCGGTCAGTAGGATTGAGCCGCGACTCCCACATGGGAGGCCACCTCCCGCGCCAGTTGCAGCCGACCTGCCACCGTGGCAGGTCCCTAGCTACCCAGGTCCACAGGTCCTTGCGGCGACCGCAATGCAGGCTATATGCCAGCTTCGCACTCTCAGTGCTGACCATGCGCCGGGGCCTCCGGAGCCTGAGGATCTCGCGCAGGCACTAGAAAGTAATCAGAATTTCCCTGAGCCCACCCCTAGCGGCGTCCTGCCATTGAGACTGGCCTCTGGAGCCATTTCCGGCGAACCGCCTGAGCCGGCAGGTCTCCACCCAGAGATCGACTACACTGCACTACTCGGCTGCCTACTTCCACAGCTCCGGGCTGCTGAGTCCGCAGGAGCCCATGTCCTGCTCTTAGTCACAGACAGTCGCTGCTTCTTGTCTATTCCGCATTTCCCCTACTTTGTCCGGCATTTGGTAGCACGCATGCAGTGGGAAGGCCCGTTTAAAGAGAGGTGGTTTCCCATCTTGGTAAACACCAAGGAAGCGGGGTTAGCTTCTGTGCACTTTACGTGGGCGGGGCCCGAAATTCTGGCAGTCCTCAGAGTCCTTGCGCCAGGGGTGGTCTTGATGTTGCTTGACCATGACACCTTGTTCACTGCCAGGTGGGAAGCAGAAGAGCTGCGAAGGTTTGCAGTCCTCGATCTACTGCCCAATACCCTCTCGACGGAGTCACTGGGCAGCATGGAAGTCGAGACGGACGAGACACAGCCCTGTGGCTCGCTTCCAGCCTCGCCGTGGAGTTGCTCGCCGGACGGGTCCATACCGTGTGGGGCCCGATCGCCAAACTCAATTGGCATGGTTTGTGCGTCCGAGGACCAGCTTGAAGCAAATGGGGGATTGGTCATCTTCTACCCGAATGCTCCGGACGGCAAAACTCCCCGGCCCCCTCGCTTTTGCATCCCTAGCAACGTCGCTAGTGCGGTGACCTCCATTGGTACTGCGTTGAGCCGAGCCCTGCAGCTAGTCATCATGCCCAGTGAAGTGCCCACTCCATTGCCTGGTATGCATGAGCAGGTGCCGTTGGACCAGACCCATTATCGGCAATGTCTACGCAACACCCCTCTTGCCGGAACCACTGCTCACAAGCATTCTGACTTTGTGTTTGCGTGGGCACTTTTAGGAAGATACATACATGAAGTTGCGTGGAAAGCGGCCGACCTTAATACTGGCCGGCCAGAGCCAGACATCCAGTTTGGCGCCTCCCCAGTCAGGCAGGTCAGAGGGGTCAAAACATGGGGACAAGGCCCGTATGAACAGGGATTTCTTCCCTTGCTCAGGGGCTACGGCGGCTTGCACTCCCGTTTGGCAATCCTACCTGGTCCTGACTTATTCATGGCGAACCGATACGCCGAGGTTATACCCCCTCCTTTTGTGCATGGATATGGTGCCAAAGGCAAAAACATCTTGCCGCAGTGGGGGAGTGTGGTACGGCTGCCTACTCTGCCCGAGTCGGTCTGGGGTCCCCCGGCGTGAGCTGGAATAGCTCTTCACTTTGGACAAAGTGACCATAAGAGTGTCCACCACTGCCAAGCGACTCAGGTCCAGTGAAGTAGTAGAGACGCGCTCCCGCGCCAATCGCTTGCATCCTTGCTGCCTGGCTGGGCCGGAAGATACAAAGCTGGTCGCTCTCATGATGGACAAGACTGACAGCGTGCCGCAATTCCGAACCCAGGATATATTGCAGCATGGCCCGTGGCATGGCAATGCCGCCCAAACGTGCCTTGATGTGGACAAAATCGCCCTTGCAGTCAGGAAGCTTTTGGCGCTCATGCCAAGCGATAGCCACAGCAGCGCCCGTATACGACCCAGCAGAGAAACCCGTAACGCACAGTTTGCACTCGCCAGCTCTCCCCGCGGCGAGGCCCACATGCAGAGCGGTCAGCGCAGCAGTATGTGGCATGTGCAAGTGAGCTAGGGCAGTGTGTTGTGAGGTGTTGCGAGTCACGCAGGCTCATGTAGGGCCGAGGTTTGACATTCTTACCAAAGTGATGTCCCGCTGCAAGTGCTCGCCACATGAGATCACAGACAGAGCCTGTGTTGCTCTGCATGATGGGTGCACAGGCTGGGGCGCTGGGGTCGCGGGTGCCGCTGGGCTCGCTAGGCCCTCGAGGCTTGGCTTTTGGTGGTTCCAGATGCTGGCCGGGCACATTGTCAGGGAGGCTTCTACCGAGCTGATTCTAGCACGAACCGCCGCTGGCAGACCGCATCCTTCGACCTGAGGGTACAGAGCACGTGCCCACAGCTGGGCGGCTTGGGACAGGAGCAGCAGTGCATGTGCGGCATTACCGCTGGTCGAAAGCAACAACGGGCGTTGTGTGTCCTCATATCGGACTTTTTTGCCCTGGTTGTCCCGGACTGTTTCCATTTCTAAGCCAGTGAGTGCATAGGAATTGGCTGTGTGAATGATGCTACCCGACACAGTGGAGGGCGTATTCTCGGCCTTCCCATGCATCCCGCTAATGAAGAGCGACCGACATTCCCCTGAGGGGGTTAGGTGAGGCTTTGGGGGCGGGTACTGGTAGGCAGGAAAGGCAAAGGCTGCCAGGGCTTGTTGCACACGCATTGCAAGTCCATCATCCCAGTATTGACTGAGGCCCAGCGGCGTGACCTTTATGTCTGCAGCAAAGAGAGGCCACGGCAGATCCACCTGGGCCAGCCAAGCATGCGCAGCGGCAGCAAGAAGAGCAAGCGGCCCAGTTGGGGTATTGGGTCGACTGCGCCATTTCGGGGTGGCCCTGCAGGAAGATAGGGCATCTTTCTTCCAAAACATGAGGACTCCAGGGAAGAGCTGGTTTGAGGGTGGGCACTTGTGCGCCAGGTTGACTGGTGAACCCTGTGCTCGGAGCTACTCCACTGGCTGACCACCATGGAGTGCCCTGGGCCGGTCTGGCCTGGATTGTTCTTGCTGTTAAGTCCCCACTGGCTGACCACCATGGGGCATATGCGCATCTTTCATCCCCCCTTGGGAGTCTGGCTTGCAACATCCTTTCGCCATTGAGTGTTGGTTGTCTTTCCTTGACAACGATTAAGCGATCCGAACCTCGTCTGATGACCTCGGGTTGACTAACCGCTGTCGCACCAGTGGCTGCATGATGGTGATTTTGTGAATCTGGCAACGTCGCATTTTGCGAATCCCCACAAGCTCTGTGCTTCCTTGTGCACCGGGACTTCATTGACGACCTCGAGTACTGAGTCCGTGGGGTATCTAGTAGTTTAGCGCGACTGCTCGCTTTGTTTCTTCGGTGTCTGTTCTTTGGTGGTTTCGTGTTGTGTCTGGCGGGTTGTGTGCGCTGACTCTGTTTCGCCCTTTTCGTCGAGCCCAACAAGACCGGCCTACTGTGCTACTGATGTAGTAAAGAGGCGCCAGAGGGAAAAAAAAGATTCCGCAGCCGGAAGACGCAGTAGAACATCACATTGACAGCACTGCTCCCGGTCGGTGTTGACCCCCAGCTTGTCGCGGATGTAATCCTTGACAGGCTGCCAGGCGGAGTCGACCTACCGAGGGCGAGAAAACAAAGATGCGCTCAAAGCAGCCCCTGTACTGTTCCAAAATCATTGAGACAAGAAGCACCGTCTTCCCGGAAGCCGACGGGGCGCACAGGATCCCATTGGCGGGGGGCTTGCAAACCACGGGGTCAGGCGGCTGCTTGACGGAGTACTCAGGCGTCTTGAAGAGACGCACCTTCCCCATTTACCCCAAGCGTTGCGCTCGCGATCTCGTCGCACAGCGCCGGCGGGATGGAGTAGAGCTGGTCCCGCGAGTTGCTGCCCTGCCGCCCCTTCGTGGTGGGCCCTCGCTGCGCAGCCTCGGGGTGCCTGGTGCCTTGGAAGGCCTCGCAGCGGTCGCCCTTGCGGCAGGGGCCCTGGGAGGGGGTCCAGGGCAGGTTGTGCCACACCGCCGTGGGCTTCTTGTAGCGGAAGCCGTACTTGCAGTACGTGACCCTGTCCATGTGCAGCCCCTGCATGTAGGGGCGAGTCTTGAGGCGCCCGGTGCTGGGGTTCTCGATAGCCCACCACTTGGGCTTGAGGTAGTCGATGATCTCGAGCGTCTTGAGCTCCAGTGCGTCCCCGACCGGCAGGTTGCGGGGCCGCTTCTTGAGGGCGATGCTGAACTCGGTGCAGCAGGGCGAGGCCCAGACCATGTCGAAGTGCCTGGGCTCGATTGTAGTCCCACTGCAGGATGTCGGAGCAGATGGTTGGATTGGCTTTTGGGTTGCTGTCAAGACTCGTTACCTGCCAGCCACGGGCCTCGAAGGCACGGCCGACCGACCCCGTGCCGCTGAACAGCTCCAGGAGCCTCATTTGATGAAGGGAAAGAAAATGCCCACAGCACCAGCAGGCAGGCCAGCAGGGCCAGCTTGACCCCCACGCATTCCGCGGTGGAGAGCGGGGACGCCGCGCGTTCAGCGGGCGGCATTGTATTTGTTTGGGGGAAGAAAACGATGAGCTCAGCGCAGCAAGCCGCGCCAACCATGGCGATCCAGCTGGGAGAGCTTCTGACCAACGCCAAGGGCGGCAAGAGTGTGCCCCTGCGCGGCGAGGGCAGCGGCCCGCCAGTGTGGCAGTCCGCCGAAGTTCAGAAGATCATCTGGCAGCCCGCCGCCTTCAACGACCCCGAGGCCAAGCGCGTGCCCGTCTGCCTCGAGCCCGAGGAGACCGCGGTGGCGCAGCTCCAGGAGATCGAGCGGCAGGTGGTGGAGCTGCTCTCGCAGCAGTCCTTCCGCGACTCCAAGATCTTCGGCAAGGGCCTGGTGCCCCACGAAGTGGAGGCCCGCATGCAGTCCTGCCTGAAAGACCAGCTCCCGGGGCAACAGCTTCGTCAAGTTCAAGCTGAACTGGGACCGCGTGCGCATCTGGGACACCAGCGGCCAGCCGCTGCCGGACCCCGGCGACCTGGCCGGCCGGAGCTGCAAGCTCAAGGTGGAGCTGCGCCAGTGCTGGCTCATGCCGCCGAGCTGGGGGATCTTGATGGTCACCGACCTCCAGCTCAGCGCTCGTGGCCCGCGAGGTGGCGCAGCTCGAAGTGCGGGCAGGGTGAGGCCCTGGCAGCTGGCGTAGGTGATGGCGTGGCAGAGCCGCGTGTGGCGCAGGAGCTCCGCGTGCGTGAAGCGCTCCCCCGTCTCGAGCTTCACGCTCTCCGGGCTCGCTTCTGACACAGTGACGAAGCAGCCCTTGGCCACTTTTCCCCCCGCGCCCACGAGGCGCAGGCCCGGCCAGACTCGCATGGTCTGCGGGCTGTTCTCGTAGCGCAGGGTCACCGCTCCTTCCGGCGCCATCCTCCGGTTGTGCTGCTCGTTGAGCCGCATGCGGTTCGCGTGGCTGATCACCAGGCAGGTGTCGGGCTGCCCCCGCCTCGGGAAGCGCTCCCGGGCCAGCTGCAGGGCCTCGTGCAGCGGCGGCTCCTCCGCCTCGTCCACCCTCAAGTACTGAAGGAAGCCGAAGATGGCCCCGTCGCTCCGGTGGTTCTCCGTGAGCTCGTGATAAAACCCGCCCGCCAGGTCGTGGAGCAGCCGGGACCTCTTGAGGGGCTTCGTCACCGGCGCACCCCCCAAAGCGTCCAGCACTGTCGGCAGCTGTTGGAAGTCGCCCAGGAGGAGGAACTTCACCTTAGGGTTCAGGGACAGCTCCGCGATGTCGGCCCAGAGGCTGGAGTCCAGCTGCGTGATCTCCTCGATGACCAATCGGTCCAGCTCGCAGCTCCCGTTGCGGATGCTCCTCCGAACGAAGCGGTCTGCCGTCTGCGCTCCCGCGCCCAGGTTCTGCACGGAGCAGTGAGTCTTGCTGACCAGCTTCACCACCTCCCCGAGCTCGCAGAGCTGCGCCACGATCTGGCGCGCCAGGTGCGTCTTGTCGGTGCCGGGCATGCCGGAGAGGAGCAGGCTCTTGCCGTTGAGGCAGTGCAGGAGGGGGTCCTCCACGCGCTGCCAGCCCGGCGGCCAGTCCAGGTAGGGCGCCTCGATGCGCGGCTCCCGGTACTGGCCCTCCAGGCTCTTGCACTCCTCGAAGCGGTACACGGGTGTGCCGTCGGGGTGCTTCCGGGCCGTGAGCGGAACTTTTTGGGCAGGTCCTGGAAGACCAGGCAGTCCGTTTTAAGCGCGACGACGTAGCGCGGGGGCACCTGCTGGAGGTGGCGGCGGATCTTCGCGACGGCCACGTGCTCCTGGGCCATGACGTAGTCGTGGAGCGGCCGCAGCGTGTAGTTGCTGAAGAGCTCCGTGGCGTAGATGTGGTCCCAGTGCACCTTGCCGGCGGCGTCGGTGAAGGTCTGGCGCCACTGGCAGCCAGTGGCGTCCAGCTCGTGGTTGCTGGTGCGCATGCTGTAGACCAGGTCCTGGTTCCGGACCCAGAGCCCTATGAGCGCATTGACGCTGAGCTTGGCCATGTGCTCCTCGCCCTCTGGCCAGGCGTCCTCCATCTTCTCCAGGGCCTGGGCGAGGCACCGGGGCTCCACGTGCGCTGTGGCGTCCAGGGACCACTTGAAATCGCTCCAGGTCGCCTGGTTTGTTTCCAGCAGGTATGCGGCCGCGGGCTTGGAGTACCAGCCCCGGCCCAGGTAGGGGAGCTTCCGAAGCAGGGCTTGCCGGTCGTCGCAGTGCAAGTCCACGTAGGTCAAATCCGCCAGGTGCCCCTCCCGCGCGTGCTCCACAGAATCCAATGGGCTGAAGACGGGCAGGGGGAAGGTCGCGTTGGCCAGGGCGTTCTTGCGGCAGCGCACACGTCCACGCCCCAGCAGACCCGCTCGGGGTCGCGCTTCGCCAGCTTGCAGACCAGCGGCGGCGGGCGCGGGCTCTGCACGTAGGCCTCGTGCACGCTGCGGCAGACACGGCTCTCCAGGCAAGCCGTTCGGGAGGACTCCAGCAGCGTCTTGGTGCGGTGGCACTCCAGGCACAGGGCCTGCAGCACTTGCTCCTGGCCCTCCACGGCCTGTGCACAGGGACCACGTGGTCGAACTCACATAAGCCCAGCTCGATGGGTGCGGAGCAGAGCTTGCACAGGTGGTTCTGCTCCTCCAAGATGTGGTCCCGGCTCCCGCGCGCGTCCAGGCGCCTCGCTTTGAGGAGGTGCTGGAAGGCTTCGGTGGCGGCGCCCGCCAGGCGCTGGCCTCGGTACTCCAGCCCTAGCTGCTGCATCCAGGCCCGAAGGATCTCGGCGTATTCGGGGTACTGCGTGACGACGCAGTCGGGGGCGTCCCTGACGCGGAGGCGGAGGGCCCGCCAGTCGCACAGGGAGCGCATGGTCACCTTGGGCTGGTGGCCCTGCGCGAGCAGCGTGGCCCGGACCTTTCGCAGGTCCTCGGCCCAGAAGTGGCCCGACTCGATGCGGCCAGCCCAGGGCCGCCACTCGGAGAAGGGCGGCGCCGTGGAGCGAGACCGCCCGGGCCGACTTGTAAAAGTAGGCGTGCCCCTGGTAGCAGGTGAAGGCCACGGCCTTGTTCTCCTTGACGGGCGGCTGGTGGGCGTCGATGAGCTGGCCGCCGCAGCTGACGAAGAACATGGGAGCGCCGCGCTAGGCGCAGAACTCCCGGACCTCCAGCGCGGTGGTGCCCCGCTCCTCCCAGCCCTTGTCGCAGATGGCGTCGAAGTCACTCAGGACCTCGGGCAGGGGGAGCTGCAGCAGCTCCGCCAGCTGCCGGGCCACGCAGAGCGGTCGCCTCTAGCTTCGAAGGCGCTGGGCAGAATCTCGGAGCCGTTGTACAGCTGGTAGCTGATTTCCTGGAGCGCGCCCATGGGCTGCCGGAGGGCGACCTCCGTCTGCGCCCGGTTGTCGATGGCCTGCAGGGTCTGGTTGGAGAAGGCCCAGTCCCGGTTGGCGTCGTAGCGGTACGTCTCCTGACTGAGCTCCATGATCGGGTCGCCGTCGTTCGTTCGGGTTGCCCGGCTGCGCCAGCGCGGCTGCCTTCACGCGGGCGTGGGCCTGCGCGTCGCTGAGGCCGCTGGACTGGCGGGAGAGGCTGCCGTTGACCACGGTCACGGGCAGGAAGTCCTCGCGCATGTAGGCCCGCCCGGCGTTGCGGCCGCGCTGCCGGGTGCCCGTGATGCGGACGGGGACGTGGGCCAGCCACTCCGTGTACTTGTCGCGGAAGAAGGATTTCCCGAGTTTGGTGAGGCGGTAGCTGCCGTCGGGCTGCAGCGAGCGCACGGGCTTCTTGAGGCCTGAGCGGAGGAGGATGTAGTCTGTGGGGCCTTCGCGGATCAGGGGCTGTTGCTCGTCGAATTGTCTGGAGGGGGGGCGGCCTCCCAGGAGGCCGTAGTAGAACTGGCCCGCTCTGGTGAGCTCGCCGTTGGGGCGGGACAGGAGGACCTCGCGCAGGCGGTTGTTGGCGAGCGGGAGCCGCTGCGAGCCCTGGGCGTTCGTCCTCGCTCTGACGCCGCCCTGGGCCGCTCGGCGGATGGCTTCTCGTTGCTGTGCCCAACTAGACATGATTTTCTATACGGGGAGTCGGCGGTCTGGGCGGATGAACGCGCGGCCTGGCAAAACAAGGCAGGTGGCAACATTTGGGTGGCAACATTTGGGTGGCAACATTTGGGTGGCAACATTTGGGTGGCAACATTTGGGTGGCCGGGGACCAAGGTCGGAATTCCGACCTTGCAAAAAAACGGGCAGCATTCTGTTCCCCAAGAGACCCCCGGATCCCAGGAAAATGGCTCCCCGAAAAAACGGGCAGCATTTCCCCAGGGCGGGGACCCAGGTGTGTGGGGTTTGGGGTGTTCGGAGCCGCCCCATTCCCTGGACGGCTCCCAGGCTCCCCAGCCTGCGCGAGCTTCACAGGAGGCGATGGGTTACGCATGGCCCCATCTGAACCCTAAGCGTCGGGTACCTCCTCCACTCGCTGGACCGCCGGGCCGCGACCCAGAGCCTCCCCCCGCAAGCGAGGTTCCTCGGCTCTGGGCTGCAGCTCAGCGTGCCCACTAGGATAGACGACGACGACACGACGGCGACACGACGGCGACGACGCTTGTACAGTTGGCTCAAGCCCCTGTGGGGCTCCGTGTACAGTTGCTTTGAAAAAAACCCTAAACCTTAAAACCCCCCCTCTTTTGCCCCGAAACCCCAAAACGGATCAAAAAAACTCCTTGGTGAGGTCTGTGCGTGGCCGTAAATTTTGATCCTGCCAAGACTGCTTTGTGGGCATTGTACTTGAACACAGAGGAGCGGCAATCTGGGGCTGAGCCTCCTATCGCTTCGGTTTTGTTGGGTCACAAAAGTGCGTTGTAGGAACTTGGTCAACCTTGTAGTTGGTTTCCCAGTTGTCCGACCACATGTGCAGAATCTACAAGGCTGCAACATGAACTGGCAATGGTCCGATGCGTGAGAAATACTGCTTTGTCGTCAACATGAAGTGAGAGAGGGTTCCTGACACCACACAGACTTGAGCGAGCTCGTGCTGAACTCAGCCCGGCTCCTCATGACAAGCAGAAAGTCAGAAACACAGCAACATGCGTGTCTGTTGATGCAGTTTAGGATGATTAGGTTTCAGTGTGAAAAGTGGGATTGTAGGGGGGGATGGGGGGCTCTCGGCCGGCTCCCCTACTCAGAGGTTTATAGGTAGCGAAAAATGGGTTATAAGGACCCCAAATAGGGTTACAACTTCATAGTTACCCTATTATACTTTATGACACCCACTAGATGTACCCATGAACCACTGTAGGATCAAACCATCGACGAGCGGTGCGGGGATTGGGAGACAAAGTGCCGTGTTGTGTCAGGTGCTGCAAAAGTTGCGAAAGTGTGTAAGGCTGTGACTTTCAACAATAAGCCCATATTCCCGATTTTTTGGGGGTATAAGACCTTCATGTTGGGGATTCTGCAGGCTTAGGAAGGCAGGCGCCGTGGCCTCAGAAAGCAGGCTTTATGCATGGGGATTCATGACGAGCGCTTCGCCAAATTCTTAATGCAAAAAGCGGGCATGGTTAATTTGATCTTGACTTGATGCAGCAAATGTGGGGGAAACTCCTTGTTTTGGTTGCAGACATTTGGGCTCCGTACCCTGACTGAAGCTCGCTGTCGCCGCAAACCCTTAGGGATTGATCGTGAATATCAACAAGCTTCGGGGTTGTGAAGGCTTGTGGTGTGCTTCCGGCCTTCCTGGAAGTCATGCCTGCTTGTTGTAGTGCAGGTTTGCGTCTTGATACTTTCAACATCTGATGAGACACAAGCATGCTTTTGATGCGTCTAGTCCTAGTGCATTTGTTTCTTTAGAGATCGACCGTGCTTGTTTTGCCATGCCCCAAGCATGCGACCAGGCCTGTCTGGTTCAGCATTGGGTAGGGACCCATGGGGCAGGGCATTGACGACATCAAAGCCCAAAGCTCCACCTAGCGGCACAAGCACGGTTTTGAAGGACGCCCCCAAGAAGAACCATACCGTTACCCATGTTCCCCACGCTAGGTTCCCAGCGTGCCGCTCACCCCACGCAATGTGTCACTCCAGCATCCTCGGCCTAGAGTTGATAAGTTGAGAAGCCTGAAAGCGCAAATCCCAAACCATTGTGCCGTTTTGGCAGGTGTCATGGTGGTCGAGGATGTGGGGGTGTTGCTCACAGGTGGAACCCAATGCGTGGTGCTGATGTCACATGAGGATGTATTTTCATCCGTCAAGAATTAGGTCTTGGCAACAGCCAGGGGGGTTGTAGATGCGTGCAGCTGTTGGTCTGCCTGCGCCAATAACTGCGAAATGAACGTTGCTGAAGTGCTGCTGCAGCCTGGATCCAGGCGGAATGGGACCCCTGCGATTCGGAGCTGGTTGTAGAAAGCTCGCCATCTGCGAAGGCTCTCAGATGGATCGACCTGAGGATGTTTTTCTCTGCTTGTGGAGTCCATTGTATCCCCATAGGCTCGAGGAATTGCAAGGCTACAAATGTTTGGAGAGATTCACAAACCACATTCACATTTCATGGTTAGGAGAGCGGAATAGAGCTTGTGGAAGGCCTCTGCAATGCCAAGCGCTAGCTTGGATGCGCTGCCGGAGGGGCCACCCGATTGCAAGATCTCCAGGGTTTGGGCTAACGTCTGCGCAGTATGTCATGTCAATGAACCCGGCTGAAAACATGTCTGTAAGATGCTGGCAGCTTGCGATGCTGTAGCAGTGGGGTTTTCGAGGGAGGAGCGGAAGCTCCGAAAGCAACTTTGTAGCCCTGGTTGGGTCCTCTGTATTTTCCTTCCTACCGTCCGTAGACATGACATGTGTTTTTGTAAGGCAGGTCCCCCAGACGAGTCCTCAAGATCAGGACCATCAATGAGGAACTTTGTATTTGATCATGTATTTTCAGAACGTGGTCTTGGTGTTGCCTGATAGGTTATAGGCGATGTTCAGCCCGCAAGGAGCTCTGGGCTTAAGATTGGCCCCTCAGCCTAAATCCAGGAAACTTCTCAAGTGCATAGGTTTGCTG
Source organism: Symbiodinium natans (assembly GCA_905221605.1). Lineage (NCBI taxonomy): Eukaryota > Dinophyceae > Suessiales > Symbiodiniaceae > Symbiodinium > Symbiodinium natans. The sequence goes on from CAJNDS010000542.1 coordinate 29,511, forward strand.
AGCAGATCGGCGACTACTTCACTGTCCTTGCCTTTGCTTAGTGCGCGTGTGTGAAGATTTCTTTCTTTTGTTCTTGGATGAATCCCGGATCCACGTGCACGGCCCAGGTGTTGTGAGTTTTTGAGCCGCGCTTGAGGTGATGGATTTCTTGCCGATGCGGGCGACATGCCTGCAGCTTTCATCCCCGAAGGCAGGAATGTCGGAATCAATCAGTTATCCCAAGAGCTATTCTTTCAAAAAACGAACCTACAGCACAGTCCTGATGTTCTGGTCACGTTCTGGATTTGCTGCGAACGCTAAACCCAAAGCATTGAAGGAACTTAAGACTTTGAGGTGCGCAGGTCACAGCAAAGCGATGCTACATATCCTAAGTGATTCTGAAATATTCTGAACTTGAACTTGAACCATGATGTTTAGGTCAACTGGCAGCAGCAGATTCCGCAAGAATAGGCCTTACTGGTCTTGCTAGGGTTCATTTTGAGTTGTGTATCTTTCCTGCTTGCCTTCCTTGTCAACTTGTTCAGTTTGTGGAGTTTCGGGATGTTTCGGGACATGTTTGGTTCTCCTGTCAGAGATCTAAGATATTTGGCGGAATTGTGCATTTTGGACTTGAAAAGGAGCTTGGCGATGCTTTCAATGAGCTGTTGGCCATCAAATGTCCACAGAAGGGACTGCGCGTCCAAAAATGGACCATGTCTGTCCAACAGTGTGCCGAAAGCCAAAAGTTGGACGCCGGAACGCCAAAGATAAAGAAAGTGCTGCGTCAGAGGGTGGGCTGGCCGCCTGTTTGTGGCTACTACCGGTTAGTGGACCTCCCTCTGGACGAGAGTTTCCAGGCCTGCAAAGCCAATCGGTCCTGGAACTGGGGGGAATGGGGAGACGCTGGCAATGTACTGATATGTCGATGCTTGTAAGAGCCCAACTGAGGCTTGTGCCCAAATTGTACCCCGCATTCACGTTTGGAAAATAGACGTTTTTGCACCTTGCCTCAGCTGCTTCAGATGAACACAAGCTTCGATCTTACAGCTGCAGATGCTGTCGCAGCAATCTGGTTCTACAGCACATTGGCTTGGCTTTGCTTAGCTTTGGTTTGTGTTCGCCATGCCCGTGAAGGCGCCTGCAGCTTCAACGGCGCACAACACATGCGGTGTGTTTTGTGGCGTTTGGAGGTTAGCTGCGGTGATATTATCTGCGTTCTCAACCACTTCTTCAATCACGTGATGCTAGTTTCTGGCGAGCTCGGACCTTGTTGCAAATCATTGCGTTGCTTGCTAAGAAGTTCAGGAACGCTTCCTGCCCAATACTGTTTCAATGACAGTGACAGGTACTCCATGTGTACATAGGCCGCCAAATCGTGTTTGCTTGCAAAGACAACGGCCGTCCCAGGCCTTTCTACATGGATGGCCGCTGGGCGAGGTCCTGCCATGGCCTTGTCTTTGACACACCCCTTTTGCTCCTGTGATCCCAAATTGCCTCGTTCTAGTCCCCACCAAACTCCAGAAGTTGGAACTTACACGATATTCTGAGCTTAGGAGCCAAGGGCACAGGGCTTCTTGTGTTCACAGCGCCATTGAGGGGATTTGCGGGGATGTAGTGTTCCTGAGATGGGATTTCAGAAAAGATCTGCGCATCGCATATTCGCCAGGAGTTGTGGGGCATGGTGGCTTCCATCCCGACCCTCGAGATTTCATCCGAGGCCAGTGCTTCCAGGGTTAAGACAATCTATGCTCTGTTAAGCTTGGGAAACCACAAAATATCAAAAATCCGAAAAATAAACCAAACAAAATTCACCTCCGCGGAAATCCGGCCACCACGAAGACCAGAAAAAACCAGAAAAAAAACAAAGCCAACAAAAAACAAAACCCACAGAAAAAAACAACAAGAAATACAGCCAAGCACCTCAGAGGCAAGTGTAAGCGCAAACCCCGCGATTGAATTGTTTTCTGAAGTTTTTTGGTTCTGGCACGGGCCCGCGTCTGAAAAACATCTGAAAAAATCGAAAATTTCTTATCTTACCAGGGACGGTACATCTTAATTCTAGGGCATAGGGCGAAGCAGCTTGGCTTGGACACTGCGTGACAAGGAGTGGCTAAGGGTAGCTAAGGCTGCTAAGGGTGTGTGGTGTCGCTTTGGATGTGGCAGGATGTGTTGTGCTCCTCAAACTGCAGTTTGCCACACGCACATGTGCACATGTTGCATGTGCTGCCAAGCGTTGCAAGCACGACCTTTTTCAGAATGCCAGATGGCGTGTGCTCGTAGTGTAGCAACGATGTTGGTCAGGTTGCCAGCATTACTTTGCCAGCAGCAGCGGTAATCTGGATTCTGCAATGCGGCATGATTCACGCACAGTGTTCGCTTCCGAACGCAAACAAGATGTCCTTACATACCCCAGGTTCAACAGCTTTGTTTCGGATAAAGTGTCGGATGCGGGTTGGGAGCCACGTCACAGCGTGGCGAAAGGCCCACATTCCTTCCACAGTTGTTCCTCAAATCCAAAGCCTCTCTCCAGCTCAATGGCCAAGTCGAAGCTTGGGTCCTGTAGTTCGCACTTCTTATGTGCAGCGGCTAGCAGGCAAAATCTGTGTGCAGGAGCAGGGCATCTTCAGCGCTTGGACCATTCTGGACTGCAGCCTGCGGCGGGTGGGGCACTTCGTAGGCCTGCAAGTTTTGCTTGGAGTGCCACTGTCGCACGACGTTTCATAAACTGGCACGTGCTCACTGCGAGGTGACACGCTGATGTTTCCGCATGATGACAACGTCTACGAGTGCGAGATTTGGCATGCCCCTTTTCTGTTTCCGGCTACGATGGAGCAGGCGTTGCGTGTGGCAGTCGGGTGGGTTGCGAAGCATTGCAAAAGGATGACGTTGAGCGCTGAAGATTATCATGCAGCAGTTTCGCCTATGTATTAGTGGTCGGTTTATTTCTTATGTTATGTTTCATCAGAGCTTTCGTTTGTTATAGTACTGTGCGGGGTGGTTTTGGGTTGCGCGTCTGTGCTGGATGCACTGTTGTAGTACTGCGCGCGTGGTTTTAGGTTGCCTGTCTGGTTTTTCCTAAAATCATGCTCCCCAACCCCCCCTTCTCGGCTCGAGGAGATGGGGGAGGTTGGGGTGGCCCGTTTTCCAACCCAAAACCGTGCAAAATCCATGCCTCTCAACCTTGGCGGCATGTTTTCTGAAAGGTGCGACCGCTCGGGAAACCCTGTACCCTTGCGGTTTCACTGTGGTGGGGCCGACGTACCACTGCCTGGGGTGACTTCCTGATCCTTCCTGTGCTGTGTGCCGCGGGTTTGGGCTGAATTTACACCAGGTGGGCTGATTTAAACTCAGTGCTTGTAGTGTAGTCCTTGTCCAGCCTCTAGTAATCCTAACTTGAGCGCTTCACTCTGACTGGTATCATGGGTATTGGGGCTTGGGGCCTGTCTACGCTGCAGAGTCTGCAGTTCCCCACGTCACTAACTAAATTCTCATTCCCCGTGAATCAGGTCATATTGCGTGGGATTCTTATAAGCATGGTCTGAATTGCTTCCATGTCGGGAGACATGACGGGGTTCGCAGTCCCGACTTAACTTCCAAAGCTCTGCAATAGTTGAACTTTGAACTATGAGACGCAGACTGTCGAGTAGTCTATGCGTGACACAAGCACGTCGTCTGATGCGGCCATGGGTAAATGGCACCTGCAAAGCAGGCCTGAGATTCAATGTGCACTGAAAGTGAGACAAAGAGTTGAGTCGTACAGTTTGACAAGGGAATGTACATATAAGACAAGCAAAAGAGAGAGGCATGCAAGCATGCCAGTACTGATTTGAGACAGTAGTCTCAGCTGTTGCCAAGGACCCTGTGTGAGAAAAACGCCCAGGCTTTCGAACGAGAAGGCATCTCCCAAGAGCCATCAAGCAGCGCACGCCAGGAATTAGAAGATTGGTGTATCCAGTGTGCATCCATCTCCAAGTGATGCGACAATGCAGCCATCATCACAGGGCATATATGTAACACAATGCAAGCCAACATTTGCAACTGAAAAGCAGACATGAAGTGTTGAAGAAAAGTGCAACTCGCCTGATTTGCATCGGTGCAATGTTGTGCTCAGAGATTAGGGCTTCGGATGCATTTCCTGCCTTACTACTTACTCAGCGGCATCATCGCACGATAATGACCTGACCGAGGATGTGAACCCAACGTGCACAACTCTAGAAGTGATTCGAAACCGATGAAGTGCAACATTTGTTTGCCAGAGTACGCAAAAACTGGAAGTAGCACCGTACCTGAGTCCCACCCCACAGCGATCTGATGTTTGTGAATCTGTAGGCCTCGACCACGACATCGTCCAAGCTGCAAGGTTTCTTGTGTTGTACCCGGATCAGAGCATGAATGCTAGGCTGTCCACTATGCCAGTGACAATGCATCCTTCAAGACCTGTTGGAGAAGCGAAGTGATAAATGTCCAGTGTCGCTATATATATATACACATATATGATGCCCTGCGTCTGAGAGCACTGCTTCCCGAGATGTGCTCCAACGACTGAGTCCTGCCAGATTCGGTTCAGCTCGAAGTAGATACATGAGAAATCTGCTGCGTCGTGTTGTTCGTGGGGTGCTGCCATCCTGCCACCAAGTCAGATCACTCACGAAGTCTACGAACATCCACTGCCTGGTCACTTGTGCGACGTTATATCTTGCCCAGGAAACTGCAAAGGAACGAACTGCTATCATGCCACCCACTCAACCAACAGCCAAGGGCAAGAAAGACAGTTGGCATAAGATAGATTGTTGGGTTTTTGACGGCAGTACTCGGACTCAAAGGTCCCCGGATCAGCTTGAGCAGGTGCTCCTCTTGAGGCGACCTGCCATCTCTATGATTTCGCATCGAGGAGCTCCAGCACTGCCATCCGTCGGTACATCCGGACTCTGAAAGAATGCATCGTCTCGCCCACATCCAGAAGAAAGGGTATCTGCTCGTCCTGGGTCTCGGCTGTCAGCTTTTTCATCGCTTGAAACCGGCCCCCACCTTTGCATCAGGGAGTCCAGAGTTGCCACCACCGAAGAGTCTAAGGCCGGTTTGTCTGGGTCCACTAGGGTTTCTTGGCCTGTGGGTCCCATCGTCTTCGCACTTTCCACTTTCCCTCCAGGGCTAGGAGGGCGGCTTCCTGCTTTGCGTCCTTCTCGAGCGCTGTAGGCCTTGAGCTCTCGCAGCACAGAAACATGGTGGTCCCCAGTGATGCTCGAGCATCTTTGCGAAGTGCAATCCGAAACATGGCGTGATCGAACTCGCCGTCGGCGGGGTGTGCAACACCAGGAATTCTGTAATAGTTACGCAGGTGGAGCCTGGTTCAGAGTCATATCTTCGGTTGCAGCATGCATTGCAGCGCTTCAAGTAGGACCCCAGTTGGATCAGTTTGCTTGGATGTCGGATGCGCTGCTTGTGGTGCAAAACTGTTCAACAGGTTATCTTCTCAGTGTTTACCATGGTTTATCTAACCACCTGCCTGCGACATACTTGGCTTTCCACTTGCCCAACAATGATGCCTTGAATGACTTACCTCTGGTTAGCAGGGACGAAGAAATGGTAACATATGGTAACAAATTGTTGTGGGTCATGTAGGGGCTACTGTAAGGATCCATTCCTTCATTCCCCGCTCGTTGCAGAATGAGAGCTAGCTCAAGCTTCACTGAGCTTCCCACCAGAAATAGAAACCTCGAATCCCGCCTGAAAACACTGAATGCAATCCTATACCGCAAATGCTAGAGTACTCTCCATTGCGTTCTCCGTTTTCTTTTCTATTTACATTTGATTCTCCATTTTCTGTTTTATGAAACGTAAGCTGCCAGGTGCTCTGCTCCATGCGTGATTCTCATTGGGAGCACTCTGCTGCGTGATGGCATGGTGTCGCTTTGCATGCTGCTGCACGGAGCTGGATCCTTACGTTTCCATCAAACCTTTCGACGCATGCTGATTGATATTCCTTATCTGAACCTAGGTCTGCAAGCATTGTTCCCTCCACCATTTGGAGGCTGCGCTGTTGACGCATCCCTTGAACTCACCGCGTTGATGGTGTTGTTGTTTGCAGGGAGCCAAAGATTTGTACGAGCTTTGTCGTCGAATGCTGGCAGTTTTGCACTGAGTCGACAAAGAAAGCAAACTCCATTCTATCGAGACAAGTCACATGACGTCTGAGGCGCGCGATGATTGCAGCTGAAGATGTCAGCCGTCAGCATGAAGAGCTTAAGGGTGTTCAGATGGACGGCGAGTTGATGTCCTCGAGGAACTTCAATTGGATGCCCTGCTGTGCTTGAAGCCGGCATGCCTGCCGGTGGTGCTGCGGAGCACAGTGCTCAAGTTGGCAGCTCAGACGAGGGCTGGTGGTTCGATTCCGTATTTCAGAATCCATCCTTTCGTGAATTGTGTTGACACTTGCAGGTGCGGCTTCTCGATTGAGATGCATGTCTAAGATGTTGTTTTTCACAGAGGCCTCCCAAGTTGAGGCTTGGCTCGGGAGTCGGCAGCTGTGCCAATGGTCGCGTGCGGGCGATGCAAAACATTGCTAAACGTTGGCGGATGTTTGTGCTAGGGTTGAAGGACCTCGTGACGTGGTTGCATGCAACTAGGCAGTCCAAGATCTGCTTTTATCCTTTCTGAGGATGTGAGCCCCTGTCTGCCCAAGCTGTCTCCAAAGCACTCTGCAAACTCTCTGCAAACTACTTGGCTGCGGAATTCCATGAGTAAGCGTGCAAGACATGCTTTCCTTACCTTAGTCAGGGAAAAAGAAACATCTGCTATACTGTAGCCATGCCGCTTTCCCTTTCCAGTTTAGCTCAAAGACCCCTTCCTGTGCGATGATGTTAACAGGCACCCGTGTCAGCTCACAGGAATGTGCGTTGCAGGGGTTGGTCGTGCGTCCACATATGTTCCACCTAGATTCAGGGTATCGACACATAGGGCAAAGACGCCTTCATTAGAGCTGGCCATGTGGCAAGCGGGAGGAGGCCTGCCCCGACATGACCGTGCCTGTTGCAGCTGCTCTTGCCATCCTTGGACTGTCAGACCCCTTGAGCATGTGACATGCTTACAGCTTGAGCTCATGTCACACTCTGCGCTTCCAGAATCCCGTAGCGCAGCATGGCAAAGTTTTAGGCATCTTCGATTCGCGACATTCCTACCGGTAAGATACTGTCATCTTTGGGTAGTGACAATAACATCGCACGTTCTACTGGCCGGGGTGCGCTGACGGCAAAGTCATGCTCCGATTGGGATGTGCGACAATGTGCGTGGCTGTGCATGTCCCCCGGTAGGCAGCCGAGGCGCGGAGTGGCAAAGCCAGGAGCTGCGCCCGCGTCGTGTGCCTTTGGTGGCCTCTTGCTGTTGCGCTCTCCAAATTTGGTCTGTTCCCAGTTTTTTGACTGCAATAAGGACACTGTAGCACTAAGTCCGACTTGTGCCTCCAAGGCCTCAAGGATCCTCAAGGTCTCAAGAAACTGTGGCTGAGCGTGCGCCGAAGGCCTTGCCAGCAGGACTTGATGTTCGCATCTCGCGCCTGGCGAAAAGTCTTGGTGTTGGATCTGGAGGCTGCCGCAAAAAGCATCTGCATAGAGCAAGCCAGGCGGAAGCCAAGAACCCAAATGCTGACACAAGACGCGTTCGCCGCTTAGATTACGCGCAGCATGGACGGATAAACCAAATAACAACTCTGCGTCGGTCTTGATCTCATGGTTTTTCTCCATCTGTCTGTTTCCCTCTCATCGTCTTTCTTTATCCACCTCTTTCTCTCTAGAGAAGCACTTACTTCTTCTAGTTTCGGGCATGGGAACTCTCAAGAAGTGGGTTGCCGTGGGGGGTTTTTGCACCTCGACTTACTGGTTCTTAGTCGGGAATGGGGGAATTTGGTATCAGATATCCCCCTGTACATATATATGCTACCCCCCCCCAGCGACCTACCCTTTTTAGGCCTTTTTTAGGCCTTCTTAACAAAAAATAACAAAGGAGGCCCAAAAGTCGCGTAGTTAATCACCGGGTAATGAAGGACAGTTACTGGGACACCCACCTCACAGACCCCGATAAGCCAGCATTGGAAGAATCTACATTTTGAATCTGAAGCGGACAATGCTGTTTTTAGATGTTTAGATCAGTGTTTTTCTATGCAAATTGTGCCTTTCAAGGGCAATTAATGTTTTGTTGAGCAACTAATTTATTTATACAATTGTGTTTGTACGAGGCAAAGCATTCATCAAATAGTGAAACATTTTTCTTGGATCTATGCGAATTTAGCTACTAGAGTAATTATTCAGCAAAGAGCCCAATTTGACTCAAGTGAATACAATTTAAAGGAGCATACTCAACCAAGATACGAAATAGACACCATTCTCAACCAAAAAATGGCAAAGTGTGCGTTTAAAGTGCAAATACTGCATGTATACAATTGTGTCTGTACTAGGCAAAGTATGCTCTCTGAAAAGTCCACTGAAATACCTTATGTTTACATATTCATGAATCGTTTTATTTTTGAAATAATCATTTTATGCGAATTTAGCTACGAGAGTAATTATTGAGCAAATAGCCCAATTTGACTCAAGTGAATACCATTTAAAGGACCATACTCAACCAAAATACGAAAGAATCACCATATTCAACCAAAATATGGCAAAGTGTGGTTTAAGGGGCAAATAGTGCTTTGTTGAGCAACTAATGCATTGAAACAGTTGTGTTTGTACCAGGCAAAGTATTATTGAAGTACTATCTGCAAAGTCAAATGAAACACCTTATGTTTACATATTCATGAAACAATTTTTTTGAAGCATTCATTCTATGCGAATTTAACTACTAGAGGAATTCTTACGCAAATAGCCCAATTTGACTCAAGTGAATACTATTTAAAGGACCATACTCAACCAAATACGAAATAAACACTTGCGGAAATGGAAACGGTTCTACCTACATAACAATGAGACAAAGATTGCTGAAGCATTCACTAAAGACCACTTATATACTATGTCTGAAAAGCACAACTTGCATGAGCAAGCTTAAAAATGCACAATAATGGAAATGGAAGCGGTTCTACTTACATAACGATGAAACAAAGATGTCTGAAGTATTCAATAAAGACCACATATATACTATGCTTGAAAAACGCAACTTGCACAATCAGGCTTAAAAAATGCACAAGAATCCTAGAAAAGTACTTAGTGAAGGCCATACACAAGCAAATTCACAAATACATAAAAACATCCAAAAGCGCAAGCTTTTCAGGAGAATCTCTGGTAAAGTTTGGATTATAGGGTTTTGGGGTATTCCTGGACGAGTAGGCGTCACTTTTTAAGCAAACAATTCTAAGCAATAAATGCTTTTTCTCAAGACAAGTATTGCAAATGCTGCTTCTAGATAATTAATCGCATTTACCAGGCAAATATTATCCATGCGAATTGAGCTACCAGAGCACCAAGTAATGGCTGAATAAGGTCTACTACACTTGAGTACAATCAAAAGATGCACTAAACACTAGCGGCTCTACTTACATAATAACGAAACAAATAGTTCTGAAGCACTAGAAAGACCACTTGTATACTATTTCTGAAAAGCACAATTAGCATAAGCACACTTAAAAATGCGTAGTTGTTGCCTCGTGACCGTGAAGGCGAACCAAAAAGCCAAAATACCAAAACCAAAAAACCAAAAATACCAAAACCAAAAAAACCAAAAAAACCAAAACCAAAAAAACCAAAAATACCAAAAAAACCAATTTTCCGGGACTCTTGGAGAAGCCTCATAGGGATTTCCTGAGAGTCCCGGAAAATTGTTTTTTTTGGTATTTTTGGTTTTTTTGGTTTTTTTGGTTTTGGTTTTTTTGGTTTTTTTGGTTTTGGTTTTTTGGTTTTTTTGGTTTTGGTATTTTTGGTTTTTCTACTGTCCCGTGTATGCGATTTTAGTTGTATTTTAGTCTACGCCCTAGGAAATACGCTATATTGCACACCGAGTTTGCTTGCAGTGCAGCTGGGTGACTTGAGACAAGGCGAAAAAGGGTAGGTCACTGGGGGGGGGGGGTACCATATATATATATATATATACACCCTTTAAGGGATTGCATATGGTACCTAACTCTCCCATTCCCTACTAAGAGCCAGTAGCTTGAAGCCTCAAGAAGTGGATTCTCGTGGTGGTCGGGAAGGACGGGGTCCAGTTTTCGTGGTTTTTGAACCTGGAAAGCACAAGAAGTGGAACCCCCCACCGTTCCATGCTTCAGGGTTTAGGGTTTAAGGGTTGAGGGTTTAGGGTTTAGGGTTTAGGGTTCAGGGTTCACTTTTTTGTGGTCTCCGGGCCTTGGAAAGCTCCACACTCTCGTGGTCGGGAATGACACAGAAGCTCACGTTCATCAGAAAACTCCAGAGAAGTGGACCCCCGTGGTCAGGAAGGACAGGTGTCCACCTTTCGTTTTTTTGTCTTCGGGGGCCTTAGAAAAGTCAACCCCCTGGTGTAGGCTAGGGGCTTTAAAACTCGAAAAGTGGGACCGTGGCGAAGAAGGATGCAGGTTACTTGCTCACATTGGGGGTGTTCTGGGCCTTGGAAAGCTCAAAACATGAACCCCCGTGGCTGGGAAAGTTGTGGTTGCAGATTCACTTTTCGCATCTTTTCGTGGTTTCTAGGTACTCTTGGAAAACCTCGAAGTGAATGGTCGTGGGAGGGAAGGTCCACTTGGTGAACCAAGGCACGTGGTTCCTGGTAAAGAGGCCTCCGGAGAGGTCATGTGAAGAAGTGTTTTTGTTATGGTTGTTGGTGAGTGTATCGAAAGGCTCGTTTTTTTTTTTGAATATTGGTGAATGTATATATATATATGTACGCATAGTATTGGGTGTCCATTCGGAGATACAGGGACGCTTGAAATGTAAGCCATGGGTCACGTCGTTGTGTTCTGTTTCCTTGTCGTGGTTGGGGTTTGAGTTTCTTGCCATGCTTGGTGCACCCTCTCTGAGACTCTGAGACACTCGGGTTAGTGCCTCGCATGTAGCGAGGCGGTCTGTGACGCTCGTGTTGTACGCTCAGAGGAATTGCGTGTTCCAGTGGTTCCAGAGTTCCAGCTACTTTGGCATCATATGCCTCATGAGGCGTTCTTTGTACTGTGCATGTGTAGTGTTGGGCTCATGCAACCAGTGCAGGGCCGCATAGCCTAGCCATGAATGGCCAAGATGTACATCTTTGCAAATTTCAGACTGCCAATTTGCATTTTGAGAGGGCGCACATGCCCCTTACCATGCGTTTGAGATGCGCGTGCAAATCCCAGGAGTAAGAAACTTGAGGCATTCAAACCCACCTGGGCATCCAGACCTAACTCCCTTTCCAAGGGTACTTCCATTCGAGGTGGTCCTAAGAGGTACCCAGAAAGGGCACTGAGGACTCAGACTCCATCCCGGATTCCGAGTGGGAGGGTTTAGGGTTTAGGGTTTAGGGTTTAGGGTTTAGGGTTTAGGGTTTAGGGTTTGGGGTTTCAGAAACCACTTGGAGGTTTAGGGTACTTGTAGGCCAATTCTAGTTGCTCATAGCGCCTTAAAGGTCCCCCAAGACAGAGGGTTCTCATTGGGTCATAAGTATGCATGAGCCTTCAAGGAAGGATTTAGGGCTAAGGGGGAAGAGCCCATATCTGGAAGGTTTGGCGTAGGCCGGAGCAAGACATGCCCGAAACCGTGAACCCTAAACCCTAAACCCTAAACCCTAAACCCCAAACCCTTAACCCTAAACCCAAAACCCTAAACCCTAAACTTCAGACTCCGAAGCCGGTGGTGCTAGAAAACCTGAATCCTTGCAACAGCTTTCACGCGTCATAGTCTCAGATTGTCGGGTAGGCCATCCCAGAAGAAAAGCGACCAGACTGAGGGAAATTATCAGCCCTGTGTCTGCTAAAAAAAGAAGGGGGAGTTGTAGTAGTTCCTGCGGTAGCCAGACTTTGGTAGCTACTGTCGTAGAAGCAACCCAGATCACAGTAAGCCCTAAACCCTAAACCCATAGAAGTTGCCATCGCTATCGCCATGGCGGGCACGGAGTGGAATGCATCTTGGATGCCTAAGCTACTAGTGAAGTCCGGGGCATCCGAACCTTCCACTTACAAAAGCCTACAAACGAAGCTAACAACTCAGAGAGATTCGGATGGGTCCGGCCCGAGGAGATGACCTCCGGGTGGGTTTGGGTGGGTTTCCCCAAAACCCACCGAAGCTCAAGACGAGTAGCAATTGCAACGAAACCTTCCTCGGAAACTCAAGACGAGCAGCAATTGCAACACGAAACCTTCCTCAAAAACTGAAGACGAGCAGCAATTGCAAGGAAACCCACGATACCTCCCTCAAAAACTCGAAATGCGTAGCAATTGCACCGAAACCTTCTCCACAAGACAAAACCTGGAAGCAAATCGTACACCTGAGCCCGGGACTCCATGAGCTCCGAAGGCCGCAGAGGGGGTGCTTAGTAGTGCTAAGAACACCCGCTGCGCCCCTCACAAACCCGGATTTCTGCAAAGCGTGTTGTTTGGGGTTGAACATCTCAATTTATTTAAACCACCCTCTTTTAGGTATTCGTCAAATATCATGAGTTCAAACATCCCAGGACCCATCCGAATCCGCTTCTCTGAGCCCTAATCCCTAAACCCCAGAAAAACTAAACCCTGAGTGTTTCACGCAACGAAATTGTCACGAAAAGATGGCTTGTGCGCAAAGCGCTGACTTGAACAGTCTCTCACGCAACGAAACTGTCACGAAAAGAAGGCTTGTGTGCAAAACGCTGGCTTGAACAGTTTAAACCCCACACCCTACCACCTAATAGCTCTTGTCAGGAAGCAGGATTTGCTTTAGTGAGGAAGCAGGTTTTGCTTGAATATCCCACCAGTTAGCACTCGTGAGGAAGCAGGATTTGCTTAGTGTCCCCCAAGGTGCGCTAGCAAATCGCCCCTAGCAAACGAGGGGATGGGTGGGTGAGCTTGTGGAGTCGGGGTGTCCGACGTGGGACACTAAAGCAAATACTGCTTCCTCACGAGAACTGTTGGGTGGGACACGAAAGCAAATCCTGCTTCCTCACAAGAGCTATTGGGTGAAAACCCACGCCAAACGCGCTTTTTTCGCGCAGAAAGAGGGCCATGACCAAATAGCTTGCGCCACAACCCTAAAAGAGGGTGGTTTCCTAGCGATCCATGGGTTCCAGGGGATGCAATGAGTGTATTCCGTGGCGTCCCGTTTCAATCTAACGCTATATAGCTGCAACATAGGCTTTGAGAGTCAACATCATAACGTTCGACCTTTTTTTGACACGGTCTTTTCGCGTAAAAGAGTTTGTTTTTTGACGGGGCTTTTTCGCAGAAAAGATTTTTTTGACACAGTCTTTTCGCACAAAAAAGTATTTTTGACACGGTTTTTTCGCACAAATGACCTTTTTTCTTTCGCTGGGGGGGGGGGGGGTTTAATGCGTTCATTTCGTCTTCATTTCGTTGCAACGGTTCCGGCTGAAGTTTATTGCATTCATTTCGTTGCAACGATTCAGCGGAATTCCTTCGTGCATTTCGTCTTCATTTCGTCCCAATGACTCCGCCTGGAATTTCTCGCATGCATTTCGTCTTCATTTCTTTGCTTTTTCCGTCCGGCATTTCTTGTGCGCATTTCGTCTTCATTCCGTCGAAATGACTCCACTTGGTTCTTCCGTTCATTTCGTCTACATTTCCCTGCGACGATTGCGACTGGGGTTTCTTCCGTTTTCGTTGCAAGGGTTGCGCTTGAAGTTTCTTCCTTCATTTCGTTGCAATGATTGCGCGCGGAATTTGTTGCCTGCTTTTCGTTTTCAAAACGTTGCAACGATTCCGCCTGGAATGCTTGTGTGCGTTTCGTCTTCATTTCGTTGCAATGGTTCCGCCCGGAAATTCTGGTGCGCATGTCGTCTTCATTCCGTCACAATTGCTCCGCCTGGTTTTCCCGTTCATTTTCGTCTTCGTTTCCTTGCAACGATTCCGCCTGGATTTTTTGCGCACATTTCGTCTTCCCCGGATTCTGGTACAAGGTTTGTAAACTCAACAAGTTGCCAGTTGTTCTTGGAGTTGTTGGACCCTCCTCAACGCACAGTTGGAAGGCATTGAGTTTCCAGTTGTCATGAGCCCAACGGTGGGGTTTCCAAACCCAAACCGCAACCGTGTGACGTGTGGCAGCCTTCCGGTGTTGAAGTGGCTTTAAAAGTGCAGTGTCGCGGTGGAAAAGGCGACAGCAACATCTTGGAAATCTTACGTCCATGGATTCGAAGGTTTGTTTTCTGCCGAGCTGCGGCAGTATGTTTCTCACGAATTTGATAAAGTATACAGTATACCCCAAGCGCAGCTTCTCCTCAATGCGTCCCACTGTCCCAGCATTCACTGCGCAACGCTGCAAGTGTGGAATCGAATCAGCCTTGGCAAGAAAACAACAAGCGACAGCAGATCAAGCAGGAAAGAAGCAGTGCAAGGGAGCCACGCGTTCTGCACGTCTGAAGTGCTGTGATGTTGAGGTTCAAGCACTTGTGCGGGCCAACGTGCCGCAATGGAGTGTGAGAGCTTGCAGATATCCGCCGATCCTTAATGCAGCCATTCTAAGATTCTATGCTATCTTCTAGCGTGAGAAACAAGCCAGAAGCTTCGACAATTGGGCCTTAGTTGCGTAGTTGTACTGTGCAGAAACATGTGACAGTTCTGGTCAGTTGCGCCCGTCATGAAAACAGACATTTCTTTGGATGATTCACCAGGCCACGAGACTTTGTGATTGCTTGCGCTGCGGAGTACCCATGTTTGTATACCTTGAATGTTGGCAGTTGCTTCTGATCCTCCCCTTCAAGCAACGCCAAAAGGCAGCCTTTCAGTTTCTTGCGCGTCCACAACGCAATGTTTAGGAGTTGTTCAGGGACCGTCGCCGTAGACCCACTGCCAAGAGTACAGAATGCCTTCCCCTGAGGGCTAGGGTTTCTGGTGATGTCGTTGTTTGTATATATATATATATGTGGGCCGAGGTACTGGTACTCAGGTCTCCCTGTTCAGCAATCGAAGCGTCCGTCGCACTGTCGCAGGTTTTTTATTTGCCGTCTTTGCAAGAATCCGTGGTTGTGTGACGTGAACGTTCCAGCCAGGTGATTCCTTCAACCGATGATGCAAAGCTTCAGGTGTGCAGCTGTGTGATGGTTCAGCATTGATTGTCAGCTCGAGCAACCGTTGAGACCAGCCGAAGTAATTATATTATCGTGATTCTGGCTGTGAGTTTTCTTTGTGTGCAGATCAATGGTTTTGGCTCTTTGCCTGTGTCCTTTTCCTGTGTTCGGGGTTTTGCTGCGATCTGCGATCTGTGATTTTCTGTGACTCAGCTAGCTGTGCTCGTCCATGTGTTCAGAGCCGTGGGTTTTGCCATGATTTGATGCAGCTGGGGCTACTACGTTCACGTCAAAGTGTTCGCTTTTGCGGTGCAAATGTTGAAAAGTATCCACCAGCCCCCAAGGCGGGAGAGGAGGCCCTCACCACATCCTGACAACCTAAACCTTGAGTAACCTTGAATCCTCTAAAGTGATCAAAACCCCTAAACCTCCAAGCAGGATGCTGCATTTTGAATGGATGGGCGCAGGGGCCGGCATTCAAGGGGAAGAGGGGAGGGGAGGGGAGGGCCCGCAGAAACAACTCCTTCGCCAAAACCCTCCCAGTGGCCTTTCCGGGACGAGATAGCGTGGGATTCATAGACGTTTCAAGAATTTCACGTAAGAGAAGGACAAGAACAAATGCGTGGCCACTAACTAAAGGACGCTCACTCAGACTGAAATTTTGATTTCCCCCTCCAACTTAAGTCTCAGGATTCATTGGTGTGTTCAACTGTTGCAACTACGTTGGGCGCGACCGCTACAAGGTAGCTACGACAGTCATGCAGAAACTTCAGCCAAATCACAGACCCGTGCACATAGACTTTCGGAGTCACAGCTCGCGCACATACACGAATACAGCCACACCAACACAGCAAAACGCAACAAAGTTCCACCCGTGCACAAACACAAAACACAGCCACATGGCAAATTCATAGACCTGCAAGCATAATTTGGCCATTCCTGGGCACTCAAGTATTACTGTAGCAGGCTGAGTGAGTGTGGGTGGGTGAGCGAGCGAGTGCAGGAGAGAACGTGCGTGTGTAAGGCAATGCTTTCATGTGCCTTGTGGCAGGAGCCAGGGGCGCTTGAAGTTGGTGAGGCTCCGGGCTAGATGTGCACTGGCGTTCATATTTGTCCCAGGGTTTCGCAGCTGTCTCGGCTGGAGGCTGACCTGAACAAATCCGACTCGTTGTATGCTCGGCTCATCGAGATTGACTCGGCCGTAAGTAGCAGCTGTGATCTCGGTTTCGTTCCAGTGGTGCAAGCATGCCCTGGACGTGATGCATGACTGATTCGCGGAGTGATGGTTCCAGGTTGTTGCACATTGTTCAGTGGCAATCTGTGCTGGGGTGTCCAGGGCTTACTTATACTGGCAGCCAGTACACTGGAGATGGCGTTGAAAGTGCAGGGGACGCTAAGGTGTGGCCGTGGCAGTGAGGTGAAGTTTCTGATATTCGCGACAATGTGTTTTAATGGCATGTGTACAGCTTTAGAACATTCCACTTCCAGCACTTGCTGTTGCATATACAACTGCACCGACTGTACCTGTTTTGCACATATAGAGCTGAGACAGTGGCAGAGCTCTTCAATGCAAATTTCCCCGCCAGTGGCTTTGGGCCCTCCTGACGCTAGTCTGTGTTACTACGCGCTACTCCGTGGACACTGGTGCCTGGGCTTCACAGGCTTCACACCTAGGGTGTGGACAGGGTTTTACTGTGTTATGTTTTTAAACTTTTATACTCGTCGCATTTCCTGCAGCCAGGGACACCAGGTGTGGCTTCCAAGAAAGCGAACCATGGAGCGTGGATCGAGCCAGGGAAAAACGTGGCAGTGCGTTGCAGTGTGTTGCGACTCCTAGCGTGACGGGCCAATGCCCAAAGAATCCCTCGGGAGCAAGCATGTTGACGGAAATGCTAGAATCTGCTAGAAGCCTCCCGCAGCGTTCGGCCCAAGATTGACCCAGCCAAATATAGGAAGCATGGGTGTCCTTGCGCTGACGCCGGAAATCTGGCGGAGGATGACGCTCCAACAACAAGAAGCCTACGTCGCACTTATGGAGGTTCAACTGGAACGGTACAAGAAGGTGGGGAAGCTTTCAACAAGCAGCGGCCTCCTTGCTTTTGTTGCCCTGTGCCAGGCGGAAGCCTTCTTCAACACCGTCCACTCGAATGCCATACGCCCAGAGCGATTCTGAAATTCCGCTGTGTGCAGCGCCTAAGTGTGTCGTCCAGTGAAGCAGTTCGGTGTGTTATCAGTGCAGAATTCGTTTGCAAGTCACTGGCGCAAGCTATTCCGGACGTTGCTGAACATAGCAGCTGCAATTAGTCGATTCGGGCAAAACGTGTCTGGCTCTGCTATGTCTGCAGCCCGGGCTTTGAGTACTAGCAGAGTCTGTTGCCGAGTCTGCAAGCCCATAACTGCCATACCTGCCATAACTGCCATAACTGCCATAACGGCTACCAAAACAGAACATTTGTCCACAATGAAGGGCGCGGGGCGAGCTCAGGTAACAGGTTGGGTGGATTCGTGGACATGTGGAATGTTCAGCTGTTGCTGTGAACCCGCAAGACGCTCAGATGCCCAGCAAGTGTGTTGCTGTAGCTGGTTGCATTGAGTGGCGCAGGACTGAGTCGAAACTTTTGCCTGGAGGCCACACAGGTTATCGAGGAAGTTGTTGTGGCCTGAAGTTGCGGCCATACAGATGCTTGGGGCGCCAAGTCCTCGGAGCACTCAAGCTTCAAGCTCACCCTTATGCAGGAAGGGGCAGTTGCGTTGGCCCGTTCTCCCCCGCCGCAGTAGCAGAATGCCAGACGCAGGATTGCCTCGAAAACGGCCCCGGGGTCGACAGCCCAGGCGCCGCACTTGGCTTTCATTCTGTGCAGTTTGCCTCTACAACATGGCGTGCTGGGGATTCTTTGGGATTGCCTTTCAACGTCTTCTTACTGAGTTGATTCCAAGTAGTTGTGCGTGTCGTTGTCATCCGAATCACAGCGCCGTCGAGTGCAACCCATGATCTCCGGGCCTTCGGCGTTGGAAGCCGGCGCTCTTGCAAGACGTTTTTCAACATTTTGGTATGTTGGGAGCGCATTAATCGGTGTGAAAAATCTTGAAGATGCACAGCTTCAAGCTAGAGCTTTACGTGTGGTCTTGCAGCGTAACTAGCTGTAGATTCTGTTCGGGCATTTGTCTTGCGGACGCTTCATATTGCAAGACTCCTTCGAGTCTGTAGAGTCGTAGAGACGTAGAAAGATCAGCTGCAGAGGCACCATTGTTGGCGGCCACGGGAATGGGATCTGGCAGCAACGGCTCAGCCAATGGTTGCCATCCAGCACTCCGTCTTCTGCATCATGCTAGTGCATCATGCTTGAGTTCATCCGTCCAGCTTAAGGACATGACTGGCAAATGTGTGTCGCGCGCTGACGGGGTGCTGGTGACAAGCTCCAGGAAAGGATTCCTGACCTTGGAAGTCCCAAGCCTAAATAATAGCTTCCAAGTCTCTCAAAAGATCGCTGCGTCCAAGCTGCTTGAACTGGCGCAACTCACGCTTCCATTGCAACTGACGTCTGGCGGCAGCCTTCGATCGCCTTTGATTTTTGCACTGGCTCGCTCGATGCTCGAGGCGCCTCTGGCGCTTCTGGCGCCTCTGGTGCTTCGCGACATCAGAGTACATGGTGACGTCGTGTTCTGCTTCTTGGAGTGGTTGATGGCAAAAACGAGCCGGACATCCTAATGACCCGTTCCTAGCCATGTATTTGCTCTACCTTGACAACGCAGCTGTCATCAATATGAAGCGTATTTTCGCTTGATCTGGAGTCTTCAACTCGGAGTGATGCCCTCAGGAGGCACATCTACTACTGAATCTATGCATTTGCCAGAGAGATCTGGATCGTGGTTGGGAAGCTTCCGGCAGGAGTGGCGTGCGTGGTTCGTGCAGGCTGGCTGCCAATGCATCACCTTGCCACTTGCAGGCGAGTACAGACTCCGTTGCCGCTGGATGATCGACAGAGGCATACGGCCACTACAGCCACACTGCGCAAAACAATGTGAATTGCCTCAATTGCCTCAAGCAGGGCTCAGGAACCGAAGTCTTAGTTACTTAGTTGTGGAATGTGATGCGGCATGTGTCAGTGTTTGTGAGACAGGCTGCGCCCTTACAGAATCCCAGCGAATCCCAGGAACGTTCAGAATGTCTGGGAATTCCTCGAAAACTTCAGGCTTAGGAAGTCCTGGGATATCCTAAGAAAACCTCCTGGAATCTATTCCATTATGTTGCGTTCATTTCGTCTTTTTTTCCGTTGCAACGATTCCTCCCGGAGTTTTTTCCGTTCATTTCGTCATTCTCGTCTTCGTTCGTTGCAATGATTCCGCCCGGATTTTCTGGCGCACATTTCGTCTTCATTCCGTCGCAATGGCTCCTCCTGGTTTTTCCTTTCGTTTCGTCTTGCAGCGACTCCGCCCTAAGTTTCTTGAGTGCCTTTCGTCCTCATTTCGTCGCAAATAGGTTCTGCCAAAGCAAGCTTCCCTCAAAACCTTCTGATCAAGGTGATGAAAGCTTAGTGCTCGCCTCAAGGCAAACGCTTTCGGGTTCAGGACACACGGCAGGCTGCGACCTTCAAAGAAACAAGGGGGGGCATCCTTCTTGAGACTCGAGATATGCTTTGCCACCGCACACGTGTTCACGAGCGTCACAGCCGAACACTTGCAGCTGCAGTTTGACAGTAAGTTGCTGCAGTGGACAAGCTAGAGGTCTTTGGTTCAGCCGAGCGACTGCGGGTGATAGCCCACTAGATCTCTTTGCCAACAACAGGAACCAACAAGTCCTACGATTTCCACCCACTCACGGCTGTTGGTAGAGTACAGTAGCATTTGCCAGACGGCCGCGGAGGGTCGAGTTTCTCCTCTTGAATGGTTTTGGTAGCACAGGCAAGCCTCATACAAGGGGTGTAGGGCATGTGGTGCTTCGCGCGGCATTTGGCCCAACTCGACCAGAAAGTTTTAATTGAGTCTATGTATAAGCTTACAGCATGTCGGGGCGGAGAGTTCTTCCCAAGGCTTTGCTGAGCAGTCGCAAGCAGAAGTTCCATTTTCAACTCACATGAGCCCCTCTGTTCACAACTTACAGATTACTGTAGGGTTCCGGCGCTTCCTTTCCCAACATGCCAGATGAGGGCCTCCAGGGCCCTTCGGGCTGCAAGCTGCAAGGACAGTGCATAGTGTTCTCTTCGAGCATCAACTCCCCCCCCCCCTCGGGCCCCCCTCAACTAGTGGAATCGTGTGGGTGGGGGGGAGGGGGGGTGGTAGTCGAACTCCATTTTCCATTCCATTAATGGTTAATCTCGTGGTGAAACTTTACGGGACAAAACCCTCCCTTTTGGGACAGCGGGGTAGCAGACACCGGGCGGAACCAGGATAAAGCCGACTGCCTGATCTCGCTTTTTCTAGAAAAGCGTGGCATGCATCCAGTGGTTCAAAATGGACTGGGTTCCAGATTGGGTAACCCTTCGCCCTAGAAAAACCGGGGTAAACTTCGAGCCAAATAGCATACACCAATGCGCCCAAGGTTTAGGGATGAGGGGAAATTCAGGATGTACCCCCTCATTCCGATACAGTGCGTAGCATCATCATCATCATCATCATCAGCACTAGGAGCAGTGGTAGCAGGTTAGTAGTATCAGCATGATTTGCAGTGTTACCACTGTTTTTGCATTCATTTTTGTTTTTTAATGACTAGTTGTCGTAGTCGTAGCTGATTCAACCAGCAGCCGTGGCAGCTAAGGTGTCTCGCTTGCCGTGGCATTGAGTGGCCTAGGGCAGCACTGGAGGCATCTCTCCGAGACCAAGGTGCGCACAGTGTCGACAGCCGCATGTTCGCAGTGAAACGTGGTAAGAAGTGCCGCGAAAACATCCCCAGCACAAAACACCAACCCCGGCGGCGGCGGCAGCAGCAGCAAACAACAGCAGCAAACAACAACAGCAAACAACAACAGCAAACAACAACAGCAAACAACAACAGCAGCAAACAACAACAGCAAACAGCAACAGCAACAGCAACAGCGACGACAACGACGACGACGACAACAGCAGCAGCAGCAGCAGCAGTAGCAGCAACAACAACAATAAACATAATGACAATGACAATGATAGAAGCAATGTTAAAGGAAGAAAATGTCAACACCAACACCAACAGCAACTACATGACCAGTATTTTGACTTGACTAGTACGAAGCAGCAGAATGTCAGTATGTTTTTAACACCTACTGATAGGAAATACGTGTAGGATAGTCACAAGAGAAAGTAGAGACTTATACCTGTGACGGGCGTTGCTTGTCGTGCGAACAATACGGCTGTATCATGCTGCCTTTGATCGCCCTCACTGCCACGTGTCGCATCACATCATTTGGCGGCCATGAGTGCTAGCTTCAACGTTCGCGATCATCATTACCACCACCATCAACAGGGCACCGTCGGGTTTGGGCTTTCGGATCGAGGGTGCAGGACACTGAGAGAGAGAGAGAGAGAGAGACGTTGAGTAGAAGCTCAAAGCTCCAAGCCATCCCAACTCCTAAATCCTCTCTAAACTCCCTAAGTCCCAAGCTTTTAAACCCAAACCCTGCATATGCCCCGACGCCTCCAAGGATTATTATGACAATTTCTTGAGCCACGCCTGGTTGAGCTCTGGATGGCTGCTCCTGGGCCCAAAGGAAGAAGGTCTCGCGTACTTTGTGAGTTTTTAGGGTTTTAGGGTTTCAGGGTTTTAGGGTTTCAGGGTTTTAGGGTTTTAGGGTTCTAGGGTTTTAGGGATTTCGGGCTTTAGGGGTTCAGGGCTTTTAATGCAAAGAAAGAGGTCGGGGTGAGCAACCTTTCGGCTGTTTTGGGTGGCAACAAGTCCTTTAAAAGTCCTAAGTTTCACCTTCACATGCACGGACACTGGACACGTAGGTGTGTAGTTTAGGGAGACGTGGATTAAAGGCTTGAGCCTTAAGTGAGTCTACATCTTTGAAGAGACTTCATGAAGACACCGGAGGCTTGCAACCACTTGGGGCACCATAGTCCAGTGAGTGGTAGTCGTCGCAGGCGAAAATTCAGTGAAGTTGAGTCCAGTCTTTTGGTTTGTACAGTACAGTACCCCCACTGCGTCCGGTGATGTGGGGCTCCTGCTTCCCTTCCCTATGCTCAAATTGCCAGGAAGTATCTGTCGCTGCTTATCCTTTTCAACGCAGAGGCCGCCATGGTGTCTACGATCCTGATGTCCGTTCTGATTGGTGTGCTTCGCATGATGGCCATCCTGCCGAACATGGTCTGGACGCAGCTTCCGTGCTATGTATTCTATTTTGTGATGCTCGCCCCTTGACAGCAAGTGAGTGACGCCTCAGATGTGAGGGCCTATAGGGCCTAGGTTCGGCCTGGTTGGGTGAGAAGGATTTACATCTTTCACGAAGCACTTGCGAAGCACTTGCTGTTGTTATCTTTGCACTTCACTACCTGGAGAGTAATCGCTTAAGGCTTGAAGAGTCATGGCAATGCCGAACGTAAGTCTGCATATGCATGGCATCTGCTGGTGTTTATCCAGCGTTGTGAAGGAATCCCGAACCAGTGAACCAGGCTTTTTGGCAGCCGATACGTGGTATTTTCAGATCGCCTCGCGTCGTCTTCCTTGACCGTCTCTGCATCCCGCAAGATGACGAGGACCAGAATGGGGGGTTTTTACAGTGGGTCTACGATGGTCTACGTATATTGTCGGTTCTCTGGGCACGACAGGGGGTTCTTAGCAGGGATTCTGACAAGTTGTTAGGCTTTGGGGCCAGGGATGTCTGTATGCATATACGTACGCATGTAGGGCACGTAAACTATGTATTTAATGTACTCATTGCACGTAATGTATGTCAAGCAAGTATGTAGTGGATGATTTGCATGTAAAATGTGTGTAATGCAAGATACGTATGTAACGTGTGCTGAATGTCTGTGTGTCGTATGTGTTGTATGTAACGTATGCGCTGCAGGAATGGTACGTGTTGTAGTTAACGTGTGTGATGTATGTGGTGTATGCAATATGCAATGTATGCAATGTATGCAATGTATGCAATGTATGCAATGTATGCAATGTATGCAATGTATGCAATGTATGCAATGTATGCAATGTATGCAATGTATGCAATGTATGCAATGTATGTAATGTATGTAATGTATGTAATGCATGTAATGCATGTAATGTATGTAATTTCTGTAATGCATGTATGTAATGTATGTAGTGTGTTAAATGTATGGCGTGTCTGCGATGTATCGATGCATCGATGTACCGATGCATGCATGCATGCATGCATGCATGCATGCATGGATGTATGTCTGTATGCATGTATGTATGTATGTATTTATTTGCGTAGGTGTGTGTGTGTGTATGTATGTATGTATGAATGTATGTATGAATGTATGAATGTATGAATGTATGAATGTATGAATGTATGAATGTATGAATGTATGAATGTATGAATGTATGTATGTATGTATGTATGTATGCATGTACATTGGTGTGCACATGTGTGCACCAGGGCTTCTCGGTCGACGACCGCTTCTTACGCACAGCCATACTAAGGTGCGAGTGTGGTATGGTGTTCGCATCTACGTATATGTGCACAGCATTGACTTTCTTGCGAGCCTAGTCAGATTGTTGTAGCCCTGGCAGCGATAGTTGTGCTGTCCCACAGAGCAACTCATTCTCTCACGGCGTGACATAGTTGGAGTGAGAGCGTACGTCGATGCTTTTTTTGCAACAAATGCTTCGCCGAATGAAAAGCATTGACCCACACAGCATGATAGTGTGATCGCTGGTCGTGCCATAAAAGTAGAAGAGCGTGCTTAGCATTTCGTTGTCAGTGCGACTCCCTCCCATGCAGCACCCTCAATTATCTTTGTGTCGTCATTGTCTGTTGATTGAGTCTTCCTTGCCGTGGGCGTTTGTTTTTGTCTACCAATCCTTCGCCGCGGCTTTGGTGTGGGATGCTTGATAGACAAAGTGCCAGGAGAAGAAAGCCGCAGGTATCCGCGGGCTTGCTGGTTACTTGGATCGAACACGCACCTTGACCGTCTTGTGGTCGAATGACTACTTTGGCCGACTCTGGTGTCTTGGCTGCCGTCGACAAGCCCCACAGCGGCTGGAGGATTCATCTGAACCGACCTAAACATGGGGCGTGGGCTTTGGGGAAAAGGGTTATGGGTGAGGCTTCAGTTGCGCGATTCTCGCGCGATCAGAGGAGGGCCGCGCCCCAACACTGCGCAGTGCAAGACGTGCTCACCAGCAATACGAGCAGGGAGTAAGGATTATCAAGTTGCGGTTCTGAGTGCCTCCGGTTCTCATCTTGGAGGCAAGCTATCATGTCGTGCGGAGCGAACTTGTGGCCGGAAGTCTAGGGAAATCCGATGCCTGCGGGTGCTCAACTGTATCTAAGAAGTGAAAGGTTCAGTGTCCCTAGTATGTGCATTCGGTAGTTTGAGTTCTAAGTGGTCATTATGTACTTTGGATGGCACATGCTGATGCAGTAGGCTTGTTTACAGTTACAAATGCTGTGTTTGCTGAACAACAACAAGGTGAAAAAGGGATGAGAGCAAATAAGGTGCGTGTTTGAGCTGGCCACTTTTCTCCGGAATCGGTGCAACCGGACGATCCAGCTCCTGCCAGTGGAGATGTCCATGCTCGCCTTTCTGATAGGTCTCTGCTACAGCATGGTAAACCTGGCCCACCGGGTCATCAACGAGGCACGCAACATCACCGGCCCTGATTATGATGGTAGAATCGAAACAGCCCCCTGGCTGGCCACCTTGAGAGCCACTGGTTGGGTGGCAGTGATTGGTAGCCCTTTGGTTCCGTTCTACATCTATCTCGGCTTGGACTTCACGATGAAACTTCGCCTCCTGCCCACGCAGCTGCACACTTTCGATGCTCGAAAGGCTAGCTGCTACTGCTGCACGGTGCCTGGGGCCTTGTTTGGCTTGAAGTTTTGAGTCCTTCTCTGAGTCTGTGGAGTCGTGATCTGGAAAAAATACTTAGGTGGACCATACGGACCCTGTGAGCAAGGCTGCCATCTTCTGCGACCGACAGCTGATCCTGGAAAAGCTGACGGAGTGGTATGGCTGGTATGGAGACCCCGAAGACTGCGAAGACACGGATAAGGGGGTCGATATAGCGATTGAGCAGTTCAACCACCTGGTGCGCAAGGAGCTCGCAGATGTCTTCCTTGACATGATGTCGGGCCGAGATGTTCTGTGGCAGTACATCTACCTGTTGATCGGCCTGAGTCTTGTCCAGGCAAAGCCAAGAAAAAGCCGAAAACATGTTTGGGTCCCGAGCATGGACAGTGCGTAACCGTATGCTCAAGCTTCACTCCAGTGACGCAGGGTCCTTCCAGCGAAGGCTGAGTGGTTATGTCAGTCTTCCGAAGTTTCTAAAGGTCTGAGAAGACCGTCCAGGCCGTAGATCGACGTGTCGTCGCCTTGTGCCATTTTCTGGTTTCACGAAAAGGACTTGACTTGCATCAATGGAAAGGGTTTAGGGGTTGTAGGGTTTAGGGCCTGGTCGTCAGGGTTAAGCCTAAGCGATGCCGAGGAACATTGTTTCCGTGACAAATTCGAAGCTGAGGAACTGTCCGGTTTGCACCTACCTCCTGGGCGACATGGGCTTTCCCCCGGACTCGATGGAAGGTCGGAGCTATGGTGTCCCATACCTTGAGACCCAACTTGTTCCTCTTCTTTTAATAGATTCGACATAAACGTGCCTTAGTTTCGAATACAAGGTTGTTCGCATTGAGCGTGGTATGACCTGGTTTTCTGCTTTCGGGAAATTTCCTCTGCATATCTACCTTGGACACATGTCTGTGCTAAGCAGGCTCATGCCTAGCCATTCCCAGGAAAGCTTACATCCCACAACTCTGAAGGCCTGAACGCAGAAGCAGCATTGTTAGGCCGAGTTAAAGCTCAAAATACCTCTCAGGCCCGCTTATCCGATTCAGCTGGGATTTCAGACCGAAAACCTTCAATCGAGGCTTCATGAGCTCGTCCCAAAAATGCAGGAAGAAAGAGAATGCCCCAAACCCTGAACCCCCTATGCCGGCAAGCAGGCTGGTCTCTGCATTCGTGGAGAGCCAGAGAGTGCACCAGCTTTTGCCACATTTTCCTGCAAATATTCGCAGCGGTGCAGTTGTTCTCGAAGCCTGCATGAAAGTTAGAACCGGAACGTGCTCGGTATTCGAGTAGATTTTGTGTGTGGTTCAGATGATGTTACGACTTTTCCAGTTTCCCTTGTGGGAATACACATTAAAACAGATCAAAGTTCGTGATCACCACGTCGAGCTGTAACTGCCTCTTCCTGGTCCTTGTCATCATTAAGAAAATGTCGCTATCGCCGGGATCGCTACCGTCGTTGCCATGGTACTCTCTTTCGCCATCACAACCACCATGATCCTCACCACCACCACCAGCACCACCTCCAGCACCAGCCCTTGTTGCTG
Source organism: Symbiodinium natans (assembly GCA_905221605.1). Lineage (NCBI taxonomy): Eukaryota > Dinophyceae > Suessiales > Symbiodiniaceae > Symbiodinium > Symbiodinium natans. The sequence continues at coordinate 56,111 of CAJNDS010000542.1, forward strand.
ATGCCGTCGACATCAACATCATTGCAGGCAGTGAGCTTACACAGTTAATATTGTGTCGGACACTGCTCGAGGTTCAACGGTGCCATGCAACTACTTGCGTGTATAGCCTGGTGTTGGCGAGTTTGGCAGACATCACCAAGGACAGTGTGGACTCTTGGGGCGATATATCTCAAAGACCATCATCGGTGCATGGCTGCTTTGATGTTGACCCCCATCCTGGTCGTCCTGGCGGTGGGGCTATTCTACTATCCGTTCCGGCTCAGTTTGGAACTGTCGGTTGACGGCAACTTTCTGCCGCCTCTGGCAGCGGTGTCTCGTCAGGTTCAGTTAAAGATCCTGGGACCGCACGGGGTTTCCTAGGTCACAGGCCCCAGCAGTTTCACCTCAGAAGTGCTTGGACAGTTGACTATAGTGTAGTGCAGCGTAGTATAGTATAGTGAAATATAGGCCATTACAGTATAATGAGTCAATTATCGTATAGTATACTATAACATTGTATAGCACTGGTCATCTAGGCGAGGCGACACCTGCTGCGCACATGCACTTGCAAGAGGAAAGTGAGTTGACGTTGCCCTGCAGGTCGTTCTCGAGGCTCTTGTCCTTGTCGCATTGAGCTACACGCGCCGATGCTGGGCTGTTATTCATGACCTTGCTCCTCAGGATAATTCATGTTGAGACCCGCTCCGGCCACTTCCCACAACTTACATGGGTTGTTGTTGTGGGCCGGGCTGATGCTAGCATGGTAATCCTTCAGTGCAAGTCATGATACCAAACTAGCAGCCAGGCTTTCCACTGCATGTGCTGCGTCCTGAAACGAAGAAGGGGTGGGTTTTCAAGGGCGGGCTTTACCACCTGGTCATACATAGATGCTTCAGTCGCGAGCTGCTTGGGGGGCCCCCCTTGTGCGAGAACAACCTGGCAAACAGATGCTGTGGTGCAGTCGCAGGGAGTTGGAGTTGCATAACCCTAACTAAACCCTAAACCCTAAACCCTAAACCCTAAACCCTAAACCCTAAACCCTAAACCCTAAGCCCTAAACCCTAAACCCTAAACCCTAAACCCTAAACCCTAAACCCTAAACCCTAAACCCTGAACCCTGAACCCTGAACCCTGAACCCTGAACCCTGAACCCTGAACCCTGAACCCTGAACCCTGAACCCTGACCCTGAACCCTAAACCCTAAACCCTAAACCCTAAACCCTAAACCCTAAACCCTAAACCCTAAACCCTAAACCCTAAACCCTAAACCCTAAACCCTAAACCCGAACTAAACCCTATAAGCCCTAAGTCATCCTAAACGGGCTCCGAGAGCTGCACGGAAAGCCCATCCTAAGCGCAGCTGTGTTTTCAAAGCCAAAGCCCATGTAATCATGGCTGTCAGAATGCTTTGAGATGCCTTGAGGGTTTTCAGGGTTTAGGGTTTTTTTGGGGTTCGGGCTTTTAGCGATACAGGGTTTCCTGTGTTCATGTGGTTTCATGTACTGAACTGCGCTCTCCGACTTCTGCTTTGCAAGCTCACTGCTGGTGGGTTGACCCGAAACCCCAGCCATAGGGCCATACTACGATCCCAAGCCGAGCCTGAACCGTGGAAAACACTAGAGCCGCAAACTGAAACTCGAACCATAACCAAAACTAACCCATTATAGCCCAATATAACCCAATATAACCCTATGTATAACCCAATACGTAACCCAAACCATCACCCAATATATAACCCAAACCATAACCCAAGAGACCTTGAGCCGTAAGGATTGGCCACGGCCTCGTTCACCCGAACGGCACTGGAGAGCGCACTGGAGCTTCAGAACTGGCAGAGTCTCAAGGAGCTGAGCCTGAGGTCATCGGAGTCGGGGCAGGCCCCCGTTTGGGATGCAGATGATCCTTTAAACGAGTTGAACTCAGCACATCTGAATGTCAGAGTGCTTCTTGGCATTCTTGGCCGTCCCGGTCTGTATGTTGTCTGTAGAACGAGAATATGCCGCGTACCATGTGCGCAAGCAGGGCAGTTTGGGCTTCTAGCTGTGAGGATGTCGACCTACTATCTACACCTCACATAGCCGTTTGTCAGTCCGTGTCAACAAACAAAAACGACACTCCCCGACAGGACGTTCCACCGAGCATAGTGAACCATGACGACGTCTTCAGCATTTGAGCGAGGGCGGCATGCTTTCACCTCTTTAGGAGCTTTTGGAGTCGTGAATAACGTCACGTACACTCCGCAGAAAACAGGAGCTCGGAGCTGGTGCAGGACAGTGTCTTAGGCCGTGGGGCTTGAGGTCATAGCTCCATGGCAAACTTGCGAAGGACATTTTTCAGACTCGTTCCGACTCCCCCGAACATTTTCGACTCGTTGTTTCCGACTCCCCCTGTTTGCAAGGGGCGGACCTCCCCCGGACCCCCCCCCGCCCCCGCCCCCAGTTCAAGCCGGCAAAGCTTGCTTCAAAGAATATCGCGCAATCAATAGACATTCCATCGAAACCTCGTGAGTCCGTCCTCTTCAAACCCATTGTGCATCAGTATGAGTGGGTGAACGATCAGAATTGCCACACTTCACCTTCGCAGCGTTCGAAGCAGATTAACAAACAGAAGTGCTGTCGCTCGCAGCATTTGGCGCCTGCGCCCTTCGTTTTGCAGTATTTGGAGCATATGAACTGCCTTTTTTCAGCATCTGGAGCCTATAAGCCGGCTGAAGCATTGTGTTTTTCTGCATTTGGCGCTTGTGAAAAATCAGATTTGCTGTGTTTTATAGTTTTTGCTGCGAACAGTCAGCCTGTGAACAGTCGTTTCAGATGCTGCCTTTTAAAGGGTTTAGAACCTGCGCCGATTTTTTCATGGATGTTATTTTATTGATTGTGTGGTGTTTTTTCATATGGACTGCTTTTCATAATCCACCCTGTTTCAAAGGTTGGGTTTTTGTTGGCTTGGCCAGCTTTTGGTGACGGCTGAATGTGGGCAATTTGGCCTTATCAACTTTTTGTGAAGCTTAAACCTTAATCCCGAAGTACTGAGGTGAGGTCCCCAACCTCAGACCTTAGACTACACAGTGCGGCATTGAATGGGCACGGGATGAATGTGTTGCATTGAGCTCGGACAACAGATGGAAGAAAAGGTAGCTCTTGAAAAACGCATATGTAAGGACGTCCCCACATGAAGCGAACCCCCCCCCTAATTCAATCACTGACGATGTTCCCCTTGCTGCTGCTGTGTCGTTGCTCTCTTGGTTTGCACAGGATCCATGCAGTTTAAGGCTCGCAGGCACGACGCAGTCCTGCAAGGCTTTGTGACTTTCATGCCTTGAAGGCCTCACGGAGCCACACGAAAACTCCTGCAGCCCCATGAACACGACTTGAGATCTGGCTAGGGCCCTTCTCACAAGTGTTGCAACATCTTCTTCCACGCCGCATCGCAGGGCGAAGGTACAACTTCAGCTGCTCATTTCAATACTTCTAGGGACCTGCGACCGGCTGAGCGGCATGGCCCCTGCCGCAGATGAGGATGAGGCTCCGAGGGCCACAAGACCTGAAGCTCTCAACTCACACCCTGCAGGGTTGTGCTTCTGCTTGTTGGGTGTGGCTTTGTTTGGGGGTCTGTTTGGTGGAGAGAGACGTGCGCAGATGGCCATGGAGACGATCGGCGAGAACGATCCGCGTGTCAAGCCCCGCCCTCAGGCCAAGACGTTTTTAGAGTTCTACAGGGTGGCAGGGCTTCGAATTCTCGCAGCCAGGCTGCAAGGTGCTCGAATATATCCGGGACCCCTACTCCTGTTCCCCAAATAAGACCGTCACAAGCCGAACAATGAGCCCTTCAGAATCCTTACTGCGGGAAAGTGGGGGCTCTGCGCAACCCTTTTTGCTTGCACCCTCTGGTTGCTTCATGTTGCCTCAGGCCCCTCAAACGCCAGAGAAGGCGAACAAGACTCGGGCTCTGAACCGCAAAAACCTTAAAGCCCTAGAACCCCGAAAGCCCGAAAGCCCTAAAGTTCCTGAAGCCCTTAATTTTCCCGAAGCCTTGAACCGGAACTCAAGACCTTCAACAGAATCCCAAGGAAGCTCCAGGAACTTGCCTGGGGCCTGCAGAGCGTGCCCCTCGGCAGAGGGAAAGTGTGGCTTAGGTTCTGGGATTCTGGGGGTCTTGTGTTTGCCCTAAAACCTAAACGGCTTTGCAAGGCTGGATTTCTTTTTCGGGGAGGAGCAGTGTGTGGAGTGCTAAGGGCTGGGTTCTGGTCAATTTGGCTTTGGGGTTTTGGGTTGGCTAGTTACCGCTTGGCCTTAGTCCATCTTAAGCCAGCACCCTCCAGACCTCGCACCGCTGCATGGTCCACCCTCTCGCGCAGGGCTTTTCCCAACAACCCCTGTGGTCATTTTGGCATCGCGTTTTACGATGTACTGTAGCGTAGCTGCATGAACTCCCCAAGTATTTCGCGCCTGTGCCTCTCTCTCTGTGTGTGTGTGTGTGTGTGTGTGTGTGTGTGTGTGTGTGTGTGTGTGTGTGTGTGTGTGTGTGTGTGTGTGTGTGGTGTGTGTGTGTGTTGTCCTTTGTCTTCTCTTTTTGGTTGCCCCCTCTTCCGCCTCCGCCCCCCCCCCCCCAGACCCCCTTTTTCGCCGCGAATAGGGTGGTCTGGGTGGCCCTTGTTCCTGCTGGCCCTAGAATGTTTATGCCCACCTAGAACAAGGAAACGCAACCAACCGCCACCTGTGCCCACCCCTACCCTGGGAAGCTAGCAGCAACGCGCTAGCCTCGCCAGGGAGGACGCGCCTGCCCTGAGGGCTGCAGGCATGATCCAACATGGAATAACCGCTGTGGTTTTGTTAAAACGTGGCTAAAACAACCGCTCTGGTTTTTTAAAGGCTGCTAGGACTACAGCTGTGGTTTTCTAAAACGGCGCCCTAGAACAACCGCTGTGGTCTTGCTAAGGCGCGGCTAGCAAAACCGCTCTGGTTTTTATATGGCACGACCGCTGTGGGTTTTGAAAAGGCGGCTAGAAAAACGTCTGTGGTTTTTCTAATGGCGGCCGGAACAACCTCTGTGGTGTTGTATGTAGGGCGCAACGCACACATTACTTGACTACAGATTTGTTTTTGAATGAGGAGCAACAAGCTCAGCACTTCTCAGAGTTCTCAAAGCGTTGGTTTTCGACTCCTTTACGCTTGGATAATTTAAATCCTCATTCTCTGCTCAAATGAGGTCTGAAGCTGAGGAAGATGATTACGTCAGGCCAGCAGCTGGCTGTACTTCCACGCGTCGTGCCATCCGCCGGAGGGGTCATGGCGCAGCGTTGCTCGCACTCTGGGTTAGCCACAGAACCATGCGGGCTGTTGTCGACGTTGCAAATGGCCCCTTGCCTTGTGGATATACGATGCTGCCAATCAGATTGGACATGCGGTTGGTCTGCGCAGGGCTGCCTCCACAGTTCAACTGATCGGATGTTCTGCTGCGTGTCTCGGGGGCATTTGCGTGCGCGTCGTCACCTTCCCGGTCAAGCCCGGGCCCATGCAAGGCCTGTCGGAAATTACTGTTGTGGTTGCTGTGGGGAGCACGGTGGCGTTGGGATTGGGAGTAACAGCGACGCGAGTGAGCCTATGGCATGGAACTTCACGCAAATGGGTTCATGCTTTGCGTCAATCAGGTTCGGCGAGCATGGCCCATTCTTGCACGCCCAGTCTTTGTAGGATGCGCTTCAGCAATTCAGAGTGAGACTGCGCATTGTTGACCCCGGCAACGGGCAGGACCCGAGCATGTTCGACCGAGTCTATTCCCATTTGCGGACGCAAGGGTGCGGCAGATGCTGTCTGCCAGTCGGGGAACCTTGCTGTAGTGAGGCAACGAACCCCAAAGTGCTTGATGAGGTGCTCTTCTACATTCTCAGTCCCATTGAGTTCTCAGTCATGAGAGTTGCAGTGTGTGCCTCATATTATTCACTAGAAACAAACAAGTCTCCTGGCCACTGAATTCCTGTGCCCTTTAGTCCTGCCTCCAAGGAAGCAATTTTTTTGGATCTCCTGGGTGAGCTATCTTGTCGCGTAGTGGGCCTCAAGAAGCTTACCCACGGCTCTTTCGTGCCTGTTGCACACCAGCACGGCACAGCGTTGCATAGCGTTGTCCATTGTGCAATGTGCAACGTTGTGACATGCATTCCGTTGCATTCTTCGAATGCCTGGAGAAGATAGTGCTCTGTTGCGAGGAGAAAAACAAAACTAGGCTCGTTCTGTTTTGGTGCTTCTTTTTCAAGGAAAAGGTGGTGCCTTGAAGTTGGTGTTCTCAGTGAGCAAGTACATTGACTCCCTCTGAAGTGATTGACAAACATTGATTGATCATCGTGACATTTGCCGGAGACGGCATTTTGATTTCCCACCCGACCCGCCCTACACTGAGGTATTGCTGTCCAGTCAACGGCTGTTTAAGCAGCTTCTGCTTCAGTTTTTGTCGGTCATCTGTGGTGACTTGTGGGTGGATGTGATTGCGGCACTTAAGTTAGATGACATACTCCTTGCAACCGAATGGTTCAGGACTTTTCTCTAAGGCAGATGACTGCGGCGCTCGTTTCGTTCGAGCCTTGGCCTTGCATGTGCTGCAGGACGCCTTTCCAAGATAGCATAGACAGGGGAATCGACCAAGCTGTCGACCCGATGCACTTGTACACGTATGTCTTTCTCACACGTGACCTCAAAGATTGCAAACCGATGTGATCGGTACGAGCTACTGTACTGGTGTGAAAACTGCAGACTTCGAAGCGAGTGAGTGCTGTGCACCTTCTTGTTGATGGCATGTGTGAATGTCGGCCTAACTGCTGAAGCGTTGATGTACACACTTTCGTGACAAGCACGTTCCCGCGAACAATAACCCAGCGATACCCAGCGCATTTTTCGAGTGCCGTGGACTGCTTGGAATGATTGCTAAAAGGCTTGGCTGAAGCAGTCTGCTACTCAAAAGTGCTCCAAGACACTGGAGACCAAGAGCTCCAAAGTTAACAAGAAAGTCAAGGCCGCGCGCCACTTTCAGACCTTGCTCGCTGATCCTGTTTCGTGGCCGTTGGAGTTGGCTCCCGAGTGCGTGCGGAAGTACATTCCACAGCCTTGTATGAAACCAAGCAGGTGCCCGCGTAGGACAAGTGGTCTTTTGCAATGGCCATCGTGCTTCACGGCCGCCAGTCTGAGGAGCGGCGTCGGTGCTTGGCCAACGCTGTTTCCAGGGACGTGCTGGAGACACGGCTTTTGTCGGATGTGCGCTCCAATATGGCCAAGGCGAAGGGCAAGTGGACGTCGCAGCTGTTTGCAGCCTCTGGCCGCGGCGGCAGTCGATAAGCCCAACTTTGGCACGGGAGCAGGGCTCAGGGCGTGTCGGCTTCAGTAGCGTAACGATTTGCGAATAAAGACGCAAAGAAACGCGCGGACATTTCGTCTTCCAATTTGGGGCTTATGGACAAAGTTAATCGTATGATAGCGTACATCCCATGCGCTAACTTCAAGTCTTTTATTGCGCTCACGGGAAAAAGCTCAAACTGTGAGCGCAAAGACGTGCATTCACCTACTTTTGGCACGTGCAAGGGGCTTTCAGCGCGCTCTTTTCATGCGCTCCTTTTTTTTATCTTACTTTTGGAGCGCGTGAAAGAATATTTAAGGGGCACCTATAAAAGAATAGTCCCAATATGGTGTGCATAAAAGCCCTAAGCCTCGCACTTCGTTTGTAAATATACTGGGTTTTGCTCACTTCATGCTTTCACCTCTGGACTACGAGCATTGTCGTTGAAGCGTGTGCGTTTTTTTTTTTACCCATCATGGAACGGGCAAGCGAAACGTGTCAATTTGGAACGCCCCGGCTATGACATGCTACCTGACCAAAATGATGACCGGAAACTTGGTGTCAATTTGGAACGCGGACGCGTCTTAACAGTAAAACCCAGGCGCTGTGCTTGATTCTGGTTTGGTGTGGTTCATTCTGCAACCTCTCTGTGTTCCAAACTTTTTGTTGGTGTTCAAAATTGATGTTTTGTTTTTGAGTGTGTGTGTGTGTGTGTGTGTGTGTGTGTGTGTGTGTTTGTGTTTGTGTTTGTGTTTGTGTTTGTGTTTGTGTTTGTGTTTGTGTTTGTGTTTGTGCGTGTTTGTGTTTGTGTGTGCGTGTTCCAAATTGACGCTTTTTTGTGTTCCAAATTGACCCCTCATCCATTAGTAGTGGAGCTTGGGCTTAAGACCCTTTCTTGCAGGCCCATTGGATGCTTCGAAAAGCATGGGTCTTCTGCTGCCTCCGAGTGTATTGCCCATCTAAGCTTTGGAGCCGGAGCAGCTATCAAATTGTGCGAAAATAACACGGAAGCTCCCCTTGTTAGGGGGTTGGCGGGGGTAGAACCCTAAAACCTAAAGCCCGCCAGTTCGGGTGGGGGCTGGGGCTACGATTGTAAGCAAGAGCGCGAGATAGGGACCGCAGCCTACATCTGAAGAAAAGGCGTGTGCCTTGCGCGCGTACGCGGATGCACACCCTAGACCCTCAACCCGAAACTCTAAATCCTAAGTCCGAACTATACCCTAAACCCCAAACCCTCAAACCCCGAAACCCTACAAACCCCCAAGCCTATCGAAAAACCCAGGACGAATCGACCTGGCAACCGGCTCCCTGAGGAGATGCGGGTTCCCTGGAACCCTCCAAAAGCTTTCTCACGAACTTAATACGCCTTATAGAATATATATATATATATATGTATTATAAATAAATAAATACATATATATATATGCACTATATTTATATATGCATGAGCGTATGTATGTATGTATGCATGCATGTATGTATGTATGTACGTATGTATGTATGTACGTACGCAAGTATGTATGTATGTATGTATGTATGTATGTATGTATGTATGTATGTATGTATGTATGTATGTATGTATGTATGTATGTATGTATGTATGTATGTATGTATGTATGTATGTATGTATGTATGTATGTATGTATGTATGTATGTATGTTGGTTGTTTTTTTGGTTTTGTTTGTTTGTTTGTTTGTTTGTTTTCTTGGCTCGTTGCTCACTGTTGCACAGACCACGCAAAGCGTCAGAGTCAAAATGTTTGTTTGTTTGTTTGTTTGTTTGTTTGTTACACTCCTTTGTTGTCTATCTAATTGATTTGATCTTGCCGCCCCACCCCCCCCCCCCCAGCTCGATGCAGGGTCTTTGGCTGAGAGTTCTTGCGAGTTTCTTTACTTGTTTCTACCTAGTGGTCTTACTAAACCCTGAACCCGAAAGCCTGAAACTCAAACCCTGAAGCTCCCAAGAAGAGGACGCCAAACGCGCGGCCTACCGAGTCACCAGCCGAGCGATCGCTCTGTGCGGGGATCCCTACCCGGCTTCGCACAGGGGCCCCTTATCCACCAAAAAGTAGGTTGGCTGTCAGGTGGACGAGTGGGCGGATGGGAAGGTGAAAATCTCCCGAACCGACTTTTGCTTTGGGTTTATCCGAAGCTTGATGGTTCGAGTATCCCTGAACATTAAACCCTGAACACCTTACACCCTGGCCCTTAAACCCAGAGCCATCAATAAATAGACCATCAGGCCGAGTTCAGCAGCTTTCGGCTGGGCCTGTCCCTTATGCCTTGGTAACCCTGCAAGACTCCTTAAGATCTGGATATTTTGAGAGGCTTCCCCCCAAGAAGAGGGGATATTTTCTTAAAGTGGGAAGTCCCATGGATTGTCCGGAGTGCCGCGCGGCGCATCCCGCGGCCTGCGGGCGCAAGGTCTACGTGGAGGTGGGGGGGGGGGGGGGTGAGGGATTTGGCTCCCGTCGACGGCGTCTTCGCACCACGCGCCTAGATTCCCGAGTCCACGCCTAGAGCTCCCGTCCAAGCCCTGTAGAGCTTCTTTCCAGAACTCCGCAGGCCAAGTGCCCGGTCTGCTGTGACTACGACAGGCGCCGTGTGGGAGCTTCTGGGTTGCGGGCCCCCGGGCCCCCCATGTTTTGGACTTGCCACCCCGGGGCTTGGTCGACAAGAAGTGGCGCAGCATTTTGAAAAGAAGCCCCGGAGCTGCTCAGCCGCGAGAAGCCTCTGATCATGTTACTGCGCAGGCCCTTCGTGATCTTTCCCTGTGGCCATGGCGTCTGCGTCCAACACTTCCAGGACATAAGTTTTTGCGGTATACTTGCGAATTGAAGGTAGGGATTGAATACTGGTTGAATGTTTAGGTTCGAAAACTTGGGGACTTGAGGGTTTGATGGTTCCATGCTTCCAGCTTTTCGTCTGGAGGCACAAGGGGTGAAGGTAAAGAAGGCATGGCCCAAGGAACTTCCAGATACAACCCTGAAGTTCCTACAGTAAAGCTGCTCTCTTCGTGGCTTTATTAGCCATGAAGAGGACCCATTCAGAATTAAGAGCAAAGTAGGAGTGCCCCCCAAAGCACGAGCCAGTCTCCAGGATTTGGGTGGCCGGCTGGAGCCCACGGCCCTCGTGGCGCCGACATCGGCCCAGGAGCGTGTGGAGTTCACCGACACCGGCCGGGCCTGACAACATTTTCCCAAAACCCTGCGGTTTTTCATCGGTTTAGGGGCTGGCCTCAGGGCTGACCTCAGGGCTTCTCTTTTTGCAGCTCAACTTGTGAGAGGTTTTGTGCAGGGCGGGTCTTATTCAAGAGTGGGGACCCCAATGTGATCAATATGCAGATGGAGACCAGATTGCGTTCCTGGTGAATGCCCTGGGTGGCCTGGACTACCAAGTGAACGGCAGGCCGAAAGTTCCTTGTCTTCTTTAGGGGGGGGGTTGTGGTAGGGGGGGGGGGGGAATCTTGACGTTTCCTTTTTGGCTCTCCGTGGCCTCTGCTCGTCAGGTGAACAGCCTGACTCGCTTGTTCTTGGATGGCTGCACCCTCCACCTGGACGGCGCCAGCGCGGGCACCTGGCAGTCTGCAAGGCGCACCACTGCCCCTCGGCCTTTTAGGCCTCCCTGTGTAGCACGCCCTTGTTATTTTACTGGATGATTCACTTCTTGTAGTTTTGTTTACAGGGTGAAGGAAGTTCTTTGTTCTTGCAGCGAAGCCCTGATGTCCTCTGGGCCAGGTTCCGCGCTCGCAGGTGGCCATGGCTTCGCAAGCGGTGGTGCTGTTCCAGGCTTGCGCCAGCGCGCGCGGCGGTTCTGGCGCCCATGGCGCCCATGGATCGGATCCCATGGAGACCGTGGACGCCGTGGGGGCAGTTGTTTTCCATCAGCCTTTTTGAGGGTCCATATGACTCCCTTTGTTTCGTGAGTACTTCTGCTTTTGGGGGGGGGGCAATGCGTAGAATTATGTAGAATTGGATTGGGGGGTGGGCAGAGCTTATAAGGAGTATGTGGACACTGATGGAGACCAGATTGCCTTCATCATCAATGCAGCCGGAGGCATGGACTACATCGTGAATGGCCGAATCAAGGCACCTTTTGCAAGCCCACGCCCTGCACAAGCTCCGTACCGTCAAGCCTTGACCCGAAACCTTCCTGACTTCCCCGAATCCTTCTAACATACATCCCTACACCCTAACCCTAAACCCCCGTCATCCCCTCGAAGAACCCACCGAGCCCTGGACCCACAACTTCAGTACCCTCGTGCCCCCCCCTCTTGGGTCTTCGACCCAATTCACCCCCAAGATTTCCTAGATGTATGGATCCCTGAAGGTCCGGAACTTGAGCGAGCTCCGTGCCCTGGGCAGCATCCAGAGAGGATGGGTTCTTGGAGGGTGGAGAGTTCAATCAGGGTTCTTCAGAGGTTGCGGAACCCCCCCCCCCGCCAAAAAAACAAGGCAACAAAAACCGTAAACCCAAAACCGTAAACCCTGAAGCAACTGAAGAGGCATCGGAGGCAACACCATCCACCTCAACGGCGAGTCAGCGGGCCGCTGGTCGTCCCGGAGGCCCGTTCTTGGGGAGGTGGGTCCATCCGTGACTATTTTAATTGCACTTACGCGGTCCTCATTTCAGGCGCTTAACCTTAGGCCAAATGACTCAAAAACTCCCCAACATATCCCGGGGCCCATCCATTGACTTCCTCAAGTCGACACCAGTGAGGCGCTCCGAGGTCCCGTCAGGGAAGGAGGCCGTCCTTCAGCGCGCCTTTTCCGGCGAAGTACTGGTTCACAGCTTGGTTCGAGGGGCTTTGGGGTAAGGATGTTACCATCCTGACCATGCCCCGGGTTCTTCGGGTTCTTTCCTTTCCGGTTCCAGTTCCCCTAAACCCCAAGCCCTGGGCCCTCAGTAGAGGTAGGAGTTGGCGACGCTCTTGTATTCCCAAGCACGGACCTTTACGGGGATGGTCGGATCTGCTTTAGGAGCTGACTCAGACAGAATAAGGTGCTGAGACGATGTTCTGCAGCAGATCTATCTGAACGCCGGTCGCCCGAAGTTTCGAAGCGGCCGAAGTGCCGGCTGATCTGCAGCAACGACCGCAAGGGTGAGGATGCGCTGGCGGAGCGGGACAAGACACCTCTGAGAATCTGCTGCCCTCCGTGCATCTCCAGGCACATGGCGCAGACACGGGGCAAATGAGAAGCCTGTGCGCGTTGGCGCGGCATGACTGTGCTTCAGAGTGGGAGCTGTGCCCAAACGTGGGTTCAATAGCGAGAAACTCTTGCAGAACTGCTTGCGTTGGTGGAAGGCGCTTGGGACTGCCGTGAAAAGTCGGCATGCATGGCGGGAGCATTCCTGCATGCAGGAGCGCGTAGGATTTGAATCCAGGTTATGCTGAAGTTATGCTGGTCTTTGCTGGAGCCTCTGAAACTCCAAATTCCGCGGCCCCCCACCTCTCCGCCCGAGGCACGAACGCCGAATATGCCCGGGCCCGGGTGCAATCATGGCAGAGCCAGGGGGGGGGCATTGAGGGGCAGTTTGGAGGGCATTCATTATTTTAGTATTCTACTTGTTTCTTGTTTGGGGGTTTGGGGTTGGGGCGAAGAGGAGGTCTGAGACTTTTGCGGCTCAGCTCCAGGATTGTGAGGGCCTGAGAGCTCCGAAGGGCTTAAGCTCTACAAACCCTATATGTTTTAGGGTTTAGGGCTTAGGAAAACATCCTAAACATCTTAAAGCCCCAAGCCCCAAAAGGGTTGCACTCGTAAGGGGATTGTGCCAGGCGCCATCGAAGCTCGACCCTCGACCCGAAACTGGGTACCAGACGATACCAGACGATCGCATAGAGCAAAGAAGATGGTGGTTTCCTCACTCCCGGAGGTTTCAAAGGTGGTTGCCTCACTTTGGGCTTAGGGCTTCGGTACCCTTGAGGTGGAAGTCGAGGACTTTGTCAAGAGGGCAGCGAGCCTCACCAAAGAGATTGAGGCAGCGAACGGGTCTGATGGTCTTAGTGCAGCAGGCCAGCCGTAGGGCCCAAGGTGTAGTGCTACGGAGAAGCGATGCGCCTTGCTGCCCGAGAATGCCCCTGGAACACCTCTTTTGACTTCGCTGCCCGAACTTCGGAGTGGGGTTTAGCTTCGGCCACGGCATGGCTTTTCTGTGTTCTTTGCGAGGAGAAGAAGAAGGAGCTCCAGGAACTGGAGGAGGCTGGGCTGGGTTTGGTGGGCTGAGAGCTGAAGCTAAGATGTAGGTTTGAGGGCTTGACACAAGCAGCAGCGGCCTTGCAAAGAACTAACAGAAAACCACAGTCCTTCCCCAGGCCACTCAAAACAAGCTTCCTTCCCGAATCCACTCCTGAGGCCATCAAGACAGATCTGAGTGGGAAGTGCTACCGGGCCACTGGCGACGGAGGAGCCGAAATGGGTCTTAAACCCACCCCCGGCCCCCCCCCCCCCCCCCCCCCCCCGCCCACCCCAAAACCCTAAAGTCGTTTTATATTTGGGGCCTATTGGGGGATAATGCGGTTGCTAAGTAAGGTCTTGTTTACAAGGATATCTAGGCTCACAGCGGTCCTTTGTTGGCCCTCAATGCGATTTCTCTTTTGTGCTGACTTGACAGGTGACAGTGCTTTAGGGCTTGAAGGTTATAGGAGCTTGGAGTGGGCATTGGAGGGCCCGCGCATCTTTCAACTCTGATGAACTCGAAGCCCCCAAGCGAAAAACTTAAACTCTGAAGCTCCAAAGTTGCTTCATAAACTTGGGCTCCCAAACCTCTAACCTGCGGAAATCCCCGGAAGAGCCCCAGGAGTCCGCCGAAACATGCTGAGTCCCAAAGTCCCAAGCCGCCAGCAGAAACCAGGGGGGAAGTCGCAAACGCACGCAGCATGCCTGGAATTGTGCTCCCCAAATTCCCCAAACTCCCCAAATTTCCGAAACCCCTTCCCCAAACAAAATCTCTTCCTTCAGAGATTGCGGTTGAGGCTACGCCATCGGTCCACGGGCCTCCTGAGGGCTTTGGGTCGAGTGGCGCTTTGGGTTCAAAGGGTTCCTGAAGAGTTTCTGAGAGGTTCCTGAAGGGTTCTAGTGATTCTAGTGCTTACAGAGAGCTGAGTCTGGTTGAGGGATGCTGGGCACAGCGGTGAGATTTATAGGGGATGTTGGAAGCGGCGCCGGGGACTTGTTTCACCTTGCATGGCCAGCAGTGCGCGAAAATGTTGGGCCCCCAAGTCGCGGCTGTGGGACTTCCGGAGGCTCCAAACAGGCTTTGGTGTCGGGCTTTTGAGCTCCACGCATCTTCAAAGCCCTCACAAACTTTGAAATGAGATACCTGATTTTTTGAGACTTTCGGAACAGAAGGGACCCCACCGCCCCCCCCACCCCCCCCACCCACCCCCCCCACCCCCCGACCCCCACACCGACACTCCGAGTACTACGACTACCACTACTACTACTACTACTACTACTACAACTACTACTACTACTACGACCACTACGACTACGACCACTACGACTACTACGACTACTACGACTACTACGACTACTACGACTACTACTACCACTACTACCACTACTACCACTACCGCTACTACCGCTACTACTACTACTACTACTACTACTACTGCTGCTGCTGCTGCTGCTACTACTACTACTACTACTACTACTACTACTACTACTACTACTACTACTACTACTACTACTACTACTACTACTACTACTACTACTACTACTACTACTACTACTACTACTACTACTTGCATTGCTACTTCCGTAGCCCTTCGCATTCGGTCAATGTTCCTCTCTCGGCTCGGAAGTCTCCTTTTCCCTAGCGGCCGTCTAACTATGATGGCTGTTACGGGATCCAGGGATAGCCGCGGCCTCGGCCCACACTGCGGGTTTCTAGGAGCCGAATGCCCTTCACAGGCTTAAATCCCAGTTACAGCTACAGGGGGAATTTCTCTGAATAGGAGCTACCAGATTACTGGAATCATTCGCAATCCGCATTGTGGGAGCACCAAAATGGGTGCCCCGAATTTTCGTGAGCTTCTTGTTCAAGGGAAGAGGGACGGAACCTTTCAGTCGTTTCCAAGCGCTCATGTCACAACTTTGACACGTCCCAAAGCCCAAAGCCCAGGGCAGACCAAAAAAAGCGGCCACCCTGGACTTCTTCCGAGTGCCCTGAGGCCTTAGTATCGAGACATCCTCCGTGAAGCAGGATGTGCCGCCGGGGCACCCAGGCGAAAAAGCGCTTTGGAGGGCTTGTCCGTGCCTTTTGGTTGAAACACTCACTAGAACCTTAAACGCCCCCAAAAATCCAGCTCTGCTCTGCCAAGGACGGGCCCAGTCCTGCAATACCAGGACTATGAGCAGCTGGTCCTCAATAGCAACAAGGCCTGCAATGACAGGGTTGTGAGTCCAAGGAGGGCGTTCAGGGCGTTCAGAGGCGAAGCTCACCCTTCTTCCCAACGTCAGCCTAGCGGTCTGATGCTCCAAAAGAGCTTGTTGACACCTATGTAGGGTTTAAAAAGTTCACTCGTGCGACTTGCCAGCGATTGGGCTTCCGGCTTGAGTTTCGAAGCCCCTCCTGACAAACTCCAACTCCCAGAATCCGACCAGAACGCGGAAAAACCCCAAGACCCACAAGGTCCCTGAGCCCACCTGAACAACCCCCCAAAACCCGCTGAGTCAAAGATTCTCCCGGGGTTTGAAAATAAGTACCAGGTACCCGAAAAGGGAAGCCCTGGGCACATGTTAAGATGCCCGCAAGGAGGGCATGGACTTCCTCCGGCGGGGGCAGTTCAAACAAGGTTGGGGGGGCCCTAGGATTCGTGGGAGGACAGCAGAATTGTGGGATTCTTTAAGTCCCATGAAATTTTTGAGGGCTTCAGGGCTTCATGTGTGTGTTCCTGGGTTTGGGGGTTGTGTTGGGCTTCGCGGTCAAGATTTCACAGCTCAGCCGAGATCCGAAGCGTTTGAGGTCCAGAGTCACTAGCTTCTGCAACCCAATTGGCCAACCAGTTGCCTTTTTGCTGGTATCTCGGGCTATCTGCTGAATCTGCTGTGGTGTCCACAGAGACTTGCGGGGATGTCTGTGTACATTGACCACAATCTAGACATCACTGGCCCTGGTCCTCTCCGCCCCATTGCGACAGCCCCAGGTGTTGGCATGTTCAGGGTTTGGAGCCTTCAGCTTTCGGAGTTTGGGGGGGGGGCTTTGAGCAGATGATTGAGGCTTCTTGAAGTTCAAAGTCCCGAGCCCTCAGCACCCCTGTCACGGCTCAGCCTTCGAGCAGCTCAAGTACGCGGAAGCTGTAGTGGCAGCCTGGGCTGCAAGAGGGACCCTCTTACTCCATAGGGTGTGGAAGGTCGCGGGCTTGAAGTGAATAAAGCCAAACCTCGCCGACGTCCGAAACCCTTGCGACCCTGCAACCACAAGCGCCGAGCAAACCTCAAGATCCCCCCAAACACAACCCGAGCCCGGAGCCCCCCCAAACAGCCCAAATCCCCAAAGCCCTAGTTTACAAAAGCACCAGAAAGTCTGCAACAGAAAAAGCCTCCGAAGCCGTGTCGGAGGCTGATGCGTAATCCTTCCAAGTAGGAGTCCGGTCGATGACTGGGTTTCAGGGGTGGAGGGGGTTTGAGGGTCAAACCCAGGGTTTTTAGCGGGTTGGCTCAGTTAAGGGACCCAGCCTGCTTCTTCTGAAGCCTGGGGGGTGGTTCAGGGCTCCAGGGTTTGACTGTTTGGGGTTCAGGGCTCTCGGCTCAGTTAAGGGACCCAGCCTGCTTCTTCTGAAGCCTGAGAGCCCTGAACCCCAAACAGTCAAACCCTGAAGCCCTGAACCACCCCCTCAAACATCCCAGGTGTCCAAGCAGGGGAAGGACCCATCCGTCGGGGAACTGTGCCTTCTGAGTGCTTCGGTTTCTGCGGGGGATTGGCTTAGACGCCAGGCTTTTGTTTGTTTTGGGGCTTCAGGGCCCTCAACCCCGCAAGCCGAAAACCCGAACCCGAACAGAATTGAAAGGACGTGCCAAATCGCGAGCCATAGAAACCCTGACTCCCTAACTCAAACCGCACAAGTTCTAAAGCCTTGAAGGAAATCTGAACCCAACATCCCACACCCAAAGCCCTGTAAACCCTCAAGTGGGAACCTTCCATCCCAAACGAGGTGGTGTGATGTTGAACAAACTCAGGGTTCCGGGCTCACCAAGTAGTGGCGAAGAAAACTTGCTTAGTGAGGAGGGAATCTTCAGCCCGCCCACAACGTCAACACCAGGAACTAGTAAGTGTGGTGGAAAATAATTTCTGACGTTCTCCCCCACTTTCAAACTCCCCCACTCACAAACTCCCCGGCTGCTGCACCAACATTCATCCCGAGTGGTTGAGAAGCAGCCGGCAGAAAAGAGCGAGGACGAGCCGACGAACTTGATGTCGGTCACCTGCAACAACTTGGGCTGCTACTACAAGAAGGCGTGCGCATACTGCTTCTGAGTAGGGAACAAGGGAATGCGGCGCTTTTCATCGTGTACCTGGGTACCAAATTCCCTGCGACGACCTAGTTTGGAGTTGGTCAAAACCCTTTGAACTGCGGCCTCTCTCCCCACTAGCTCACTAGCTCACCGACGGGAAGACCGTGCTCTTTGCGCCGGAGGCTGCTCAGAACCCAAACCTTACGATTACCCCCCAGCAGGAAATTGATCCCGAACCCACTTGCTGTGATCAGTGATGGCAACCTAGGCTGTTTCTAGAGTATTCTAGAGCTTTTTGTTGAGGGGGTGTGGGGGCAGTGCTGATGTTCCAGGTCGGCAAGCTGCACGCTGCGCTCGGCTACCTGCGGAAAGCCCTCAAGATCGAGGTGCCCCCCCGCATGTCAGGAGCTTCATAAGAGCTGAGGAAGGATCTTCGGGGCTTTTGTGTTTAGGGAGGTCGTCACAAGCAGGTGGTTTAGGACACACACGCGGTTTGGGGTTTGACCAGCCTAGTTTAGGGTTTGAGATGTTAAAGGCGCTCGGCTGTCCCCGAAAGCTCACAAACAGTCCCCCCAAACACCTTCCTCCCCTTCGTTTGAACCAGAGGTTTCATTGCGGACGGACGACGTTACCGTGGCCGGGACCCACCTCAATGTGCCCCTTCGGCAGATGTTTCTGCAGTTTTTGGGTTGAGAGCTTGAAGATCAAGTCTCTCAGGGATTAAGCTCGAACACCGACACCCGCGAACCACAGGCTCAGAGTTTCGTGGCTCGGGGTGCTCAAGCATCTCAATGCTTGGTAGCTTGACTGATGTGAGGGGAACCATCATGGAATGCAATTCCTCTGCACATCGTCTCTCCTAGCTGTTCTGCAGATCCTTGGCCCACCATCCTGTTGTCAGAGGTGTGTGCGATCCTGTCGAAGCTCGACAAGCACGACAAGGCCTCCGCAAGGGGGGATAATTTGGAGTTGAGGGCTTCAGCTCTAAGCCTGGAACCCCAAACCCTGAACCCTAAACCCCCCGAAAGGAAAGAAAGGGAAGCCCCCCACGAAAAACACGCTGCAGAGTCCTGCCAAGAAGGCCCTGCAGCACGCGCTCTGCGCTCTCGAGCTGATCCAAAGCCGCGTCGACGGCCTTGGGGACGCCGCGTCCCAGGCGGGCTTGCAGAGGGGAAGGGGGGGGGGGCGGGTTACTGGGTTTAGGGTTTACGGTTTCGGGCTTCGAGATGAGGGTTTGGGGTCTTGTGTAGGTAATTGTGACTTTACTGAGTTATTTCCGTTCTTGGCCTGATGATGGTTGCTGTCACTATTTGCCTTTGTTTGTCGGGTTCTTAGGTGCCCTACTGTGGAAAGAAGGTCCCTAAGCCACGGCCCTGGAGGCGCTAGGTTAGGCCTTCTGGGATTTGTTGCAGCGTCGTTCTGACGGGCGAGTTTTCGGACTTGAGGTAGGTCTGGGTGAGAGCGCGGGAGAGTGCTGCCCCTTCTGTTGCTGTCTCTTGTTTCTGCCTTAAGTTCAAGGCTTTGGCTGGGAGATTTGGGTCTTGGCTGAGGCAAGGGCTTTCAGCCGGTTTTAGGATCTAAGGTTCGGGGTGTCAAGTAGCCGCTAAGTAGCCCCAAGCCCTGTGAGGACGAGTTTTCGGTCCTGGCCATCGCGTACCACAACGTGGCAGTGGAGCATGACTACCTCCGCCAGTTGGCAGAGGCATCCAGAGAAATCCTAAGACCGAGCCCAGATATTTTAAGAACATTACCATCTAGCATTAATTTGCTCATCCCCATCATTCTTATTCTCGTTCTATACATGTAAGCAAAAAAAGGGAAGTACACATCACATGCATGTCGAGCTTTTACAGGCCTTCAGGCCGATTTTTCACCATCGTGAAGGAAAGCTGCTGCTGCGCTTTGCCCAACCCATTCGTGGCCCGCCACTACCATCTTTAAGTCCCTTGACTGCGGAAAAATCCCAAACCCCTAATCCTAAACCTTATAAGCCCAAAACCCCTAAACCCTAAACTCAACTCCTTAAACTCCTGAACCCACCCTTCCCCCCTCCCCCCCCCCCAAGTTTGGGAGGCCGCCGAGGCGTACCAGAAGGGCCACGCCGTGGCCAAGAAGTGCCTCGGGGAGCAGCACCCGCTGACGCCGGGACGCCCCAGACGAAACTTCTCCGCACAACCCCCCTCCCCCACCCCCAGAACAAAAAAAGCAACCCGAAGCCCGAACCAGGAACCCTAGACTACTAGACTACTCCACCGGGGTTTCGGGTTCAACCCAGGAGCCCAGCATCTTGAACCCTAAGCCAACATCCAGAATTTGAGACCTCCTTCCTGTGCCCCCCCAAATTCGGCGTTGACGAATGACGTGCCCATCAAGCTACAAGTCAGGCTCACTAAGCAGAGCCCCTGAGTGCTTGGGCCAGGCAGACCTTGGCCAAGAATGCCGATGTCGTCGGGCGCTTAGACCTCTGCCCCATGTAACGCTCAGTGGGCTAGGGACGAGATGGAGACTGCCAACGAGTGAGGGTCCAGGGTCCAGAAACACACACATTCAGTTGGTGGGCCTTCGCTTGTGCAGTCAAGGGCATGAAGTGCGGTTACTCAAGGGCTGGAGAGGTACTGGTACAGGATGAGAATGTTGGATCTTGGGGTGCTTGTACAGGATAGAATCTCTGTCTCATTATTACTCTCATGTGCACATGAAGTTACTAGTAGCAAGAAGTGATGATCAGAGCAGAATGAGCCCGGTAGCACAGCCTTTGGCTCATTCCTTTCACCTTTGTCATTTCATCGTTTTAACCATCAATTTTTGGGATTTGCTCCCCAATATCAAATGAGTACCTAGAAACCCTAGAAAGTACAGGAAAGGCGCCAACGAGGAAATTGCTTCGGGAGCTCTCTTCACGAGGAGAGTTGCAAAGCTGAATAAGAAAACGACCAACTATTGAGAGTTCTTGCGGGCCGTTCGCTTCGTTTCTGTCGCTCTCTCTTTCTCGCCCGCTCTTTTACTTCTTTATACTTAATTTGTCAGGTCACGAGCACTTGGATGAATTAGTTTTAGCGGGTTCTCGGGCGTCACGCGAACACCGACTACTATCACTATTGTAGATGCCCGAAGGTGTAATGACATAGGAAGCAGCAGCACAAAGCAGTTCCAAGAAGAAGAAGAAGAAGAAGAAGAAGAAGAAGAAGAAGAAGAAGAAGAAGAAGAAGAAGAAGAAGAAGAAGAAGAAGAAGAAGAAGAAGAAGAAGAAAAAGAAGAAGAAGAAGAAGAAGAAGAAGAAGAAGAAGAAGAAGAAGAAGAAGAAGAAGAAGAAGAAGAAGAAGAAGAAGAAGAAGAAGAAGAAGAAGAAGAAGAAGAAGAAGAAGAAGAAGAAGAAGAAGAAGAAGAAGAAGAAGAAGAAGAAGAAGAAGAAGAATAAGAAGAAGAAGAGAAGAAGAAGAAGAAGAAGAAGAAGAAGAAGAAGAAGAAGAAGAAGAAGAAGAAGAAGAAGAAGAAGAAGAAGAAGAAGAAGAAGAAGAAGAAGAAGAAGAAGAAGAAGAAGAAGAAGAAGAAGAAGAAGAAGAAGAAGAATAGAAGAAGAACAAGAACAAGTAAACTAGAACATGGTTCACGATTATAGACAAGTTAACGAGTTTCATTCTCGCTCTTTATTGTTCTTTCCTGGGATCTGATGTTAAGGAACATCTACGGGTTTAATATAACACCAATGGAGCTTACAACAGAAAGAGACGGTATTTCTGCTTCATAAAAGTTCGCTCTAGTTCTTATGAAGCTTGGGTCGATGAATATGATTGTTGTTTTGAATTCTCGACGGGCCAGAGTGATTAACCAGATCTTGTAAGTTAAAGGAATCCTGTTCGCCCGGCTTACATGCATGATTATATAGTCTCAGCTTATGGTTTCTTGCCTAGCTTATTTATCATGTTTTCCTTTAGGGCTTTATCTTGCAAGAAGTTAATGTGAGGAAGTGAAATGCGTGCATTTCAATATGCTGCTTATCTTATCCCTCTGGAAGAGATTTCCCTGTCGCTCGTATAACTGGTGGAATGTGTGAGTTAGAAGGCAAGTACAAAATATCAGGGTTTGGTTTCATGTGCCTTTTCCTTCAATCATAAGTGCAATGCATCTGGTGTTTTAGAGGAAGTTGGTGGACCACCGAAACGGAATGAATTCAATGACTTGGAAATTGCAAGGATACTAATACTAACAGACGTCCCTGAAAGCTTCTCCCGAACTCTCCTTCATTCCTTTCAAATGCGTCCAGATTTCTATTGAGTTTTGGAGGTGCATTGGTTATTCGGAGACCGCTTAGTTTAGAAAAAGTCATGCCTAAATGTCCGTGGTTTCGATTCTTTTTCAAAGGGCACTTGGTGATCACTGTCCCCAAGAGTTGGAAGGGTCAACAAGGACGTTGTATAGGACAAAGGTTAGGCTCGCCAGGTAAGTCCCCTAGCTTCATGAGCAAAGTCTTCTGACGCCACTTCGCAGATCTCGTGGAAGCAGGAAACGAGCGGAGACCCGAAATACCCCAACCTCAAGACTGCGAGTGCACGATGTGCTGAACTCTGAGCCCTCAACCGCAGCCTGCAAGATCCATTTACGGTCTAGGGTTTTTAGGGTTTTAGAGGGCTGCTGTTGCAGTAGTGTGGTCGTGCAGAGGCTTCTTTTTTGGCGAAGGGTTCGCTGGAATCGCGTGCTGCAGGCGTTGCAGAAGTCTCAGAAAGCTGCAGCCGCTGCAAGCGCAGGGGTGGGTGCCTCAGGAGCCTCAAACGCCCTCGAGATTCAGCCCAACAGTCCCCCAACATTTTGGTGCCTCCTTTGATTGTCGCCCCCCAAGCCTTACCAGAAACCCTAGAAGCCCTAGACGCGCCAAACCCTCAAAAGCCTTCAAACGCCTCAATAGCCTCGCCTTTGAAGCCTCGAGGCCGACGACCGCCGGCGCGACGGCACCGGCGAGGAGAGAGGGGGGAAGGTTGTGGGCGGGGGGGATGGGTGTTGGGGCGGGTGTGGGTGGGGGTTTTGGGTTTAGGGTTGGGGGGGGGGGGTGGGGGGGGGGGGGGGGGGGGGGGGAGGGGGTGGGGGTGTGACTGAAGGGTTTAGGGCTTTGAGGGTTTAGGGCCTAGGTCTCGCTGAGCGCTTGGGCTCAGTTCATGGGGTTCGGGTTTCGGGTTTTAAGGTCCCTCCTCTCCCCTCTGATTCATGGTCTGCGGTTCATGGTGGGTTTGAGGCTTAGGTTTAGGGTTTTCACTTTGCCTCTCCGCCCCCCCGGCTCGGCGTAGGGTTGGGGTTTATGAGTCCCCCCCTTGGTTCCTGTTTGGGGTTTTGGGTTTGGGGTTTTCCCCCCCCCGCCGCCCTCGTGGCTCATGGTCTGTGGTTGATGGTGGGTTCGGGGCGTGAGGTTTTTTTGTAGGGCTGAGGGTTTTCACTTTGCCCCCCCCCCCCCCCCGAGGGTTAACGGCGGGTTTAGGGTTTAGGGGCTCCGCTCCCCCTCTCCGCTCGTAGTTCATAGCCCGGAACGTCTACTACCAATCCTTCAGGCTGCCACCCAGCCCTCTCCTCCCAAAGCTCGGCACATGCCAATCCCAATTCTCGCAAGGCTGGCCGGGGACGAAAAACCTCCTCCTCATCCCAGGCCCCAGGGCTTCATGGTGTCGGGTCTTGCAGGTGCGCAGTTTGCTTGGGGCCCCCGGGTTGCGGAAGGTGTTTCTGCACATGTCGTCATGTCGTCGTGTCGTCGTGCTTGGGGCCACTGCGCCCGAGACTGGTATCTTTGTCGGCAGTTCCCAGCTCCTTCAGCTCAGCAGGCAAATGCGCTTCCCGAGATTCGGTCGAAGGACTGGGATGTCCCGGCAATGATACAGAGGCGCAGGTCAGATCGCTAGCTAAGCTGTGCACACCTCACGTTCCCTACCAGCCTTCAAAGCCCTCACGCACCCAAAATCATCATTACCGGCCCAGCACCTCGAACCCACCAGAGGCAGCCAAGAACGAGAAGAAAGCACCCGAGATGCCCCACGGAAAATGCCTCACTGGGGTTGGAGGTTCGGTGTGACCAAAGTCTGCGCCCAGGGATGAAGGTCCTCACTGTGTTTACCACGTGGTGCTGTGCCATGGATTTTGCTTGCAATGTTAGCTGTAACCTCTAATGCACGAATGCGTTGCCGAGGGAGTGCGTGAAGATCCCGCGCACAGTCCATGAGCTTGCTGGACCTAACACTGGCCAGGGGTTGGGGGTTCCTGGGTTACTCTTGAATCCCTCAGCCTTCAGCCCCAGTGCTTGCCCAAACCGCGAAGAACTCCTCCGCCTCCAGGACTCATCCATCCACGAGGGAGGGGAGGAGGAGGCTCCAAAGAGTTGGCTTGGGGGTCATGCCTAGGAGGTTCCGTACACTTGCAGTGGGGTGATGAGTACGTGGCCAGGGACTATAGAGCACTTGGGACCCCAGAGGCTGCGTGGCTTGGGAGGTGCCCCTTGAGATTTTGGGGGTGGGGTTTCCTGCCAAGCGGCCCCCTTTTCACATTGTCTTGTCCGGCCTTTAGCCTTTTTGTCTCCGAGCCTTGAACCTAAACACCTCGAAGACCCTACCTACACCCTAAACCCTCTACATCCTGTGAACCCTTTGAGCCATTGAACCTGAAACCCCACAAGCCCCCCAAGAAAAAAACCCATGAACCCAATTTAACCCTCTAACTCCTGCAAACCCTAAACCCTAAACCCTAAACCCTAAACCCTAAACCCTAAACCCTAAACCCTAAACCCTAAACCCTAAACCCTAAACCCTAAACCCCAAACCCTAAACCCTAAACCCTAAACCCTAATTAAACCCTAAGCCTGATACACCCCCCACCCTCTCGGCTGTAGGCGCTGAGTCGACAGCAGAGCATGGGGGGCTGGCAGCCGTCGCAGGGAGGAGCGCGCAGGGTTTAGGGTTTTAGGGTTTAGGGTTTGGGGTTTTAGGGTTTAGGGTTTAGGGCTTTTCGGTTTACGGCGGCCACGCTCTGAAAGCTCCAATGGCCCTGAGCCGACAACCTGGAAGCACAAGCTTACTGTGACAGCCAGGCTGTTATTGCAGGAGAACTCACGTGATCATGTCACGAAAGCTAGCCTCCGTGGCTAGCTGAGTTCCTTGCCAACCGAAAGGTTGCATCTAGGGGTGTGGGGAAGGGCCCCCTTCCAGGTGGAAGCACAAACGTACACGTGGCGGACAGAGCTCCAATGGCTGTAGATGACACTCGCGCGGCCTCTCGCTGTTTCGGGTTTACTCGGCCATTATCATCTTCAGCATGATCATCATCATCATCATCATCATCATCATCATCATCATCATCATCATCATTGTCGCTGTTGTTGCTGTGATTGTCACTGATATCCCAAGGCTTTTCTTCATATAAGTATTGACATGGCCATGATTATGATTGAGATTCAGATCATCAGATATCTTGTCACGATGATTACGGCCATCGTTATCATCACCGCGGAATGTTTCAGGAAACTATGATCATGGTTCGTTGGTCGAGCGTTTTGGTGTTAGGGTTTAGGGTTGAGAAGTTTTGCCCTGCGGTTTCGGGAGCTTGGCTGTTTGGGAGTATCTCTTTGGGGCGGTCCGGGGCCCACGTGTCTTCACAGCGCGTCTTCCTGTGGGAGGGGGTTGGCTCTTCTTGAAACTCGCGAAAAAAGTGATCCGGTTCCTGGGGAACACGAAGCAAGAAGAAAACCACACCAGGTCGTCATCCTGCCTTCGAAGCGCCACAACCTTGAAAACCCGATACGGGCCCAAAACCCCGGAGCTAGCACCGCGTCAGGGGCAGGGTCTCCCAAAGCGAAATCAGTCTCAAACGCCCTTGAACCGAAACCCACCAGACAGGCAGATAGCAAAAGCAAAGTCTTCCCGCTTCCCGGCGACCCCCGAAGCCTTTAAGCCCTAAAGTCTTGAAATCCCCCAAATCTATGGACCTTGATTCCTAAACCTGAAGTCCTGAGCTTCCTAAACCCTAAGCTCAATTTTTCTGCAAGGACCTACTCAGCGCACGCCCGGGCTGTCCCTCCCTCCGTTGGTCTACGCCACGCCGCTGGGAGCCGAAGAAAATTTCTGCGGGACTACAGCCACATGCGAGGCCCAGGCTCCCAATCCTGCAGCCGAAACGCTGAGCCCCGAAAATCTGCACCCGAGAAGTTGTTTAATCCCGAACAAGAACACAATGCATCCAAAGCAGAAATCTTTGGGACTTCATTTCAAGCCAACACGCCTGGTGGCCAAAGTCGAAGCAGGCAACGCCGCCCGAAGAGAAAGCCCTGATGCCTGTCCGAGCCCTTTGGGCTTCGAGCTTTGCCTTCCCGAACCCGCCATAAACTCCCATAAGCTCCCTTAAACTCCCATAAGCTCCCATAAACTCCCATAAACTCCCATAAACTCCCATAAACTCCCATAAACTCCCATAAGCTCCCATAAGCTCCCATAAGCTCCCTGAAGCCCTTCGAGCCGAGTCGCTTTCCCGAGGCAGGCCTCGGCGGGCAGCCTCACTTCCAGCGTGCATGGGCTCAGCCAGCAGGCCCAACACAGGGATCCTGGGGGCACAGCTCGAGAATCTACGACGAGAGGGGTCGGATTAGTTACTAGTCCCTTCAGGGTCCCCTGTTATAAGTATGCTGTTATACTTTAAGAGAGCCCCGAAAACCCTATTTTTTAAGTAATTCAGGCCCCCCATTTTCCAGTGGTGGCGCGAGGCCGTCAAAGCTGCAGCCCTTATAAAACCCTAAACCCTAAACCCTAAACCCTAAACCCTAAACCCTAAACCCTAAACCCCTAAACCCTAAACCCTAAACCCTAAACCCTAAACCCTAAACCCTAAACCCTAAACCCTAAACCCTAAACCCTAAACCCTAAACCCTAAACCCTAAAACCTAAAAACCTAAACCCTAAACCCTAAACCCTAAACCCTAAACCCTAAACCCTAAACCCTAAACCCCTAAACCCTAAACCCTAAACCCAAAACCCTAAACCAAACCTAAACCCTAAACCTAAACCCTAAACCCAAACCCAAACCCCAAACCCCAAACCCCTAACCCCTAAACCCTAAAAACCCCTAAACCCCCCTAAACCCTAAACCCTAAACCCCTAAAACCTAAACCCCTAAACCCCTAAACCCTAACCCCTAAAACCCCTAAACCCCTAAACCCCTAAACCCCAAACCCTAAACCCCTAAACCCCTAAACCCTAAACCCTAAACCCTAAACCCTAAACCCTAAACCCTAAACCCTAAACCTAACCCTAAACCCTAAACCCTAAACCCTAAACCCTAAACCCTAAACCCTAAACCCTAAACCCTAAACCCTAAACCCTAAACCCTAAACCCTAAACCCTAATCTGATTTGTTTCCTGCGTGCCCCCCGCTTCGTCTCCACGTGCCCAAATCCTTTCCCCGCACCATGGCCAGGCCGACAGCTCCGCACATGAGGTCCGGAAACCATGGTTTAGGGTTTAGGGTTTGGGGTTTAGGGTTTAGGGTTTAGGGTTTTAGTTGAAGTTTTGGGAAGCTTTGAAAGTCAGGAAGTTCAAAAAATGCCAAGCAAGGCTTGTATAGAGAGGTCCAGGACAAGTCAACCCTCAGAAGTTGCCGCCGAGTACTGAGTATTGCTTAGTTTCTACCTCAAACGCACTTGAGGCATCAGAGTATATGTCCTTTGTGCGGAAGACCATTTCGGATGATCAGTGAAAGTTGCGCCTGACGGGGTGTCTCAAAAAGCCCCGGCAAGGGGAACCACCACCCATGCCTATGCACAAACAGGGTTCGCCTTGGCAGCAAGACTGAATGAACCGCAGGATCAGCTGCACAAGGCCTGAAGCGCTTCATGTAGGCCCACATCCCCCTGAGAACTAACGGCTTGAAGAAGGACCTCACCAGAAAACACTCGAGTTCCCCCTCCCTCCCCCGAGCCCGGCCCAGACCCCCAAAGGAAGCTTCCGCCCTCGGAGGAGCGTGGAAATCCGTCCTTTGTGGAAAGCTTGGGCCCTGGCGCCGGGAACTGAGCAGAGGGAGAGGGTGTAAGAGTTTAGTTGTTGTAAGGCCTTTGTTAGCAAAGGTGTTTTTTTTGAAGTTCCGGATGTCGAAGATGACGGGAACGAGGGAAATTCGTTAAAAGCGTGCAGAGAATCCACGCACGAAGTTTGAGGCTTCATCCGCTTGTGATGAGGGGTGCCTTGAAACCGAAGTCCCGGGGGCCTGACAGGTACGTGCTAACCGGCCATCCAGCCCGCCGCCGCTGGTCATGGAGGCTCCGATGTTTGCGATGTTTGCCGGGCTTCCGGTTTGTGTAGGATTGTGGAGAGATTCGGTGGAGCCCATACCTCTCCATAAAAGACACCCTAAAACCATGAGAAGTCAATCCGAAGCTGCAGACTAAGCCGTCCCAATATCGCACTTAAGGCCGGGGCCTTTCAAAATAAGCTTTCCGCTGGAGCCCAGGCTGATGTGCCTCCACCGCCAGACCGACCACCTGATACAGGCATGGGCCCTTGTTTAGGGTTTAGGGTTTAGGGTTTAGGGTTTGGATCCTGAGTTGTATTGCTGATATGAGGCGGCTTCCCCTGGCTCGAGCCGATTTGATGTGCAAGAATCGGTGCCCATCGGTGCTCAACCGATCCTTCGAACTCTAAATACCCTCAACCCTAAACCTTTCTAGCAAGGCACTCTCCTGACGGGCTCGGGAACCAAACTCCGTCTGAAATGCGACCGCAGGATCCTGGGCTCCCTCATTACCAGCCCTAAACCCGAACCCTATAAAGCCCTATAAACCCCATCAAGCCCCATAAAACCCCATTAAACTCTGTAAAGCCCCATAAAATCGCATAAAACCCTCTACAACCCGATCAACCCTCTAAAGCCCCCTGAAACCCTCTAAAAACCCTTTTCAGCCTGCGGACGTGTTGCAGGCAGACCTCCTCGTTCTCCGAGCGCCGGGGGCCGAGCGTTCCGCCGATCCTGACACCGATGGAGTTTAGGAGTTTAGGAGTTTAGGGGCTTGGGGGTTTAGGATAGGGATTTGAGGGTTTAGGGTTTAGGGTGAGCATTTTGTGAGGGTTTCGATGTTTAATTCGGAGGGTGGGTAGTTTGGGCGTGCCCCAAGCCCTAAGCCCTAGGCCCTAAGCCCTAAGCCCTAAACCCTAAACCCCAAACCCTAAACCCTAAACCCTAAGCCGCAGACCCCACGAGAGACCCCACCTTTCCGAGACCGGGCCGAAGCGGCCAGCCAGGACAAGATGCGGCTGGGTTGGGGAGCGGAGGGAATTTTGATTGCCTGTAAACAGCTGTTTTTTTCTTTTCGCTTTGTGAGTATTTCCGAGTTTCAGAGGCGACTGCAGTGCCTGGCAATGGCATGCAATGGCCCATGGCCCTGCTTCCTTTTTCGGTGTTTCCTTAAGTGAGCCGAGGATGTGGTTTTTGTTGACACAGTTAAATTCTCACGCCGCATACCGGTGGGCCCTATTGGCCCAAGCCCGCCCTGAGCCTGAAACCCTAAACCTTAAACCCAAAACCCGAAACCCGAAACCGGAAACCCAAAACCCGAAACCCGCTAAACCCTAAACCCTAATTGGGGAGATTGGTCTGTGCAGCCGCAGGAGCCGACGCAGCACAGCCGCTGCGCCGACGGAACACGATGCCGCCGGGAGCCTTGGGGGGACGTCAGAGGATTCTCTTGGCTGAAGATTTATCTAGGAATCTAGGGTTTGGGGTTTGGGAGGGCAACTTGAAGGGCCCATCCATGATACACCCTTCTACCTACAATTTCTCTGCCCCCCCCCCCCCCCCCCCCCCAAACACTTGCCGGATCGAGTCGGGGGTGCGCCGTGCGGGCCACCTGCTCCAGTGTTTTTCACCCTGTCGCCACTACAATTATGACTAGGGTGCTTGTAAATTCCGCGCTGCCCTCAGAAGTAAGTAGGTGCGTGTTGTTGGGAAGTAAGTGAGCTCATGTGTTAGTTCCCCACCGGGCTTGTTAGATTCCAAACGCAACTCTTCTCCTCGCCCGGTCTACTGAGTCTACTCCTCGCCCGTCACCCGTATCCCCTTCGAATCCCTGGAATGCCCAACCCCAGAGGCGCGGTGGGGATGTTCGAAGTTGAACAATTTGTTTCGAGATCAGGCTTATGCGGCTGGCATGACTTAGCCTTCAGTTCAGGGTCTCAAGATTGAAGTTGTTATTCTTGGTTTTGGTATTGAGCCATGCCGATGTCAAGGGAACATGCTCAAGGTGCAAGAGTTGTAGGGCATTCTGCCTACTGTAGTCACACCAAACCGGCACACAGAACCCTCAAATCCACAAACTCCCAACCCCTAAGAGCCCTAACAGCCCTTAGACCCCCATCCCAACCCCCCCAAAGCGCCCCAAGCACCTTTGCTCCCCCTCACTTGAATCCTTATCCAAGGGTCTGGTGCCAGCAGCACAGCAGTCGATGCTGATGCGAAAGTTGGAGGGCCCAGCTCAGAGTGGACCCAAAGAGCATCCCGAAGCCTTATGTAGCGTTTTTGGGGCTTTTTCAGGGTTTAGGGTTTAGGGTTTAGGGGTTTAGGGGTTTAGGGGTTTAGGGGTTTAGGGGTTTAGGGGTTTAGGGGTTTAGGGGTTTAGGGGTTTAGGGGTTTAGGGGTTTAGGGGTTTAGGGGTTTAGGGGTTTAGGGTCTTAGGGGTTTAGGGGTTTAGGGGTTTAGGGGTTTAGGGGTTTAGGGGTTTAGGGGTTTAGGGGTTTAGGGGTTTAGGGGTTTAGGGGTTTAGGGGTTTAGGGTCTTAGGGTCTGGCCGTGCTGGCAGCAGGGGCTGGGAGTTCACGTGCAAGGGTTGGGTACAGGACCGATGTCTAGGGCCCCTTAAGCAAGATGTTCGCGCCAAACCCGAACCCTAAAAGGGACAGAAAGCCCCCCCATCGAGCTACATTCTTGGAAAGCCCTGTCCCAAACCCTAAACCCTACACCCTACACCCTACACCCTACACCCTACACCCTACACCCTACACCCTACACCCTACACCCTACACCCTACACCCTACACCCTAAACCCTAAACCCTAAACCCTAAACCCTAAACCCTAAACCCTAAACCCTAAACCCTAAACCCCAATTCTGCAGGAGCGCCGCGGTAAAGATTCAGAACTTCTGGCGGGAGCACCACAGGCGGGCAGCTGCGACCCCACCCAGAACACAACGAAAGTTTTCAAAAAGCCCGAAACCTGCCTGAAATCCTACACCTTGCCTTACGGGAATTCGGCTCCTCGGCAGTCCCGGTGTTGTTTTTTTGGGTTCTTGGGGCAATTTAGGGCCCCTCACTTCCCTCTTCATCCCTCCTTTAAGAACCCTCATGAGCCCTTATTTCGGTGTTTTAAACCAATTACAACAATATTTAATCAATCACAACATACAACAAAACTTCTTCTCAAATATTCTACTTAGCCAACATATTATTATGGTTATACCAACATGCACAAGTCATACTAAAACTAAACTAAACATACCCTGAGGGCTCCTTGCTTCCCCTCTTCATCCCTCGTTTAAGAATCCTTACTTCCCTCTTAATCCCTCTGTTAAAGAATCCTTGCAAGCCCTGAGCCTGCACCGTTTTTGTTTTTTTATCTCGAGGCACAAGGTCCAACTGCGGGATCAGTCAAAGCTCTCCACCGCGGCGGCCACGAAGCCCCTCGGAGACGCTTAGCGGGGGCGGGGGGGGGGGGGGGGGTTCAGGGTTTAGGGTTTAGGGTTTAGGGTTTAGGGTTTAGGGTTTAGGGTTTAGGGTTTAGCGCTGTAAAGGGTGGGACAGGGTATGTGTTTCAGGGTTTTGAGTGAGTGGTGTGGGGGGATCCGCTGCGGTTTCCGATGGAGCTGTCTGAACGACTTTGCTTCTAGCTTGAAATGTCGCCCTCAATCAGGGCCAGCGGCAATTCGATCATACCTGTGAACCTGGTGCAGTTTTGCACGCTGATATTTCTGGCACAGGCAACCTCTAAGTGTGTCGGAGGGCACCCCCCCAAAACCCATGATCTGGATCATGTGTTATTCCTATCGGTAAATGAACTAATTGTCATGCGCCCAGTGCGGTTTCAGGGAAGTCCCTAACATGAAGTTCTGAAGGACCTTCGGATATCTGGCCAACCAAGAATTCAAAATTGCAGCTCAGGATTCAGGCAAGATGGCGGGCCTTCTCCGCTACCTGGCCGCAAGCTTCCCGTCGCGGGGCCTTAGGAGTTTGTGGCTTCGAGCTTGAGGGATTCCCAAAAGCGGTCGTCCGGAGAATAGTCCGTTTCCGGGGCGGCTCTGCTCAAGCCCATGGCCCACGGCTTACCACATAAACCCAACTCAGCCCCCCCCCCCCAAAGCGCGGAGGCCAGGGGTGGGGGGTGGGATTGACAAAGCCCGAAAGGCCCGAAAGCTTAAAGCAAGAAGGGGAGAGGTTTGCCAATGAGAGGAGCCCCAAACCTCTGACGCTTCACGGCCCGGGCCGAGGGGAACCCTTCAACTGCCGATGCTGTCAACAGTTGAATGATGAGATCTTGCTTGTGATAGGGGGGTCAAGTCCTTCTTGCTTTGGGAGCGCGTTCTCGCCCTTTTTGAGATGCTGCACAGAGAGAGAGAGAGAGAGAGAGAGAGAGAGAGAGAGAGACGAAAAAAGAAGACGAAGAAAGAATAAGAAGACGGAGAGAGCCACACCTGTCTCCGCACACTACCCTGCCCTCCTTATCCTGCTGTTGCAATAAATCATTTGGGTCTGCCGGGCCTAGCCTTTTTTTGATGCCAGCTTTGGGGGACAGTGGCTCCACGACCCCGAAGCTGTGAGCCCACCAAAACCTCCTGAACCTGTAAATGAACCCGAAAGCCTTTCCGCTTCAAGCTCTCAGGTTCGTCGGGGCAAGATTGTCAAGGCGCAGTGAGTCGTATTTAGGTCTTCAGCTTAGGGTTAAAATTGGGCCAAGCTTTGGTTTCTTAAGTCCGGGTGTGTTTGTGTGTGTGTGTGTGTGAGGCAAAACCTTGGGCTTGGGGATGCATCATGGACACCCGGTCGAAACGTTGTCTCTACACCCGCCGCGCTGGAGGGGGGTGTTGAAGAACAAGCTTCCCAGTCGACCTTGTGACCAAGCGCCCAAAGTAGTTCCTCAAAAGGCCAGTTTGGGTTGCGCATTCCTGAGCCGTTTGGCAATCACAATCTACATCCATGAGCTCTAAGCCCAGCTGCAGCAGCACTTCTGCAACCAAAAGTTTGTGGAACCTAGTGAGGCGTCTTGGCGTGACTGTAGGCGCTAATGCGCGTGTCCGTATTTGTGTAGGTGCTTCGTTTGGGGGGGGGGGGCAGGGCAGAGCGAGAGAAGCTCGGAAGTTGGGTTGCTAAGTTTAGGGTCGGACGCCAAAGGTCCACCGAATGACTTGGGCACCTTTGCCCCCCAAAATTTTGCCCCCCTCCAAGCTCCTGGAACCCTAAACCGCCAAAGCATGGCCCCTCAGAAAAAGGAGGGGAGGGCTGAGGGCTTGCTTAAGCACAGCTTCAGGCGGCCAACATCATCCAGCGCCACACGCGTGGCTTCCTGGTGCGCCTGGCCATCCGGAGGCCAAGCTGTGGCTAGGACCTGCTGTTTTCTTTCAAAGTCTCGCCATTCAACCGCAGTGGCCGGGGAGGTTAGGGCCGTAAGCTGCAGGATTGACTGCTGTCGGCATATGATTGCCAGCCCTCGCTGCTGGGATGCCTGTAGATTGCACCTCGACGTCAGCGGCTCAAGTGATCACCATAGCCTTACGATAGCCCTGTGCAGCATGGTCTTGCACATCATCGCACGAGTGGCAGCTGTGGCCGTCAAGGCAGTGGTGAAGACCGTTGCCAAGCAGAGCACGCGGGGCGCCGGTCCAAGTGGGCCATGATCCACTCCGTCACGCACAGCTCCAGGCGGCCCGCGAAGCAGCCCAGCAGGCCAGGGGAAGCCCACCACTCTGATGGGCCCAGTGGTGCCACTACCACGCGACTCCAGTGGGAAGAAGATCGAGTGGGAAGAAGATCGAGTCCGGAAGCCAAGGGGGCGTACACCACAAGTACAAGTGAGGACCTCTTGTGAGCTTCGGAAGGGTCACCCCGATCCCATTGCGCCAAGGCAGTCTCTTGGCGCGTGGGCGGTTTTTGTGTTGGGACGAAGTCCCAACTGCCACCCCAAACCTAGGCCCGTAAACTGTAAGCGTTGTTCTGGAACCATGGAATCTTCAAGCCCTAATCCCTCGACTGTTCAACTACTGGAAATCCTACAACATCAACTGCCCCCTGTGTTCGATCGACCCATCGCGCTCTGAATCTTTCAAGTTGAGAAAATGCTGCGTTGGGTGCAGGGCTTTGCCCCTCAAACTCCAAAAGCCTGAAACCCCTAAAACCCTCCCACAACCTCGACGCCAAAACCTCAAGCACCCCAAAACTCTAAAAAACTCTTAGGAACCTCCAGAACCTCCGCCTTGACCGTGTGCCTTATGAAGTTTTGGGGGGCCTTGGGGCTGCCCAAGCTTTTAGCTTGGCATCCGGACCTTTATCGATGGCTGCTCATCGCTCATGTTGCTTGAGAAGCCTTCTGGATCCTTACAATGGTATATGGGGGTGTACGATGTCAGGGGTACCTTATTGGGGTCCTTATTATATCGGGGGATCCTACTATTTAGGGGGTCTAGATTAGGGGTGCCCCGCACGCATTGAATGCTCAAACGCTATCCGCTCTCTTTTGTTGACCTGCGAGGGTTCTTGTTGCCTCACACAGCCTCACACATGCCTCACACATGCCTCACACATGCCTCACACGTAGTCGCCGAAACCCTGAACCATTGGAGTCATTGTGCCCGTGGTCATGAGCTTTGGAGATGGGTCGCCGCGGTTCTTTGGAACAGCGAAACGGTTGACCAGAGCATTCTTTGACCAGAACAGTCTTTGAGCCATCAGCCAACCCAAAACTCGGACCCTCGAAGCAAGAAAGCCCTGAAACAGTGGAGAGCGAAATCCCCGTGCTCGCAGGCACAAAGCTGCCGTGGTGATACAGGCCTGGGAGTTTTCAGGGTTTAGGGATTAGGGCTTAGAGTTCTTGGAATTTAGGGTTGAGAATTTGGGCTTATTGTTTGATAGGCCTTGCGGGAAAGCATGGGCCGAAGCGGGGAGCTTTTGCGGTGTTGAGCTCCTTGTGCGGGTTACCGCCATGGGCACCAGGTAAGCAATACGCGTCCCCCTAAAGAAGTCTCGAATCCCCTGCCTCCCCCCCCCTCCTTCCCCCCCGAACCCCCCAATCGGATACCCCACCATGAACCCTCAGAAGCCTTGCGCCCGCCCCCCTGCCAGCGCTACACCTTGGGCTTCCTCACGCGCCGGAACCTGCGCCAGGCCTCGCCGAGATCGCGACTTTTTTAAATTTTTTTTGGCGGGGGGGGGGGGGGGGGGGGAAATGCATTTTTTTAGCCATTAGGGGGATTGCTGTTTTTTCTTCTTTTTGGGTTCTGAAAGGCTTGCCGGCTTCTCGTGAGGTAGAGGTGGAACTCCGGATATCGGACCTCCATTTTCGTGAGGACTCTGGAACTTTGAGCTTTGAGGATGTTGAAGCTTTGCAGGTTCGAGCCTGGTCTGATGGCAGCAAACAGAAAGAGCAGCCCACAACCCTGAACCCTATGACCTTACAGCGCGACAACCCTGTAACACCACACCCTACAACCCGATAACCCTACAACCCTTTCAACCCTAGAACCTTAAGTACGAAGGATTTGTATGTACCATTTGGCTTGTGGCTTTGGTTAACTGAAAAGGGCAGGGCATTCATTGTTTAAAAGTTTGTTTTACAGACAACATCTTTAAATTCCTTCATCGATATGGCCCCGGGGCATCTATTCTTTGGGTTTTTGGCTATTTGGTCGCTGGGGCGAACTATTTGGTCGCAGGAGCATATTCGCCACCCTTCTGGAGCCACGATTGCGTTACCAGCACAGGTTTTTGGGACAAATTGAAATTATGTATCCCTTTGTGGGAAAAAAAGCCCGCCCAAAAAGGGCGGGAATCTGGTACCTGCAAAGTACGTAAAGGCCCTAACCCGTAAACCCTAAAACCCCAAACCCTAAATCAACTCCCTGAACTCAAAGACTCCAATATCCCTTAATTAAGGAATATACCTTGGATCCTACAATAAACGACGGTATATTCCTTAATTTTTGGGATATTGGAGTTTCTGGGTGGTTCGACTTGTGAGCTCAGGGCGTCGAGGCCGCTGCCGGAAGCCCGGGATGCGACCGTGAAGAGGGGGCTCTTCGAAATTAGAAGGATATTTGGGGTTTAGGGTAAGGGTTATGTAGGGTTATGTAGGGTTATGTAGAGTTATGTAGGGCTATGTAGGTTTTTTTGGGGTTTAGGGTTTGTTATAAGGCTGAGGGAGGGTTAGGGTTTAGGGTTAGTTAGGGTTTAGATGTGTTTAGGGTGGTTTAGTGCAGGATTTGGGGCTGCGCGCACCCTGAATTGACACAGGGCGCCCAATGCTGCGAGCTTTTTGGTGTCTCCAGAGGTTGCCAACCTCCTAGGGCCTTAGGGGCGGAGTTTGAACTGTTTTGGGTACCTCAAATTGTTTTAGGCTCTATGCACTGAGATTTATGGCTAATACACTAGCTAGTTCCAGGGTTTCGGGCACGGGCGGGTGGATTGTTGCCGCGATCGTGCTGTTAATGTGGAGGATTTCTTCATCGGTCTTCGAAGCAGGGGCGAGCATCGCGGGTGGAAGACCTGAGAGTAAATTGCGTCAATGAAGCCAACCGTACACGCTGATAAACGGAGTAGATATCAGGTAGGTTTCAGTAGTGGTCCCCGCAGCCGCTGGGCAAATCGGGTCAAGGTCCGCATCCAGCGCATCGCGCGGGCGCACCTGGCCAAAGTGGAGGTGGAGGTGCGGAAGCGGATGCTTTTGGTAGGCATGTCGTAGAGAGCCTCCTGACCTCACCAAGGAATATGATGTCCGCGTACCAGAATTACACAGATAGAGCCCCGAATGCTCCCATAAGATGTAGACATCCCGAGCGATGTTTGCCTTCTCCCGCCCCGAAACCGACCACCGAAGGAACGGCATCCCAGCCTGTGGCGTTGTTTACCACTCCCCTCAAAAGTCCTAAAATAGCAACACGAAGCCGAACAGAACACCAGGGCACACTTAGGGGGGCTGCGTCTTATGGTGTTGGGTCCTTGGACAAAAAAAGAGGTGCGATCTGGTGCACCTTTGCTCCCTCCTCTGTACACTCATGCGCTCTCGAGGTTCGACGCAATCTCATGCATCGCGCCGCCCGGACGATCCGGGGCCAAATCCGCCGCCTGGATCAATGAGGGGCCTGGAAGGATGGCCCCTGCAATCCTAAACCTTCCAACGGACTCGCGACCATCTAAACATATCTAAGCCCAGGAAGCCTCGCAATAACGAACCCTAAGCCCAAACCCTAAACCCTCAACCACATAGACCCTAAACCCTAAACCACATAGGACCCTAAACCCTGGCCCCTAGACCCTAAGCCCTAAACTCCACAGACCCTAAGCCCTAAGCCCCCGCAGCCTTCTCCTCTCCCCCCCTTCAGCCGGAAGAGCTTTCGGCTCCCGAGGTTCCTGGTTCTGCCGCCGGGAGCTCGCGGAGATGCGAAAGCACGCCGACCACGAGGAGGCGACCAGCGAGCCGTCAAGGAGGTTTCGGGTTTCTAGGGTTTCTAGGGTTTTATTAGGGTTTAGGTGTTAGAGGGTCTAGGGTTTATAGGGTTTAGGGTTCTACAGGGTTTAGGATCAGGGTCTATGTGGTTTAGGGTTTAGGATTTAGGGTCTATGTGTGTTTAGGGCTTAGGGTTTGCCGTCACTTCTGTTGAAGCTTCCGGTTCAGGGTTTGGGCTGTCCGGCGGCGGAGGCGCAGGCGCAGGCCGCGCTGAGGATCCAGAGCACGTACCGAGGATGCCGGGGCGCCTGAGCTTGTGCGACTTGTGCTGGGAGGTGCACGTCCTCATCCTGGGATCTTTTAGGCCTTTGAGCCCTAAACACGACCGTTCCAGACTTCCAAGAACACGTGCGCTCAACTCTCGAAGATTTGGTGCATTTGTGCAAGGGATGTGCCTCCTGGGGCTTTAGCTTGGGTTCGCGTAGGACTGCAAGGAGCCTTGAGATTGTTTAACAGTCTCAGCCAAAAGCTTTTGGGTCTAGAATGACCACAGTTTGAGCTCAAGGGCCCTAAGTTCAAACACCCCCCCCAACCGTGCACCACATCTGTTCATTCCCAACCCCAAACCCTAAACCTAAACCCTGCTTGCCTCATCAGAGTGCAGAACTCCTCTTTACATGCAGCAGGATCTTCATCTACAGCCGGAATCGAGACGGCCTTTGGCGCCAAATCCACCTTTAGACCTTCGAAAGCCGAAACGCCTTGGATTCAACGCGCGTGCCAGGTCGAGGCCGGAAGACACATCGGATCTTGAGGCAGCCCACGAGAGGGCTTAGGGTTTACCGTTTAGGGTTTGGGGTTTAGGGCTTAGGGTTTGGGGTTTAGGTTCGGGGCTTCTCTCTGCAAAGCGATGGGGTCCTTGAGAAGATCGGCGGATTTTTCAACTGTATCCAAACTGGCTACCCCCCCCCCCCCCCCCCCCCCAAACATATTCCCTAAACCCTAAACCCTAAACCCT
This sequence comes from Symbiodinium natans, assembly GCA_905221605.1. Classification (NCBI taxonomy): domain Eukaryota; class Dinophyceae; order Suessiales; family Symbiodiniaceae; genus Symbiodinium; species Symbiodinium natans. Next base: position 94,534 of record CAJNDS010000542.1, read on the forward strand.
GAACCCTAACCCTAAACCCTGAAGCTCGCCCACTCGCAGGGCGGAGCACCAGCGCCGGCTCCTCATCTTCCACTCAGCAGCCAAGATCCAGGTTCGGATGAGGGAGATTGAGAGCTTGGCTTTAAAACAGGCTCCCAGTCTGTTGGGCTCTCAACTTTTTCGGGTGCAACAAATGTGGGTGTTTTTGGGTGCCATGCTTGTGTCTGGCCTTTGTGTTCTATGGGACGTCTGCCCCTAAAGCCGGCTTCAAGGTCTGCTTTTGTAGATCCTCCTGGATTTCGAAATCTCTGGTTTACTTCGTGTATAGGAATTGCGGCTCAGGACGAATGTTGAGGGAGAGCTAACCTGCTAGGCCAAGAAAAATCCTTTCCGTCTCCTTGCCAACCCAAACGCATTCCGGAATCGGGGTTCTCCTGACACAACGTCCTGCAACGTCCTGCGCTGAAAGATCTCAATCCCTCAGCCGAGCTCCTTCATAACACTGCTGACGTACGAAACCGTTTCGCCACCTCCTGAAGCAGGCGTTGTGCAGACGCCATGCGGCTCGGGCAAAGGTCGCCAAGATGTGCCCCTGGCGAAGTGCTTTGGGGTGGCGGGGGCATGTGTCTCTGGCCTTCAAGCCCTATAGAATATTGCATCACTCTGAAGTCCTCAAGCCCATCAAAGCCACAGCTCCCTCCCCCCCCCCCCCCCCCCCCCCCCCCCCCCTACAAAGCCCCTAAAGCGCCCCAAAGCGCCCACCCAACACCCCCAAAGTAGCCTCTCATCTCTTGGGCCTCGACGCGGAGACGCGAGGCGGGCTGCTAGACTGCATGCCAAGCGCTCAGAGCTGCAAAGTTCGATGTGCCCAGGCCCCGTCAATGTTTTTAGGGGGCTGCTTTCGGAGTTTTGGCTGTCAGATTCTGGTACAAAAAGGCAGCACCGAAAAGCGCAGAACTCTGCAACAGGCACATCGGCAAAAACGAGACTCGCTCACAACTGATTTCACTCACCGTGGGTTCCATGGTCCGAGGGGAGGGTTCCCTCCCCAGAACCATCCAGCACGCCCAGCACATTCCGCGGACATCTACGCCAGTGTCACCCTTTTGCCTTTTGCACTTCCAAGCACACAATCAGCAGGTAAACCCCCCCCCCCCCCCCAAAAAGAGCCCTCTAAGTGAATCGAAGCCATCTGACAGTGCTGAGGTGGCGGACACCGCGGCCACGAGAATCCGCAAGATGTGGCCCTCAGGCGGCAGGTCGAAGATGTTAGGTCCAACTAAGGGTTGGGGGTTTCGGGTTACCCCGCCCTAAACCCTAAACCCTAAACCCTAAACCCTAAACCCTAAACCCTAAACCCTAAACCCTAAACCCTAAACCCTAAACCCTAAACCCTAAACCCTAAACCCTAAACCCCTAAACCCTAAACCCTAAACCCTAAACCCTAAACCCTAAACCCTAAACCCTAAACCCTAAACCCTAAACCCTAAACCCTAACCCCTAAACCCTAAACCCTAAACCCTAAACCCTAAACCCTAAACCCTAAACCCTAAACCCTAAACCCTAAACCCTAAACCCTAAACCCTAAACCCTAAACCCTAAATGAGTTAGCAGAACCCTTGCCCATTTTGGGAGATAATACCACCAGTCAACCCATTAGACGATTATTCCTATACTCCCCCCTACACCTCACCAACTATATTTTTTTCCGAGTTGAGCGAACTAGTGCGAACCACCTCCTTGGTGTTTGGGTTGTGAAAAACCGTGCCTCTGTACTGGCACATCTGATGGCCCTCTTGGCCCTATGGTACAGGGGAGGAATATCACCTCCTCCTAAGCTATCATCCTCTTTGGGATGCTACCAGAGGTTGATGCCTCATGAGAGGATTGAACCTCCTGGCAAAACATTCCTCAAGGTTTCTGGTGCACTGTGTGCAAACTGTGAGAGGAAATCGGCCAGGGGTGTGTTCTCTGGCAGCGAGGATGAACCTCGACTCCATCATCCTCGTTGGGATGCTACCAGAGGGTGATACCTCATGAGAGGATTAAACCTCCTGACAAAAAGTTCCCTCAAGGCCGCTGGTGCACCTGGCGCAGGCTGTTAGAGGGGATCGGTCAGGGGTGGTTTCTCTGGTAGCGAGGATGACCTTCACTTTATCCTCACTGGGAGGATGCAACCTCCTAGGTTGCTTCAGCTGCCGGTGCCTTCAGGGATTTTGCACAGGGGGTCTGCTACAACTTGGGCTGTCCCTTGCACCTGCTGAAAGAGGCTGCGGATGGCATTGGTTGGCTCGGGCTTAAACTGCGCCTTGCACCTGGGGTCCTTTTTAAAACTGCATGCAGCTGAAAGTTTTTCACCAACTATATCACCACTACTACCCCAATACCAAAAAAGCCAATACCAGTATAGGAATACCCGATTACCTCATCCATATAAGAGGATTATTCCTATACTCCCTACTCCACACCACCCAATATATCACTACTACTACCCCATTACCAATACCAGTCTAGGGATAACCAATTACCCCATCTATATTCCCTAAGGTGGTATTGTCATCCCAAAAGGAGCACGGCTAGGTTTGTTCGTTTATGGTTAACATTTGCCGCGCTGGGTGACACCGCGCACCTCACCATCACAGTATGCCGCCCAAAATATCCACTACACTTCACTTTAAAGGCTGTGGGTTGGAGTGCTGGCAACGCTCTACAGAGAACCATAATTGAGCTTTTGCCGCCGTGCCAGCTTTTGTTCACGTCAACAAGAAAACGTTTTCTACTTCATTTTAATCACCTTGCATACTTCAAGCTGTATCTTCTCGATTTGAGCATGCAGTCCACACAGACTGGGACCAGGTTTTGCCATTTGCCATGTCGCTGCCATGAAGCGTAATGCGAAAAAACATCCGCCTCTGGCTGTCAGCTCTTCCTTTTGTGTGGTTTCTGGCGTGCTGGGCTCCAGCAGCCTTTGTAAGACATGTCATTCCACATCGTCGAGACTTTGTCCGGATGGCTGCAAGTGAAACACAGTGGTGGTGTCAGCCTGGTGGACTCAATCGCAAGTCGCAAGACTGTTTTCAAGAAAACATGCAAGCGGATGCAGTTCCCTTGCGGAAGGACTAGGATACATACACAGCATCCTTGCCTGTGAGGGAGCGCGGGATTTCGAAACCGTTGAAGTTGTACCAGCTCCTGTTTTACGTCAGGGACTCTGACTTGGACGCTTTTGCGGCAAGACTAGCTGCAGACGAGCAACGACCAACAGTTGCATACATCGCAGCAGCCTCCCATTCCGGAAAGTCTGCTTCAGTGCTGGTGGGCTTCCTTCGTGCCATGGAGCAAAACACTGTGGACGGGCAGCGCTCCATGAATTTCAGTCATTACCTGTACGTGCCCTTTGCGAACAACGGCGGGAACTTCCATGATTCTATAGACGAGGATCAGCTGGAGAAAGCATGTGGCAAGAGCACCAAGCTGCGTGAAGCCGTGGGGGCGTCTTACATGAGGGATTGCTTCAAAGCACAAGCCTTTGACAGTAACTATGTCGACGAGTGGCACTTGCCGAACGTCACACCGAGCTTCAAAGCAACGCAGAGGCCGCTCCAAAAGGACGTCTCCGCCTTCATGCAGCGCAACCCAAGTGGCACGCTGTCGTAGATGAGCACCGGTGTATGTCTCCAGACCCACACTTCCGAAAAGGTGCCACGAGGGTACTTGCAGAGCTTCCTGGTGTCAAGGCGTTGGCGACTTACACCGACATACCACCCCTGCCCCATCAGAAGTCCTCCGACACCTGCAGACGACCGATCGCGTGTTTGCTTCCAGACGTGGGGACAATCATGAAGGGGCGCCTGCCCATGCAGGGCATCGTGGAGAATGAGGCTATTCAGCTTCGGGTGGCAACATTGCGCGTCACACTCGGGCTTGCTTGCAGAAACTCCTCCTTGCCGGTTTGCGCTTTGAATCCAGTGAGATTGACGAGTTCTTGAAGTGAAATTGAAGCGTGTCTGCTTTTTAGGCTAGTCCTCGCAAGAGGGGGCGGAGGCTGGCTTCTTGCGTTTGTTTTTTAATTATGTTTTTTGTTTATATTTATTTTTGGAGGGGCGGAAAGGGGGTGGGTGGAGGGATATGGGGATTCGGTTCGATGGTTGCTGCGTGTCTTTCTCGATTGGCGGAAGGACCAGCGACATCCGCCGGCTTGCCTGCGCCAGGTGCCTCCACCGGACCATGAGAGGCTGCTTGGGGTTTAGTCTTTGTCCGTACTTGCTCGTTTTTTGTCTGCTGTCGCTTGTTCTTCTGTTCCATTTTTGAAGGACAGCCACAGCGCTCTGATAGGTGTGAAAACCCTCGCCATGTCAATGCGACGTTTTGACCTAAGGCATTGTCCGTATTAGGCTTGAACGATGCAACAGCTCACGCTGATGCTCTGAGGCATCCAGACCAGCATGGCCATCTACCGTGGTGAGCTTGACATGTGGCAGGCCATGTCGCTTCACTCTTCGCAGTCCTCTGGAGCAAAATCCAACAGTTAGTTGGTCTAAGACTCACCTGAGGAGCTGTATTGGTACAATTCTGCATATCTGGGTTGAGCTCCCAAAGCAACGGTGGCTTGCTTTTGCTCCAGGCCCAGGAGGACTCCCGTACTGGCGGAGATGCGTATGAGGACCGGCTCCGTGATCATTTGCAGGGCTGGATCGACGCGGAGCCGGTCTATGGTGAGCAATGGACACTGCATCTGTTGGCGGGCATCCTTGATACCTTGCCTTTGACTTTCGTGCTTGGCCAGGAGGGCGCCCGCCCTCCTGCGCTGTGGCACGCAGATAAGCTCCATTTGCCATCACATGCTGTAAGGCTCGACCAGGACCCTCGGAACAGAGCAATGGTATTTGTGCTAGCAGCAGGGCCGGCATTCCTTGCTAGTCTCTGTGATACCTTCTGGGGCGCTGACGGGCACCTGGCTGCACTCCTCGGCACATGTGCCTATGGACTGAGTGCAAACCGCTCCTCGGTCTTCGTCACAGGAGCGCCAGGCAGTGGAAAAACCCGCTCATGTGCCTTCATGGGAATCTTGGTGGCATGCCTCACCGGTAAGCTCACCCTTTACACGGCTCACGGTAATGAGTCGGTGCGGGCTTATGTGGAGGCTGCGGACAGGCTGACCGCGGAGAGCCACAGCCTCGTCCGGAGCCGTATTGTGCGAGTCCCGGCCAGCAAGGACACGCGTAAGCTCCCATTTGATGCTCATGACGCAGGGAGTGGGACGGAGTTGCTTGAGAAGAAGACTTGTGGCCTCAATGCTATCCCATCGACACTCTTCACACCGGCAACCTTGCCGGAGGCCTTGACACGACAAATACAGCATGGTCCGGGGACCTGGAAAAAAGGCCAAGGTGAGATGCCCCCTTAGGGCAAACCCACGGTGCACATAGGCGCTGACGAGCCTGCATTTGCTGCCAGGTCCATGCTTGAGCCCATCCTATAGCCTAGGCAGGCAGAAACGGTTATGCAGGCGGCACCCACAAGCCCAAAACGCTCTTACGCAGCTCAAAGCCTGATACCCACAATACTTGTTACCTCTGGCCCAAAAACCCTCTTAAACGCCCTGCCCAGCGCCCCTGCCAAAGCATCCCTTCTAGCCTTGCGCAAGCCAGTCTAGCTCGCTTCTTCCAGGCATCGCTTTTGCGGATGCGCAACACGCAAAAGGCCTGCCCATTGTCATTCAGGATCAATCCTTTTGGAATATAGGCTATTGCCGCCTTGCACAGGATCTTCCCGGATGTGCAGGACCTTAGCGCATGGACCCTAGCTATGACATGGCCTTTTTAGCGCCACAGCTTTTTGCGCGAGAATCCCAGCCATGAGTGCCGAGTGTGCTGTGACGGAGGTTGTGACCTTCGAATGCAAGGTGTTGAACGCCCTTGCCCTAGGAATTGTAGGGATGGCCATGTGCCAAGCAGATCGGCGAACACTCAGCACACATGGTGAGACGTTCGTGCAGCGAGCCTTTGATGAGTTGCCTTACTTGGCAGCTGTCTGTCATGACAATGTTGTCCGGGGAGCAGGAGGGCATGGGGGGCGGGGTACCAGGAGAGGTACTGTTCCAACATTCCTGAGAAACGCTGCCGGGGAGGAGCGGATGCGGGTGAAAATTGGAGTTCGACTTACCGACAAAATCATGGTTTGCCCAGACACTGTGAAAATGACCAAACTGCGAAAATCTCCACCCAAGCCTCAGCCAAAGATAAAACTACCTTTGTTGCTCAGTGTCAGCTTCAATTTTTGACGCTTTGCGCCAGTCCTCAGGTCAGCTTTGAAAGCACAGCCATGCAGCAGGCCTTGGTTGCCTGTTTTGGGTTGCCAAAGCTGGAGTTTGTAGGCTTCGAAACAGCCAGGCAAACACCGAGATACGGGCTGCAGCTTTGCGGCAGGCCCTGTCTGGCTTGCTGAGACTTTCAAACTGTTTCCTGAGACCATGGCTCATCCTGACTTACAACGCCAGGAGAATGAGCAGCTACGTGAGCAGCTTGAGGCAGCGCAGGTTTTTGGGACCGCGGGTTTCGGCTGAAAGCATCTGTTGCGATAAATAGGTTATACTCGTATCAGATTCAAGATGTCGGGCACAGGACGCCGCTTCCGACATCGTGCCATGTGACCTGCTAGCCTGGGCCCAGTTGTGCTCTGATTGATCCGTTGTTGCGCTCCTGCTTTGGTATGAAAGCCGAGGCAAGAGCCTTGGAGAGGCTGAGAGCTGAGACGGGCTAGTGAGAGAGGGTCACTAGCTGTGGGTACCATATGAGCAACGGCAACGGCACGTTTTCCATCTCTGCAAACATCAGCTGTTCCTGGAAGTTGCGCGCTTAATTTGCCCAAAAAGAGATCAGTGTTTTGGTGTGTCAATGCAGCCTTTCACCGATGCTCGTATGAAGATTTGAAGAGCGCTTTGCTGCGAAAGATCAAGACTCTGTTGCACGAAATCGTCCCAATATGTTGCTTCGCAACATCGAGCTGGCGGAAGCTCGTGCAAAGGCACGAGCCAATCCAAAGGCGCATGCCAAGGCCAAGGCCCAGGCTAAGGCCAAGGCGAAATTTTACATGGCTCTTCCAAGAAGACGCCCAAAGGAGGACGAAGACCATCACGACCCGGATGCCAGGGGCTCCGGGGAGTGAATAATTTTGTGTTTGTGTTTTTTCTATCTACATAACACATGGTCGCTTCTTACATAGCATAAATACACTATCTATGTACGTCCTCCTTCGTTTCACACACATACGCAGGGCTGCCTTTAGTGGCGCCGTTGAAGAGTGTGTTGGCGCCATCTTGATATCCTTTTATATACATATGTATGCATTCACGTATGCAGATATATATATATATACATATACATGTGCATATACATATACATGTACATATACATATACATATACATATACATACACATACACATATACATATACATATACATATACATATATTTTTCTATCTCTATCAGCGCCTTTTTTTGTGAACCATTTGAAGTGTTCACCTGTACTGTCTGCATGCGTGTAAGCATCCTCAGGGCGAAGCCGTGACGGCGAACGAAGTTCGCCCTCAGGACGAAGTCGTGACTAATTATATTATTACTTGAAATAATGAAATAATATTTTTAATCGCCTATTTCAAAGCGCTGTTCCAAATTAGTGTAAACATGTTATTCACATCCTTAGCATTTGTGTTTATATAAAAGAACGAGTAAGGTGCAAAATTCACCGCTTGTTGATACATGTCATTAAGTGTTCGCTTGTCTACGAGGGCGCTATTCTCTTCTAGGAAACTATTTGCCTCGTTCATGTTCTTCAGTCTGAATATGAAAAGTGCTGAGGCATTAAGTCTTATTATAGGTGCTAAGGCATTATATTTTTGTGTTGATAAAATGCATGAGATGGCATTATGTCTTCCGCGTGTGAACAATCCATGCAAGATATTGGAGTAACTTACAAATTTAGGATCATCGGCAAAGTCGTCCGCAACTATAAAAATACTGAATAATTCCTTTTGTTTGTTCTTCTTCTGGAAGTCTATTACCTTGTGTTGTGTTTCTATTATATGCTTTAATGCAATTGGATCGTATTCTTCATAATATACTTTTTCCTTTTCGGTATCAACTTTCATTGACTGCTCTCCATGTGTCATCCACATGCACACTAGGGCTAACAATGTATATTCTCTCAACAGAACCTCGGTAAATCTTCAATATTAGATTTTGTGTTAAAACAAATTTACCACCTGTTGAAGAAGCAACACATAACATTCTTGCTGGTAGACTTGGCATCATCTCGTATTTACTGTTCTTATAATTGTATTTGGGTACGTCTATAGGTTCTACTTTAGGAATATCTTCTAACATGAAGACTAGTTAGAAATTGTATCATTTATATATGTATGGATCGGTGTATAGAGGTAACAAATGAGATAGAGAAACTTGATGAAATAATAAAAACTCCAAGATATAGAGTGTGTTGTCGTAGTTTGTTGGATTTTCTTAAGGCATTTTGTTTTTTTATATAAAAATGTTGAAAAATGTAAACAATATAAATGAGCGATAAAAGCGATGAAAGCTATAAGAAGAAAGGTTTTTTCATTAATTCTGAAGGTGTATCTTGTATCCCTTGTAGTTGTAAAAGACAATCTTATCATAAGGAAACAAAAACAGCCAAAGAAAATAACATAATAACAACGAACATTGTGGGAGACAGGCGTAATATGAAATTTGGAGGACATGTATCACCCGATGAAAACCACATATTCGAAAATGATAATCAAGCAGGAAGTGTTGAAATATGTGATACTGGTTTTGGAACTCATGGTATAGCGCCCGAGGAATGCGAACAGAGAATAGAAATGACCGAGACAGACATTGAATGTATTAAGAAAGACATAGAACGATTGGAAGTAGAGATTGAAGAGTTGAAGTTTAAAATTGATAAGAAAATTGTATAATAATATAAATATGGATTGTTTGTTTCCTAAGAAAGAAAACAAAGAAAATAAAGCAGATTGGCTGGTGGAAAGAAGAAATATCAGAATGTATAACGCCAGATCAAGTGCTATTATAGATGAACTAGAGGATCATTATCATTATGAAGAATATAAGAAGCGATTTAAATTGTTGTTTGAGTTTTATCAGCTGGAAGAGTTGCTAAAATAATGTTGTAAAGAGTGATTTACTTATAGAATGACAGCGCCCACATACAGCATTTCTCCCATTTCCCCAGTGCGCCTTCCATAAGCATGTTAAAAGAACATGGTAATGGTTAATTAGTTTGAAACAATGTTTGTCATAATTAACAAATTATGATAAATATTGTAAAATAAAATAATATGACAATATATGTTGATAAGATAACCATGGATTTTAATACTGAGCATTACCCTTCCCATTGTGATCGGCAATGTGTTAGATGTAAGAAGTTGAAGATTTTTGTGCATTTCAAAAGATATTATCATTGCAAAACGGGTAAGTATTTAATGCAGTATAGAACCACGGTTACTTGCTGTGAATGCCTTGATGGAATGAAAGCGTACAATGATAAACGGAAACGTGAGGTAAAAGCATAAGTATAATGTAATCACATTTCATAAGAGCTTATGGAATGCAATTCTATTATGACTACAACCTTTGAAACCAAACCTAGTAAAATCTATGAGAGAACCTCTGCCCATTTCGGGATGATAATACCACCTTAGGGAATATGGATGGGGTAATTGGTTATTCCTATACTGGTATTGGCAATGGGTAGTAGTAGTGATATAGTTGGTGAGGTGTAGGGGGGAGTATAGGAATAATCCTCTTATATGGATGAGGTAATCGGTTATTCCTATACTGGTATTGCTAATGGGGCAGTAGTAGTGATATAGTTGGTGAGGTGTAGGGGGGAGTATAGGAATAATCGTCTAATGAGTTGACTGGTGGTATTATCACCCAAAATGGGCACCTAACTAAATGAACCCTGCATAAACCCAAGCCCTAACGCCCCGGGTTGAGAGTTCAGGGCTCCTAGACGTTTTGAGAGTCTTGAGATACACCCCCACAGCCAAGAAGCCCCAAAACCCTCTGTTGCGGAACATGGCTTTTGAAGGCCCGAGGCAAGCATAGGGACAACTTACACAGACCCCACACCAGAGATGATATAGATATATGTCTATTCATATAGCCATGCGTAGAAAAACTCCCCGGTGTTCCCTTTGATAGGCTTGGGTCGGAACGCCCCGTGCTTTAGGATGGTGTTGCTCTTAGGTTGGGCTACATCTACCGGCGGCGCTACGTGCAGCTACGGCAGGAGAAATTCCCCCCCCCCTCCCCCCTCCACCACCCCCCCTCGCCCCTCCATCCTCCGAAGAATCGAGAACAAGTATTCCTGTTTCTCTGTGAACACACGAAGGAATATTTATCTCTAGACACGGGGGAGACCGGCTTCGCACCAGCAGTAGTGATCCAGGCAGGTTTTGGCAAGGTTGGCCGGAGCGCCACTGCCAGCTTCTTGACCCCGCGGATCACGTCCCCTGATCATTTGCTGTCCACAAAGGGTTAGCCGGGGGAGCGGCGTCTAACGCTACGTGGTCCAACCCCAGAACAGCGTGCGATGTAGGTTTCAAGATATACGGCAGCAAAACCACAACCCTCGGTCTTCCATCTTCGCCAACCCACCTCCGTACCACGTCCAGCTTAGATGCTCGGGGGTTTCTTAAGGTCGGAGGGTTAAAGGTTTTACCGCTGAAGGATTCAAGTTAGATCAAAGCAGTTTGTCGGAGCCCGGAGGAGTTCCTCAACCACGTGGACTCCGTTGTCACCCTCCAGCCCCTCCGGCTGCAGGGTTTTAAGCTTCTTGAGGGCCAACTTGAGGGGTTTGTAATAGGGTGAGGGCTGGCCACTGGGTTATGGGCCGGTTTTCAGCTGGCCCTGCTTCGATGCAGCTGGCTGCGCTCCTAGGCGCTATGCCCGTGGCTACCTCGTGAGGCTGAGGCCAGTGTCCGAGTGTCCAAGTGTCCGGGGAGGTGCGCAGGAATGGATGGAATTGGGGCTTCAGGGCTCTTCTTCCCGATGGCTGGCTAGTGGCTTCGCAGCTACCGCAGAAGGCTTCTGTAAGGGGCTGGAAAGGCAGAGGCATGGGGGGAGCGTCTTAAGCCTCACTTTCAAAGCTTTTGTGAGCCTTTGCGAGTGCTTTTGCAAAGGATGTGGCGAGAGGCCATCCAGGCACGGCTCTCGTCCTGACACTCTCCCACTTTGAGCGGGGGGTGTTGGGGGTGTTGGGGGTGTTGGGGTGTGTTGGGGGTGTTGGGGGTGTTGGGGGTGTTTGGGGGTGTTTGGGGGTGTTGGGGGTGTTGGGGGTGTTGGGGGTGTTTTGGGGCTCGGTTTCCCGGCACAGGTTTCAACTTCGAGGCCTTCCGAGGCTTAGGCTGATGACGAAAGCAGGCGTCAACAAAGGCACGAAGATGTACGAAGATGTACAAAGGAACCTGTTAGCATGTTAACATTGGTGGTGGTGGTGGTAGTGGCACCCCTCAAACCAACCCGAGGCAAAGCATTTCGTAACAGGTCTTGCGTCTCGCGTCTTCGGAAGAGTTCGGGCTGAGAGCTTGAGGTTTCGAGGTTGTAGCTTTCAGCCTCTTAAGCTCCATGAGAACCCAAAGGGGCCCCCACAAAATGTTCCCTGCTCAGACGGAGCAGCGCCTGTGGGCGGCAGTCGAGGCCAATTGGATTAAAGGCTTTAGGGGCCCCGAGCGAAGTTGATGTTTGGTGTGTTCCAGTTTCGAGATTTTAGAGTGCTCGGTTCGGGGTTCGCCTCTCTCAGTGCAGAGCAGAGAGATGCCTACAAGCACTTGACGAGAAGGGTCGAGCTCCGAGTTCACCTTAAGGATGGCAAGAAGTAGTGTTACGACCCGCAAGAACTGCATTAGAGTCTCATTAGGGTCTCCAGGTAGGATCTAAGGAACCTGCAGTGGTAAGAAACTCGCTACTTCCCCCCCCTATGCAGATCCAGCGGTGCTGGCGCGGCTACATGGGCCGGCTCAGGCGGCTGGGCATCTCCCATCCCGCGCACTTAGTAGAGAAAAAAGAAGCTGTGCACTGAAAGTCGGTTTCGGCGGCTGCCAAAAACTGCGCAGGTGGGAGACGGAGTACGAGCGCCTTTGGTCGCGGGAAACCGCTGCGCTCATCATCCAGAGGCAAGCTGGGCAATCGGGATCATTGAAAGGCTTGTGTCTCCTTTCAACGTTCTTGGGCTGTTTGTGGGTTTTGGGAGGATTGGCGTGAACCAGGAGTCCTTCCTTTGAGCCAAGAGTCCTTCCTTTGTTGCTGTGCTTCGCATCAATCTGGCAGCATGGCTGAAGGCTGCAAGAGGGACCCAAGTCAAAACCCGCCCTTGCGAGGAACGTTAGGGGCTGGCTGGCCAGAAGTGCCGCCGGGAGCTCAAGCTTGGGGGGATTTCGGGGAGTTTTGCAACGCTGTTGAGAGGGAGCGCGAATTACGGGCTGAAGGGCTTCCAGGCGTACAGGGAGAGGGTTCGCGGGTTTACATCTCAGGCAAGATATGACGGCTTGAGTCAGCGTGACCCCCCCGTGGGTTGTGTTGCCAAAAGTACCGTACTGGGACAGCACCCTCCCCAAAGGTGACCGGCCGGCGCAAGCGCAAAGCGCGTGCAGAGTTCGAAAGAGCAAGGAGGTGGGATTCTGCACACTGAAACCCTCAACCCCAAATTCGTTTCTTTTGACCTCCCTCATGACCCAGCAACCTCTTAGCTTCCCGTGCGCGCAGCCCGAACCTCCCTCCCACCGCGCATCTTCGAGTCCTCAGCACAGGGAACCATTGCAGATATTCTGGGACGCCAACAATGTCGGGAATGACTCTTTGTGTTTTGTTTTGTGTGTGTCTCTCTCTCTCTCTCTCTCTCTCTCTCTTCATTGACACCGTATCCGTATCCTCCCTTGCAAAGAAATAGGAACTGCCCCACACCCCAACAAACTCGAGAAGCTCCCTCTACTCTACTCTCTCTTGAAAGCGCAGGCGGTTCAAGGCCGCGCAGAAGATCCAAGCGTGTTCTCCCCAGATGTGGCAGACTGTTGGGTCGGAATTTCGGGCTCAGAGGGGAGCAATGCCGGGGACAACAGGCTCCTTGGGGTTGTCGATAGGGTTGGAAAGCCAAACAAAAACGATAAGCCCTGCACACCAGCTTCGGACAGCTCAAAGCCGCCATCCATGACCTTGCATAGCTGATCACAGCACCCTGCATGGCAGAAACCCCGATCAAGGAAACATGGGCTTAGAACGGTTTTGCCTCAATCCTATGAGCCCTTTTTACCCTAAACCCCAGGCCCTAAACCGAAAACCCTAAACCCCAAACTCTAAACCCGAAACCCTAAACCCTAATGCATCCAGCAAAGAAACTGGAGGCTGACGCGCGGCGTGCTCTGCCGCAAGCGCGCCCGGCAGCCCAGAGCAGAAGCACGAGCATGAGCGGGGTGCAGGCTTAAAGCTAGCCGATTGAGGGTTGAGTTGCGTAGGACGCTCTGATTCCAAGGCTTATAAGTTGAAGAGTTGGAGAGCTCTCGATTTAGCCGATCGAGGCCAAGAGGGGGAGAAGGTGCCAAGCACAATCTCCGCCTAAATGGCTCATTCCAGGCAGTCGGTTTGGAAAAGCGGAGTCAGGTATGCACACGCCGACAACAACTCCCCCAAAACAACACATGAACTCCGAGCCTCAAGTTTAGGCCCCTAAGCAAGAAGGCAAGATCTAACCCTTACATCTACCTACATCTTTTCGAACCCCCTTTCTCACAATCCTCAATCGCCTCAACTTCCCAAAGCTTTGACCACCCTTGTGACAGCCTGCCGCCCCCCGAATCAGGTTAAGGCTTTCTGGCGCCGAAAAGTGGAGGCCACCCTGAGGGGCCTTATAGCGGGCCCTATATGTTCCCATATTGTATCCTGTATCTGGGAGGCACCAACACTCCTGTAAAAATGAGACCCTGTAAGAGCAAAGTTATGAGAGTCATGGGTCCAGACAATTTGGGGTGTGGGGGTCGCCAAATGACCTGTAGGGGCTTCAAGGCTCTCAAGGGTGCTTACGGGTTCCAAGAGAGGTCGTAAGACTGTTTAGGGTCTCTGGGCCTAGTGGGTCAAAGCGGGTGGACGCCCTGCCAAAGCAATGCCCGGGCACAGGCCGCCACGACCATCCAGCGCATCTGGCGGGGTCACCGCCTGCGCTGCCAGCGGAGGGACCAGGTCGACATGCTCGTTCTTGGGTGAGCAGTTGTATTCAAATATGGCATATTCCCATGGCTTTGGAACGCTTTGGTGACGTCTCCTCTGAGAAGCTTAGCTCAAACCCTGATGCAATGCCTGTGCAACTCCCAAGCAACTTGAATCATCACCTGACCCCCCCCCCCCCCGCCCCCACCCTTCGCGCGCCGCCTCTGGGGGATGCAGATTTGTTGGGAACTTCAAGGCTGCTTTGGTAAGGGCTTCACTTCTCTCTGGTGAGGATCGACGGCAGCAACTCGTCAAGATCCAGTCGATGTGCCGAACGCAGCTCGGCAGAAGACACCTCAAGGCAGTTGGACAATCGGAGGACCTCCTTTTGATGCAAGAATGGGTCTTCGCCTGTCTCAAGAGCGAGAGCGCCAGTATAGTGTTGGCAGCATTGCTGGCTTGCATGAACCTGTCCAAGCTCCTGTCCCGAAAACGTCCTGCAAGCACCTCAAAGCTACACCCCCAAACGAATTACCAAAAGCAAGAGCGCCCCCGAGAAGGTTCCTGGTTCGCTCCCGGCGCTTTCACCTCCTCGCGAGGGTCTGGCGGTTGCCACATGTGATCGTGGGGGAGTCTTTATTCATTTTTTTGGGCGGTCACTGCCGCGGCAGGCTTCCGGCTGAAGATCTCGACATAGCCGAAAGTGCGTGAGAGCGCGGGGAATTGAGAGCCCTCTGTAAAGGCTGGAAGGAGGCATGAGGCATCATGGTCATCAATGGAAACCGGGTCCTAAAACTTAAGCCTTCATCCCTATAGGCCTCTAGACCTCACCTGGGCCAGGTGATCCTGGTGCAGCGCCACTGGCGCAAGTGGCTGCGCTACATCCCTGAGGTGCGGGCGTCGCAGAAATGCACAGTAGGGGGTGCCCGAGTACTTCTCCCAAGAAAGCTCCTCCCTCATTCGGGTTTAAGGCTGTTAGTTGTTACTGTTGGTGAGGATCGTTTGCTGAGGCCAGGCCCTTGCCGTAAGAGGCCCCAAGCAGTGAGACCGTGTTGAGAGGGGCACTCTCCAGTGGATCAAGTGAATCAAGAGAGCACAGCAGACACCACAAAGAGCCCAGAGGCCCACAAGCGACGACAGTTTTGTATCGCCTTTGGCGAGCACGGAACGTTCAAAAGTGAGCGACAGTTGCGCATCGCGTTTGTTCATATTTATTGTTAGAGTTTTATTTAGATTCACATTTGTAGTATATTTGTACTTATAGTTGAATATAGAGAAAGAGAGAGAGAGAGAGAGAGAGAGAGAGAGAGAGAGAGAGAGAGCGAGAGAGTCTTTCTCTCGGTTCAGGAATAGAGCGTCTACCGCTTCGCTCCACTGAGGCCGAGCGCGCGCGGAGGCGGGAGCGATCGCTGCAGCAGCGCAAGGCGCGGCACAAGGGTCCATCAAGTTAGTATCAGTAATTCTCAGTAGTTCTATAACTCTTTACAACATGTCCACCGTTGCACCATGTTAGCCTTGTTACGGTTATGATTTGTTCTTAGTCGGTGTTTTTTTAAATGGTCGCTGCTGTTGCTAGGAACTCCTTCCACTGTCGCTCTTGCTGTCACCGTGGCTATCATACAAACTGTCCTAGGATCAAGGCATTAAAACTTTCAGAGCTGGGTGGTGGATTTCAGATCGCCTCTGAACAAACCCCAAAACTATCAAACCGTTGATGACACCCCAAGAAAAGCCCCACCCTTTCAAGACGTAAACGCATGCAAACCCAAGCCTCAAGCACCACACTGCACTCGAAAATGGGGGGCTTCCGAGATTAGGGGTACCTTATTGGGTCCTTACTACAAGGGAATCCTACTATTTGGGGGGTCTATGTTAGGGGTCCCCTATTGTCGTAAACCCCCCCGAACTGTCGGATCCTAAGGTCAGCACGAGTCCTCAACGAATATCGGGGTCGGAAAGAGTTACTAATCTGATTCCCTTCTGGTTCCCATTCAATGACCCGTTCTAAATGCAGGCCCCCAAGAGTAAGTTTTTGAGATGGCTCTGAGGCGGCGACCATCATCCAGCAAGGCTTCCGTGACTCCCAGAGCTACGCGAAAGGCCGCTGCTGTTCGGGGGGTTGAGGGCTTAAGGGTTTAGGCTTTAGGGTTTAGGGTTTAGGGATACCCAAGCTTCCAGACAAATTCAGCAGAGGCTCCGAACCTTCAGCCTCCGAAGCCTACGGCCCCTAAGCGTCCTGTAAGAGCCCTATCGGGCGGGCAGGATTGTAAGGTTCCTGGCAATGAGACAGCATAAGCAGCGGCCACTGGCACCCGACTTAACCCCTCAAAGAGGGAATAAGAACCTGTCGTAGACCGAGAACCTGTGTGCCAGATGCGGCTGCGGGGCCTTCGGAGGCTCCGCCGGTCCCGGAGGGTGCCGAGGCGCTGGGCAACACACCCTCTCAAAATTGGAGTGAGAGGGGCTCCCCCGTACTTAAGCACCCTCCTGCCTATGTGGCCGCTGTTTTTTTTTTTCTCCTTCTCGTCCCTCAAAGCTTGCGGGACTCGAGTGCTGCTAAAAGCCTCTAGTATGCTTTATAGTAAACTTTCTAGAGCAGTGCTTATTCTGGAGAGGGGCATGTAAAAGGAGTTGGCAGGGATTCTGCAAAGTGGGGAGCTGGAAGTCCCTCAAAGCGGTGACCCTGAACTTGACACGCCCTGAGAGAAAGTCATATGAAAGTCAGCTGGTGGTAAAGCTCTACGCCCCCCCCAAAAGGAGAGTAGGGGCTCTCCACAAGGGGTCTCCCTAAACCCTAAACCCTAAACCCTAAACCCTAAACCCCAAACCCTAAACCCTAAACCCTAAACCCTAAACCCTAAACCCTAAACCCTAAACCCTAAACCCTAAACCCTAAACCCTAAACCCTAAACCCTAAACCCTAAACCCTAAGCCCTAAACCCTAAACCCTAAACCCTACACCAGTAGGTTATAAGTTTCCCCACACACTCCAGGAGTGATGCGCTGAATGCATCGACTCGCAAGCGCTCTGAGGGCATCTCATCACGTGCCTCTTCAATAGGGTTTAGGGTTTTTAGGGTTTAGGGTTTTAGGGTTTTAGGGTTTAGGGTTTGGGGTTTAGGGTTTAGGGTTTAAGGTTTGGGGTTTAGGACCAGCTTGCCCACCCCACAATGCTCCTCACCCAAGGTCTTGGTTCCCAGAACGGAGCATCAGCATCCGAATATAGGGAACCGTCGGAGTAGTGACTAATCGTATTCCCTTATGGTCCCTTTGTAATCATGCTATAATAACTCCCCAAAACCCTATTCTAACTATTCAGGCCCCTACATTGGCTTCTTCTCTTTGGGGCACCCTCTCAGTGCTGCCGCCCTGTTTCACACCACCAGCGCAAGGTCTCTACAAGCAGAACTGCTTGCAAGTGTACAGAGACACGGGGGCTGTCGTTATTAGGGAACCTCACAGCACTACAGAGGACCCCATGCCCCCCAGAGGAACCTCAAAGCCCTCTCCGTCTACGGGGAACAGCCAGGGTAATTCATGCGCACTCGAATGATTCAACTCGCCCCAATCGGAAGCAAAAAGGCGGAAATGGGATTGCTCCTTCTTCGGATATCGGAACGTGACGAGTTCGACACGGCTTCTGGACGTTGAGTAGTGCTAGGGGGCCCAGAGCAGTCCACGGACGATCCGATGGAGGTCAAAGGCACTTGGACCGGGTGAGCTGACCAGCGCTCGCAAAGTTGCGGAGCAGACGCGCAGGATAAGCCAAAAGCTAACGGAACACGACACGAGACGACGTGATACACCGTGGAGCAAGACACCGGGCCGAAGGCCCTTAATTACCTCCCCCCCCCTACTCGCCGGCCGTCTGCCACAGCCTCGCTCAAGGCTGGGCAGTCTTGCTTTGCCACGAGATCACAAATCAGGAAGCAGAGTCTTTTTTCTCTTGACGACCTTTGCAGGGGAAAGGCGTGGGGACATTCCGATCGCCCTCTCCCACACCTCCCATCGAACCACAGCGCGCGCGGGATGTCCTTGCTGTTGTCCCGAGTGACGCGCGGCGGCCTTTGGAGCTAGAACGGCAAGAGTGCGAACCCTCCCGAAAACATCTTTCCAATGCAGACAATCGGCTTCTGCGTGGTGAGCCAACTTTTCGACCCATTCTCGCCAAAATCTTCGGCGGTCGACTTTGTTTTGCTGGGCCTGTTACGTCCGCAATGCGTCGTGACAATTCCGCAGCGATCCATCCGTTGAGCTGTCGAGTCAACGCCTGCTTCCAGGCCCGAAAGTCTGGCTGCTGGATCATGTTAATTTTACTCGCCCGCCTCGACGGCCTCGACCGCCTCGACTGGCCCAGCGCGTTTCGTCGCGTCGGTCCATACGCTGCACAAGTAGCGGTAGGCTTTGTCGAGTCTTTCCGTCCTATGTGCCTGTGTGATCCTCACTGCAGGAGCAGTTCGCGGAGCATTGAGTTTTTGGTTCCTGTGCCCTTTTGCGTCTTTGGAGCAAGTGCTTGCGGTGGTGTGAAGTCTCCCTGTCATCTAGCTGTGGGGTTCCAGCAGGTTGAGGGTCCTTGGAAGACGCAATCTCGAAGGCACGCTGGCGTCGGCTGGCCCTCTCGCTTCCGATTTGCAACAGCAGCAATGCCTTCTCACGCATTGCCTCCAATAGTGCAGGGCTCAGCCAAGGCCCGTCACACTACGCAAGCAGCGTCTGCCCAGGGAAGCGCTCGCGGTTTTCGCCAGCGCCGCGAGCACCAACTTATGCTAAGCTTCCGTGTTTTTTTGCTGCAGTGGCTTGTTTTGCTGTAGAGGCGGGCCTCGGTGATCCCGGGAGTGAGCGAGCCCCCGCCACGAGAGCAAAACACAAAAGCAGCCCGACATCAAAAAAAACCAAGGCGTCCTCGCCACCGACAGCAACAAAAAATAAGGCCATGCGAACGGAACGCAAATCTGTGACTCCCAGGTCCGTGACAATGCTACCTACTAATGACCTCATTAAGACCATTATTAATATTAGTAGTATGTTAAGTACTATACCATTATTAGTATTTTTCCCCGCATCACTGTGTGGGGTTCTTGTTTTCTTTGGACCGACGCCCGCACCACGTGTGCGTCACACACACAGACACATGCATGACACGCACGACGTCACATACACACATACACATGCATCATACAACGTCACAGTCACACACACACACCACACACGCGCACAGACACAGACACAGACACAGACACAGGCACAGACACAGACACAGACAAAGACACAGATACAGACCCACACGCACACGCACACGCACACGCACACGCACACGCACACGCACACGCACACGCACACGCACACGCACACGACGCACACGCACACGACGCACACGCACACGACGCACACGCACACGACGCACACGCACACGACGCACACGCACACGACGCACACGCACACGACGCACACGCACACGACGCACACGCACACGACGCACACGCACACGACGCACACGCACATACCGCACAAGCCCTCACCCCGACTCACAACGCACACGACTCACACGCACACACGCAACGCACACGACGCAACACGACGACGACGCACACTCACACGCCTCACACGCACACGCCGCACACAGCACAAACCGACGCACACCACATACGAACTCACACGCACACAGCGCACCGACCAACACGCCACGCAAACCGCACACGCACACAACCCACGCACCGCACAACACGACGGATCGCACAACACGCCACGCACGAAACCCTCACACTCTCACACACGCACACGCACAACACGCAGGACGCACAACACGCCCAGGCACAACACGCCCAGGCACAACACGCCCAGGCACAACACGCCCAGGCACAACACGCCCAGGCACAACACGCCCACGCACAACACGCCCACGCACAACACGCCCACGCACAACACGCCCACGCACAACACGCCCACGCACAACACGCACACGCACAACACGCACACGCACAACACGCACACGCACAACACGCACACGCACAACACGCACACGCACAACACGCACACGCACAACACGCACACGCACAACACGCACACGCACAACACGCATACGCACAACACGCATACGCACAACACGCATACGCACAACACGCATACGCACAACACGCACACGCACAACGCGCACACGCACAACGCGCACACGCACAACACGCACACGCACAACACGCACTACAGCACAACCGCACACTCACGCCACACCACCACACCCACGCACACACGCACACCACGCACAA